>CM034707.1:17413477-17427011 GCA_020142125.1 Phrynosoma platyrhinos
CATATGTATCCCCAGATCTTTGCCCAATTCTGCCATGTAATGTTTGTTTCAGGGAACAATAAAGCCTTTGCTTCTCAATATATAGGTGTGGCCTTCTTATGGCAGTATGAGACGATGCTCTCTAGGGCTCTAGAATATAATCTCATTTATACCAGGAATATGCACCTGGATGATTCTGAGAGAGAATTTAATCCATATGACTCTGGTAAGGCAAGCACCGTAGCAGCATAGTAACAACAAAAGAATTAGAGAGGAAACCTAATCAGCATCAGTGAAAGACAAGCTAAAGCAGACAGCATGACAGAGAAAATGATGTAAAAACGAACCAGACAGATTTAAAATCACCTGCTAGAATGGATGTGTCTTGATGAAGGTGGGAAAAGAACATTGAAGAAGGCACTAGACAAATCTCCTGGGGCAGAGAGGTTAATACTTTTGTTGTACTTTCTTTTTGCCTACTAAACTACATATCCTAAATGCAGTTCTTGTCCTTGCATTGGTTGCTGTCTCAGTGCCCCGGAGATTTGAAAAACAATATGCAATTTGAGTTTAATCAAGCATGGGCTAGAAGAAGAGAGAAAAATGACCTCTTTGAGAGAAAGTCCTGGTATTTTGCAGGTTGTGGTACCTAGAACCTTTTGTCTTAGTATGCAAGGAGGTGTATTTATATACACATACACTTTGTCCATGGCATGGAGACCTTTTGATTCTCCACACATTTTGGATGGTGATTCCCATCAGCCCTCCTGGCTTGGCCAATGTTAAGGAATTATGGGAGTTCTGGTTCAAAGCATTTGAAGGAAAGAAGGTTCCCACATCACTGGGAGAGGAAAAGTAGGCCCTCTGTCCTAAAGCCTCCTCCTGATGTCTCTCCTCCAGCTGTGCGCAGCGGTTACCGCATTCAAGCCAACCAACAGGATGACTCCATGCGGGTGCTCTACTACATGGAGAAGGAGCTGGCCAACTTTGACCCCACCCGCCCAGGCCAACCTAATGGGAGGCTTGAGAAAGGTACTTGGGTTGGGCCCCTCTACTTTTACATGCATAAACAAGTCTGTGGGCTTCCTGAGCATGGCCCATGGTGACAGTTGCTTATGAGGAGAGCATGCCTATCCAGTAGCCTGCCCTGTTTGCTTTAGAATAGTGCTCTCAGTTACTGGGACTGGAGCTGTTGACCTTTTTATGGTTTTGTTTTCCAGCCTCTGTGATGAGTGAGCTGAGCTCTCTTCATGAAGATGATCGACGCTATGAACTGCGACAGGGGTTGGGGCGATTACGAGGCCAGGCCATGTCTCCCATTAGTGATGTGGAGGAGGAGAGCCTGCGGAGCAGTGAGAACCGGCGCTTGCTACCATCTGCTCAACGTGACTACTATGAGGACTCCCCATTGCGGGGCTATGGTCGACGTCCACGCTCCCGCTCAATGGATGCTCTCGATGATTTGGACCGGGACCCTTACCCAGCCCGGCCCAGGAGCCGAGGCCGCCGGGGTTCAGACGAGGAGTGGCATCACCATGACTATTCTCCAGACTCCCACAATGATTATGCACGTTATGGTGGACGCCGGAGCCGAAGCAGGGATGACTTGCGAGACCTGGAGCGCTCCCACTATGATGACCGTCTTCTGGAGGAAGCACTGCGGAGAAAGCAGCGGATGGGTAGCCGGGAGGATTTGGATCATTCAAGCGCCTCAAGTGGGAGATCTGGTAACAGGAAAAAACGAGAAGGCAACAGCAATGGCTTTCCTCCACCACCACCACCACCTCCTCCATACACAGAGACTGAGTCTGTGTCCTCCCGTGGCAAGAATGACCGCAAGCTTCGGAAGGTGAGAATGGACCAGAGGGGAAAGCACCTTGTTAGCATTGTGCATGATGGCACTTCCTTGTAGATTTAAGGGCTGTTCAATTTAAATCTTTTTCTCAATAGAAATGACTTGTGGTGAGAAGTAGAGGAGGAGTGAGGACTTCGGGTAGTGCTGTGATTATAGAAACTTTTATGTCTTTTAAAGAAATTGAAATTATGGTTGAAAAATGAAGGGGGAGAAAAGAGGAATTTATTAGAGGGTTGCCCCAAATCCAAATTCGTGATTTTTAAAAAAAGTCCTACTCAGAAAGGCAAATAAAGAGATCAGGCTGATATTTTCCTTTATGAAGATTAGCGTAACACACTGGGGCTTACTGAAATTCTCCCTAGGGTCTTTTAAGATGGGCTAACACCCAAGAAATGTTGAGGGAAAGATTTCTGGGAGTGGCCTCAGGATATTAGAATGCCTTCCCCATGATGATCCTAAAATGGTTTCAGGATGATAGTATTTGGATCTTAGGTATTGGCTGTTACATGGTGCTGTGTACTCCTTCTGATTATGTTTGTTTTCATACTTCACGTTTTAAAGCCTGGGGTTATAAATATATAAATAGGATATAAATGTCCAAAATGGTATTATTAACATTTACTTTCTTTTCCCCCTACAGAATCATGATGTCAGCAGGGACAGTTTAGTGGTGTAGCTCATTCCACTTCTTGCCTTGCCATTGGTTGGATGACAGTGGCCTTGTCTTAGCCATGGTTGGTTGGTAGGTATCCATTTTATTCAGGATGACTCCTAAGGGCAGAGCAAACGGAATTCCTTTAAGCATCATGGATGACAATGGGATAAGGCACCTGTATAACATTTGAAGAACTGACCTTTCTGAGCCTTATTTTAACTCCTGTCATGTACAGGTTGAGAATCTGGAAATGTAATTTGGACTACAGGAGAGCTCTTAGTACTCTTTTTTTTTTTTAAATACACCTTTTAAATTTCAGGCCAAGGTCTTTTTTCTTTCTTTCTTTTTTTTTTTTAATGTAGTTTTCTGGTAGAACATTGGAATGTGGTCCACCACTACTGGGAACAGAAATAATAATCTTATTCTACTGGACTACTTGTCATGGGGATCTACTTGTCATTTTGCCCTCCACATTCTTGAAGATGATTCCAAAGAGGACCAATTTAGCAGTGTAATCTTTGTGTGTGTGTGTTACATTATTTGATACTTACATTGTGTGGCTTTGTATGTGAGAGTTTGGTGTGTGTGTGTTAAAAAACACTTAAGTGTAGAACCACTGGTGCTGTAAATACACTGAAGTGATAAGCAGCCATGTTTTAATTTGTGTAATTTTTTTGAGATTACCATTTTGTAGAAAATAAAATAAAATGGATAGACTGAAGTTTTGACTAGGTAGAAACACTGAAAAATGATAGGTTGAAAATGCCTCTTTGTACTAACATTATATTGAAGTCCATGCTACCTCTTTTTGTTGTATGATTTCTACTACCTGTCCTTTGCCCCCATATCTCATTCCCTCAAGGCTTTCTTCATATGTACTCCCTCCACCGCTGCCTGTGGGATTTATACTTCTTGTATATTTACTGTCTAATAGGATAGCTGCCCTGTTTCCCTTTGACAGAAAGAGATCATCTGATTGCACAAGTTTTTAATTTTATCA
Organism: Phrynosoma platyrhinos; assembly: GCA_020142125.1. Lineage (NCBI taxonomy): Eukaryota > Metazoa > Chordata > Lepidosauria > Squamata > Phrynosomatidae > Phrynosoma > Phrynosoma platyrhinos. Next base: position 17,416,967 of record CM034707.1, read on the forward strand.
AACGCATTTGACAGTAAAGACCGAGCTCTGGACATTTATTGCATTAATGCACACATTTATGCAAATAAGATTGCCACCAGTTAAAGTCTAAACATATAGCAGATGTTTAGTTGCAGTATTGCACTGTGCAGATTTCACATACACTACCCAAAACCCACAAGCATATATAGCTATCATAGCCTTGTTAAAATTCAGTAGTATTTAGAATTTTTTAATTATTAAATTTTATTAAACATATAAAATGCAAACTTATATACATATAGTTGGACCTTTGTATCCGCAGGGGATCTGTTCTGGATCCACCCACTCCACAGATACCAAAATCTGTGTGCACGCACCACCATTAAGAAAAACGGGCTTTCTGTCTGAGGATGGCAAGTCCGCTGATACGAAGGGCGGACTGTACATACATACTGGTTCTGTCAATACTAACATCCAAATCAATCTCTTAACCCACCATCTTACAAACTTCCTTCGGTAGTATTGAAAATTGTTGATCACTAGTTGTTGGAAGTAGAACTACAAGATATAATTACAGTATATTTAAACTGGTAATCTTTTTGTCTGGATTCCTATGCTAGAAGTACATCCCCACTTCACTGAATTATTCTGAGCCAGTGGTCTGCAGTGCTACAAAGAAATGAATTTTTCTAAAATTTTCAATCGAAGCCATGAAGGACACCTTAAAAATCTAAATCAGTTTGGAACTGATTTGAATTGGCACCTGCCTCTGAACAATTTTAACATTTAATGTTGCTGTTCTTGTAATTCCTTCTGAGTCATTATGGCGACCCTAAGGCAGACCTATCACAGGGTTTTATTGGCAAGATTTGTTTGGAGGAGGCTTGCTTGAAGTGGAGAGAGAGTGACTTGCCTGTGGTCACCCATTGGAAGTTCACAACTAGATGTAGGGGTCATTCAGACGTCATTTTTTTTTTTAGTAAGTTGATGCAAATAGGCCAGCTAGCACATTCCGGGTTTGTTATTCACACTATTTTTTCAGCGGAACTGCATCTCTTCGCATCTTTCCATGTTCTGTTGCTCAGATATGTTTGCCAGCCTTGTGCCTCCCCCGCAAGGGTGCCAGCAACCATTATGAGAAACTGTCCCCAGCCAGGCATTTCGAGTTGGCAGCAACAACATCTTCCACTTCTCCCTGGAGCTGCTGGCTACCAAGGAGCTGATGGGGGCAGGAGGGAAATGAGAGAGGGAGAGTCCTCCTCTCCCCCTCATTGGAGCTAAAAGATGCAGCTGGGCATGCAGGGTTCAATCCCAGGTTTATTCATGTCATTCACACTGCCAACAATGCAAATCTTTGGAAAAAACCTGGGGAAAAACCTGGTACCAATTATCCTGGTTTAAATGGTTTTGTTTTTTTTTGGCATCCCCCTTCCCCCCCAAAAAAAACCCATACTAAATCGGGTGCATTTGGGATGTATGTGAATAACAAAGATTCAACTCAGATTGTTTTCATCTGAATAGCCCCAAAGTGTCATGGAGATAAATGAAAGGAACATGAAATTCTCAAGCTGCACACAAGGTGGCAACCCAACTGCAACAGCTACTGGGATTATTTGTATTAAACTGTTTGCTGGGAGTGGTAGCATGAAATGCTGAAGCATGCATTTGACAGGCTGGCCACAAGAGGGATAATTTGGAGCTAGGATAGTCACATGTCATACTGTGTGACTACTGCAAAAAACAACAACAACAGAAAAGCCTCTGCACCTAAAGGCAAGAGAGGACACAGTCCACCAAGGCCTCCTCACTCCGAAGATAACAGATGTTTCTGAATGAAAAGGAATGGTCTTAAATTCTGGTATATAAATTGTTTGCAGCATTAACTAAAGGAAGCACAGAGCTTGCATGTATTTGTATATAGGCAAGCAGACTACTTCGATGAAATAGACTTTTGTACAAGGTAAACTTTAATGACTGGCTGACAATTATATAAAGCTCAAATTCCATGTTGAATATTTTGGCATGCAGTGCTTTCCGTTGTAATGTATTGGGTACTCATAGGTGAAATGCGATCAAGCTATTCACTAGCTGGCAAGTAGCACCAGCAGTTGGTAATATTTTACAGCTGGTACCTAAAAGCAGTGGTGTCACTAGGGGTGTGTGTGGGGGGGTACGGTCCACACTGAGTGACACGCCACAAGAGGGTGACACCTGGTCCAGCCCTCCTCCAGTTGGGTGTGTGTGAAAAGGGATGAGCATGCCATGGTGACAGCTTCTTCCTGAGGAGGAGTCTGCCACCATGTCAGAGAGAAAGGTCAAGCGCATCATTCGAGGCTTTGTTGCTGTGGCAGCTCCCTCCTTAGGAGGAGGCCACTGCTGTAAAAGAGATGGGCAAGAATAATAATAATAATAATAATAATAATAATAATAATAATAATAATAATAATATTTATTTGTATACCACCCTGTGGCGAACCAATCTGGGCGGTTGACAACAGTAAAATATAACGAGTAAAATATAACATTAAAACATTATAATCCCTCCCCCCCTTTTGGCCACCGCCACTCCCCATGGCAGTCCCTCCCTGCACTGGGTGACTTCTGGAGTGGGGACACCACTGTGTAACTGAATGTTTTAGGAAAATTTAGAGTTTGTATATGGTCCGCATCAGTCAGGAGATACAAGTCTATAGCTGCAGTCCTGTACACCAGTCTCACCCCATCCCATGGTCCTCTCAAGACATGCTATGCATACCTTCTGCCAGCATGGTACTTGGCCAGACTAGCTGAGATTTTATAATCAAACATAGCACTTTTGCATGTTTTGTATCACTTTTGTATGTTTTTAAGTATACTGTTCTTTTAATATTGTGAGCCGCTCTGGGTCCCAGTTTTGGGGAAAGAATGGAATACAAATAAATATGATGATGATGATGATGATGATGATGATGATGATGATGATGATAGGAAGGGCACCAGGTTGGGAAAAGCTGTTACATATGCTTATCTGGCAGTGAGGAGATGTGGATAGGATTGCACTTTAAAACACTCATGTTACAAGGTAAAACAGGTCTCTTGCAAATAAGGTGTGTTCCTTTCTGTGCAGAAGCAGGTGTTTTGGACAGCAGACTCAGGATTTGGTCCCAGAGTGATGTCTCTGTATAGGAGTAGGTTACATGGACATTGAACCTGTATGTTTCAGCACAAGTCTGTATACATGTGAGAATACCAAAATGTGACCAGGAACATTAGTAGGCCAGATCAGGCTTTGAATTGAACCCTGAACTCTATGAAAACTTAGGCATGTATCTCTCACGCCAACCTTTGTCTGACTTTCAACTGAGATGATCGGACAGTGTTCTCCCTGGCCCAAGGCAGCAGACTAACTTGGGGGGAGCAGCTGCTCAATGGCAGAACAGTTCCTGAGAAAAACAATTCTGTGGCTGCATCCGCACTGCAGAAATAATCTTGTTTGACCCCACTTTAACTTCCATGGCTCAGTGCTGTGGAATTCTGGGAACTGTCATTTGTTGTGGCACCATTATAGGCAATGAAGTAAGAACTTGTAGAAGTTATTGTAGGTTTGGGTTGAAAATGAAAAGCTGGAAACTGCACTGGATCCAGCTGCAACTCAATACCAATGGCATATTTCTATTTTAGTCTGACCTTTCTAGTTCAAATCAGCACAAATCCCCAAGCTCTTTGCCCACATCACTATATGCCTTGTGCTCACCATGCTGAATTATTTAAAATGCTGATTCACTACAATCCAGGTCAGTGAGAAGATGAGCAAAAACCAGGCCCAGAATGTTGCAGATAACCATGCAACCTGTTTGCTGCAATTTTTTAAAGAGAATAGCTAGGGAGGCATTGCATAAACCGAACATCTCTAACTGTAGAGCAAGGCTGGGCAACTTGTGGTCCTTCAGCTGTTGTTGGACTGTTGCTGCCATCAATCCTAGTCAGTACAGCTCATGATAAGGAAATCATGAGAGTTGCGGTTCAAAATCTGAAGTATTGCTGCCCTAAAAGTATTGCTGGATATATATATTTTTGTGCTACAGTTTCTTTAGTCCAAATCCACACCTGTAGGAACTGTAGTTATATGCTTTCAACATGTATTTATCATTTTTGAAATTTATAGTCTTCAAAGGTAGTTTACTAAATGAATACAGTTCTGTAGTGTATGGTGTAGCCCAAACAGATACAAATATAATTCCTCCTAAAGAGATGGGGTCAAAAAGGTTTTGCCTTGTTTGTTAAAAGATGGCATTAGGTGAACATTTTTCTCCTGAATAGAACATAGACTTGCATACTTTGCATTAGCACTCAGACAAAAGAATTATGAAGACTCCTGCTGGGAAAAGCCACAGCTACTAAAGTACTTTACATCTATTTTAAGTTAGATGAAACGATGCTTACTGTAGATATCGTCAGGTTTCCACTTTGAGCAGGTGGAGTCTTTTCATGCAAAACCATAAAAATGTCTCATTCCTTTGCTATTTATTTATCATGTTCACTGTTCTTATGCTTTTCAAATAGAAAACTGGAGGCCTGCAATTTGGCTGCATATTTCAAACCATTATGTCAACTTCAGCTTTTGACCCTTGTAACTGTTGCTCTCATACAAGTTTTATTCTAGGTCCTAGGCAACTTGCATTCTAGGGAACTGTTTCTTAATAATATCCCTTCTGTCAGCGGAGTAGACCAGGGGTGGGCAACTGAGTAGGGGCCAGAGAAGGATCCCCCTTTACAGTGTGTAGGCCATAACCACCTGTCACTATTCTCAAATGCATCCGTTTTTTGTTTGTATATTGGCTAAAATGATGACAAGAAGTGCTGGGGTATCACTCCCAGTTGCCATTTTGGAATATATATGGCTCTAACCAGGTATTTAAAGAGAGATTGGGGCTCTGTGGGATTGTCTTTTTGTGCATTCTGGGGGCTTTAGGTATGGCATTTGCCTGAAAATCACCTGAAAACTGCAGGAGTGGAGCTTCCTGGAGCAGGGCCCCAGATGTGAGGCTGGGCATCCAGGGCAGCAGTAAAAAGAGGGCATTGCCCCTTATCTCTTGCTGCTATTGTAGGTCACTCTACTCATGAGGAGAGCAGCCCCACAGTAGTGACATTGGCAGGGGGGCGGAGGAGGCCCCCTCCTGCGAGGGGCACACTTGCCACTCCTCACCCCACAGTGCAGGGAGGGCTCAGCCAGGTGCCACCCCTCTTCTGGGGTGTCACGCGGTATGGGCTACACTCCCCACAGCCCCCAAGTGATGCCACTGCCTCCAATTGTCCTGGTTTGCCAGTACCAGTTTTAACCCTCTGTTCTCTCATTTTTTGAGTTGCTGTTCAAATGTCCCAATTTCTCCTCCTCCCTCTACTTTCCCCTTTGCAAACTGATTTCATAATGCAAAAGCCATTTGCACTCGAGTCAACTCAGCAGGGAAGTGAGAGGAAGGTATGGAATCTTTCCCTCCCCTGTAGGCTCAGGCAAAAGAAAATACCTGCAGCCTTTCCTAGCTTGTGTGTTCTTCCCCATTAAGAACGTTGGCCATCTTGACCACTTTGATGTGGCTTGGGCACATATGCATCTGTGAAATGCTGGAGGGTAGACTCTGCGTGTGTACGTGCCTTCAGGTTGCCTGTCAACTTGCCATGATGCCATGAATTTTATAGGGTTTTCTTAGGCAAGGTTTTGTCAGTTCCTTCCTCTGAAATAAATACAGTACCTGGTGTTCATTGGCAGTCTGCCACCTCCTAAATCCCTTAATGCAAATGTACAGGAACTTGTATGGCATAATGCATTAAGAATATAAAAAGAATTCAGTTGAAAGTAAAAGCACACTGTCCAAAAGCAACATGCTTGATGAAATAACTTTGCAGTCAGAACTCAAAACAATATTTCCTGCAAGTAAATATACCAATGTTAAATTAAGGGGCATCTGGTGGTCCCACCATTGTTGGGCAGCAAATCCAGCTTAGATTTCACTGCCCTTCTTTCTTTAGCTTCTCTCAGTTGAATGGGGGCTCTCCTCTTGCTGGACCCTACTTCAGCACCAGCAGGTCTCCCCCCACAACTGAGTAGCTGCAGAAAGGGTTGGAATAAAATCTGGGGTGGACTCGCCACCTTCTGGTGTGGCTGATCCACCAGCCAGCCTGCTTAAATTCCAATTTTAATAAAATCCCATGAATTAGGCATGTCAGTCAAAATATGCACATATACATTTTGAGTGATTTGCAAAATAGGTTTTTGAGCCCCAAACTAGTCATGTGGTTTTCGGTGTATTAAGATCCTTCTGGTGTAGAATCACACTTTCGCTAGTGTGAAATAGCTCTGTTCTATTTTATTCGTTGCCATTCAGCCTGTCTTCATACCTCAGTTTACCCAAATAACCTTGTACATACATCCCCACTACTGGATTTGTTTTATGCCTCCATTTCTCTCCCCCTGCTACCTTTCTCTTGTGATTCTTTCTTTCTCCATTGCCTTTTGCTTCTGTTGCACACTCCACTGGAGAGGCTGATGGGTTATTTTTAGTCTTGATTCAACCACTGCCCCAGGCCTCCTGACCAATCTGCAGCAAAATGCTGCACAGTCAAAATGCATCTAAAAACTCCAGCCGAACCCACCGCATCCCTGGCTGTGTTGTGCAGTTGGGAAGGTGAGAGTGGTTGGTGAAGGGCATTGTATGGTGTTTCTGAAGGCTATGCCTTTGAAAGAAATCAACTAAGATGGGGTCGAATGGGACAACTGAGTGATACCTTTTGGCAGGGAGAGGGAGTGTGGCCTTGTCATGTGGATCCATGTGGGAATCGACATTATTGATGTTCATGGGTTCTGATGCTGTTGCCTTTGTTTTCTTTTTCATCTGCTGGGGAAAGAAAGTGATGGTAGAGGACCTGTTATGCTACTTTGACCCTTCTTGGGTGAAGATGATTAAGGTCTAAAGCTTTTGTTAGCCATAAGAAGAAAAGAAGAACCATGGTGGATCATCCTGAAAGTCCATCTAGCTCAGGAATCCATTTTCCCAGTAGCCAACCATATGCCCAGTAGAAGCACATAAGCAAGACATCACAATAGCAGCCCCCTGCTTTCCTTCCCCAACAACAGAAATGCCAATCATACTGCCTTTGAAAGTGAAGGTAAAGGATATCCATCATAGCTAGTAGCCATTTAGAGGTTGATCCTCTAGTCATTTTTCTAATTCCCCTTTGAAGCCATCTATATGTTGTAGGTAACTTCCAAACACAACCATGTTCAGTGTCAATAATTCCTTCCTTTAGATCAGGCACGCCTTCACAATACACAATGATAGCATTTTGATTCTGCTTTAACCATCATGGCTAAATCCTGCAGAATCCTGGGATTAAGAGTTTAAGGAGGGGTGTTTAGGTTTCTCAGACAGAAAGCTCCAGTGCATAACCATACTACAGATCCCAATACTGCATAGGATGTTGCTATAGTTGTTAAACTGGAATCATGTGGGAAGGATTACAAGGGTGAGAAAAGTGGCCTATGGCCCATAGGCTACATGTGGCCCAACTGGGACTCCCTGAAGCCTCCCAGAGTCCTCAGAGAACAGAAATAATGGTGTGGTGGTGGAAACCAATTTTTTGCCAACCCCCAAAAGGCTTAAAATGCTGCAAAATAAAGTGTCTTGGCCCCACAGTGCCCATGACCTCCACATATATGGGGGTTGGAGAAACACCTGGCAATCTGACAAAAATTGACCAAAAACAAAAGCAGTAGCAATGCCAAGCACAAGTGTTGGGCATGCCAGTGCAGCCTCTGGGAGACAGCCATCTACTGTAGGAAACTCCTGCTTGACAGATGACTACACTTGCTTCAGACTGTTGTACTTTGGTTAGACTTCACCTGAAATATCATGGCCAGTTTTGGGCACCAAGAAGGATATTGAAAAGCTGGGCAAGCAGTCTACGTGTTCAGAAGAAGGCAATCCAGATGATTAAAGGTTGGGCAAAAAGCCTTATGAGGCACAGGTTGGAGAAGAGAAGATGGATAGGGGATATGGTAGCCACATTTAAATATCTAAAGCGATATGTGAAATATATGACAAGTTTGTTTTCTGCTGCTCCAGAGATTTGAATACAACCAGTAATATTCCAGATGCAAGACTACACTTGGCAATGCCATCTTGGTTGTTCTCAACATATTTATTTGCCGTCAACAAACCATAAAGTAGAGTGACATCTACTTAGGTGCCTGGCAGCCAACTCTGGCAGTAGATTTGGGGTATGAAGAAAAATTAGCAACTACAGATTCTTCATTGTGATATTTTCACTGCCAGACAAAGACCGTCTTGTGTGGTTTTCTGCCTCAATGCCAACATACTTTAATTGGCCTTAGATAACACTATGTGCTGTGACTTTTGGGTGAGGGGTTAGCATTTTATTTTCTACTTGAGGCAGCAAAATGTCTTGGAATGGCCTTTTATCTGTCCAGTTGTTCACAACCCCTGTCCTGTGTGTGATTTCTTTGTCAGTTTGTTTAACCAGGAAAAAACAACAACATTAGGTTTTAAAAAGAGGCGGACACATAACAAGGTGGGGAGTAGTCATAGACTATGTATTCCATTTTTTTGTTTTGTTAACTGCCTTCACATCGATCTTGACCCATGGCAACCCTATGGATGAGACATCTACAGGTCCCCTGCCCTCTGTTGCTCTGCCCAGCTCCTGCAAATTCATATTTGTGGTCTCTTTAATAAAGTCCATCCATCTAGCATGTGTCCTTCCTCTCTTTCTACTTCTCTCCATCTTTCCTAAGATTATTGTCTTTTCCAACAATTCATGCCTTCTTATGATGTGTCCAAAGTACGATAGTCTAAGTCTTGTCATCTTGGCTTCTAGGGATACCTCTGGCTTAATGTGATCTAGGACCCATTTGTTTGTCCTTTTGGCTGTCCATGGGATCCTCAGGACTCTTCTCCAGCATCACATTCTCTCAAATGCACTGGTTTTCCTCCTATCTTCTCTCTTAACTGTCCAGCTCTCACATCCATACACGATAATAGGGAATACAATGGCTTGTATGATTCTGACTTTTGTGCTGAGTTGTATGTCTTTGCATTTTACGATCTTTTCTAGTTCTTTCGTAGCCCCCCCTCTTAATATTCTTCTGATTTCCTGGCTGTAATCCCCATTCCAGTCAATGTCCATACCTTCCAACTATTCCAATTTGGCAAGGATAGTCCCAATTAATCCTCTGGCCCAGTTTTCCCGCTTTTAAAATGTCTTCAGCTTACTTAGGGCCTAAGCAGACTGCCAGAAATAGTGCACATTAAATTGAGGCACTGCCCTGGCTCAGTGCTAGGGAATCATGGGAACTGTAATTTATTGTGGCACCAGAGCTCTCTGACAGAGAAGGCTCAATGTCTCAGAAAAAAAATACAGTTCCCATGATTCCCTAGCACTGAGCCAGGGCAGTGCCTCAATTTAATGTGCACTATTTCTGGCAGTCTGCTTAGGCCTAGTTGCTGCACACAGAATTCAAAATGCTAAAGTGTAATTTGTATTGATTTAACTCAGTGAGGGAAGAGGACAGGAGGGGACAGAATCATGTGCTTCCCTGTAGACTCAGGCAAAAGCACACTGCTGCAGTCCCTCCTAGCTTGTCTTTTCTTCTTCCTTAACAATTCTTGCCATCTTGACCACACTCGAATTATGCTCCACCACATATGTCCCAGTAAGTAGAGAGATCTTGTAGCACCTTTGAGACTAACTGAAAGAAATTGGCAGCATGAGCTTTCATAGACTTCAGTCTACTTCCAAATTTCATGCTGCCAATTTCTTTCTTTCAGTTAATCTCAAAGGTGCTACAAGATCTCTCTACATACTGCTTCTACAGACAGACTAACACGGCTATATCTTTGAATTCAACCACATGTGCCCTAGTTTTGATCTTTGAAATATTGGAGGGGAGAGCCAGTGTGGTGAAATGGTTGGAGTGCTGGACTATGACTCTGGAGACCAGGGTTTGATTCCCAGCTCAGCCCTGAAACTCACTGGGTGACCATGGACAAATCACACTCTCTCAGCCTCGGGGAAGGCAATGGCAAACCTC
>CM034707.1:17433213-17462328 GCA_020142125.1 Phrynosoma platyrhinos
ATTTTTCGTAAGATGAAGCATTCGTAAGTAGAGGTACCACTGTATGTGACCTGCTTTTGAGTCTGAGCAGAAGTGCTATGTATTGTCTAGCATTCTGCCACATCTTACCTTGCAAACATACTACAATTTCAGGCACATGTGCAGGCTATTGAAGCACAAATTAGACCTAGCACAAAATTGAAAATATGGGGGTATAGCAGCTAATGGGGTAACTTCTGTGTCAGATACCACTACTGCATACATGTAAAATAATAAAATAAACAGCTATTTCATGATCTCCAGATGTGCAAGATATTACACTGCTGATATTTCTGATCTCAAAAATGTTTTTGACAAATCTACCTTTATCTGCTCAGTCCAATTGAAGGTTCCTGGTGAGATCTGCCAGTTCATTCTAAATTCCAGTCCCATTCCAAAAGTATTTTTACTGGTGTTGCTGGAATTTGGTCTTTATAGTCTTGAAAGTAATTTGCACTCTTATATGTTCAGCACAGTAGAACGCTTAGAAAATGTTTAAACATTTAAGATTTAGAAGATGTTTTTGACTACACTGCCCTCAATCAGGGAAATGTGAGGAGCAGCTTTGAAATGTTATCAAAAAATGACACAGAAAAAAAGCCTGTGAGAATGGTTACAGTAAGCATTGAATAGAAGCTAATAATTGTCTTGAATAAAAGTTAACAAGTCTCTTGAAATCCTATTTCAGTATTTCTAGGTAGAGAAACGGTAGATAGGTCAGCCAGCAAAATGAACCCACGCAGTAGCTCTCCAACAATGGAGCAGGGTAGCACATCAGTTAGTGTCAAGGTTTTCAGGTAAGCAAATAACTCAAAAGGCTTCTGACGGAATTTAAGTATATCTGTCTTCTCTCTGAGTCAATACAGTTAATGCAAGTGGTGGTAAGATCTTTTGATTGATATACTATAAAAACATAATATTAGGCCTGCATAATCATAATGTAGTGATCCAGAAGTCTCCTATTTCTTGTGTATTTGCAGACAGGTTCTCTACAGAAAATTAAGAATGCATGTGGGGATAGGAAATGGGACTTTTTTTTTTAACTTATGGTACCCTAGTTATGGGATGCTAGCTCTTTGGAGGCTTTATTTGTGCTGGCATTGGCTTCATTTTGACACTGTTAACATAGAGCTTTTTATTAAAACTTTTGAAGATTAGGGATCATAGCCCGACTAGGCTCTTTTGATTTTCTAGATCTTTAGATAAGAGGTGTGATATAAATACTGACTAGTAAAGAAATAGAATTCAAAGATATAACCATGTTAGTCTGTAGAATCAGTATTAGAGAGATTTTGTAGCACCTTAGCAACTAACTGAAAGAAAGTAAGGAGTAGGCAGCATGAGCTTTCATAGACTTCAGTCTACTTCCTCAGATGCTTTTTGGTGGAGTGGTCTGTCCCTGGAGCTCATGCTGCCAACTTCTTACGTTCTTTCAGTTAGTCTCTAAGGTACTACAAAATCTCTCTAATACTCGGTCAAGAAAGTTATGGTGTTGAATTCGTGGGTTCTGAACCAGGCTGTTAATAACAGGATCACTTGGAGGGGGTTAATTCATAGGTTGGCATGAATGAACTAGACAAGATTTTAAAGATTAGAAACATATAGCTGAATGCTAAATTTAGAATTGTCCGAGCCATTGTCTTCTCCATTACCATGTACAATGTGAGACCTGGCAGTTAAGAAAGCAGAAAATTAATTAGTTCATGATGTGGTGCTGGAGAAGAGTGCTGAGGATACTGTGGATAGCCAAAAACAAACAATTGGGTCCTAGAACAAATCAAGCCTGAACTCTCCCTGGAAACCAAGATGATTAAATTGAGGCTATCATATTTCGGCCACATCATGAGAAGGCACAACTCATTAGAAAAGACAATAATGCTAGGAAAAGTAGAAGGCAGTAGAAAAAGAGGAAGACCACATGCCAGATGGATAGACTGAATCAGGGAGACCATGGACCTGAGCAGAGAGGTAGAGGATGGGGGTCTTGGAGATGTCTTACTTACTGAGTCGCCATAAGTCAAGGTCAATCTGTGGCTAAAAACAAAACAACAATAAATATTTTAATAAATAAATACAGCTGTACGAAGATTACTACAGTAGCCATTTGAGATAACTTTTCTCTAAAAAAGCCCCTCACAAGCAGATCTAAGTTATTCAGGACCTTCCTCTTGCATACAGTGAAATCTTATAGAAACTAGAGTGTATTAGCATGCTCTGAGTAACAAAAAGGTATTCATTATTTTTGATGGGGTTTGATTACATATACAGAGGGAACCAGTGTTATCCTTGAAGTAACTGAACCTAGAGGATTAACTTGAGTGAAAAGACTCTGCTAATATTGATGGTAATAATAAAATGTGTTGACATGCCTGCTTATTTCTCCATTTTGGATTGTTGTGTAATGCAACATCATGACTGTTGATCTTGTAAACATACTGAAAACAAATAATTACCATGTGATAGTGACACAATCACATTTTTTTAAAATCTACATCAAACTTAAAACAGGTTTAATAGTCATTCCTTCTCTCTTAGGAACTATATATCTACAGGGGAAATTCAAGCCCCACATGTAAACTTCACAGTACCCTCTCCTATTTACATTTCCCAGGATAAGGGATAATTAATCAGATTTTTAAAGGTACTGTAGGTATTTGTAGCCTTGGATGGGAGTCTTGTGGCCACTGAGATGATTTTGACAGCAGTCACAGCATTTCTCACTGGTTAGTCCAACAATATTTGGAGGAACATGGGATTCTTATCCCTGGTTTAATCCCAGCTTTTGGCTTACAAGAGAATAGGTAACAATTATTAATGTGTCATTGAACTGGATGTTGGGTGGCTCAACACTAGTATGACATTCAGAAGGAAAAATTGCCAGAACCTGGGTGAACATTCAGTTCTATCATTTATTCCACAGTTTTACTTCAAATACGCATGCTTAGGGTTTCCCCAAACAACATGAACAAGAAGGAAGGTCCACTAAAATCAGTAGAGTATTAAGTAGCTGCTAGGATTAAGACACTTACATGCACTCTAGCTTTTTATATATGTGACATTCAGTTACATTATACAGAAAGGCAGGGTGAATCATCTGATGGTCTTTTAAGTCTGAAAACCTAACCAAAGTATACTACTTCCCCCCTCTTCAAAGTTTTCACTCTGTATGGCATCTTTGCCCAGGATTGTGGATACTATCACTTTCTGTGTGCTTATTCCACTTTTGGTGCATGAAGTAATTGTAAAAAGGAAGGTCCATTAAAAAAACCCAAAATGCAATTGAAAACCCTTTGGTGAAGCCTTTATTTAGTTACTGTGCAATTAACAATGAGTAGAAATACCACCTTGCTGGTTACAATGTAATAATAATAATAATAATAATAATAATAATAATAATAATAATAATAATAATAATAATGTTTTATTTTTAACCCCACCCCTCTGCTCAGCAGTTGGGGCGGTGTACAACCTTATAAAAACAGTAAGCAATTAAAACATTCCCAAATCCCACACCCTAACCCTCCCACCCCTTAAAACTAGATCAAACCAAGAAAGAATTAAAATGAATATAACATAAATACAAATAAAATGATTTTTAGGGCAGTATACAAACAGTGGCAGATTGGGGGGCGGGTAGCAACCTGTTACTGGGATATTGTTGCCTGGTACAATGAAAACCATGCACAGTAATAAGACACAGCACATTGATGTGAACATAGCAACAGTTGCCAGTCTGGTTCCTTACCAGAAATAATAGCTAATGGTAATTACATTGTTGCAGTAAGAATATTTTGACTATAATTCTTATTTAGACTTGTCAGATGTAAACTGTTTGGAGCTGAAAAGTTTGGCTGTCAACAAATGTAACATAAAAAGGGCAGAGAGTGGGTTTTTTAAACTCACAGAGTGAGCCCAGCTTTTTCCAGCTATCATAATAAGACACAGGCATAGTGATGTGAATGGTGAGTCTGATCCCACTTTTAGTCTTTCAGGTTTTGCTTTCTTTCTTTCTTTGTACCAGAAGTAGGTCCCCCCCCCCCCAGCAGCAAAAGTCAATTCAAAGTGCTGCAAGTCTGGCTTGGAGATGGAAAAGAGGCCAGGGAACTCATGATGTCACAGTTGCTAACCAGTCACCATGGTGCACATCCCAACCTTTAATCTGAATTTGTAGAACCTATGACAGCAAATCAATTTAACAATACTGAGAATATGCTTCCAGACTGACCTTATTATTCAAATTTTATTTTTTTAAATTTATAAACACCTTTCTCCCAAGAAGCAAAACACAGTTAAAGTAATGAATAATACAAAAGTTTTAAAAATCAACAAATAACATTATATCAAGCACACAGATTTTTATTTCATTATCCCACTCTATTAATCAAAAAATCCCAAGGCTTGCATCTAGTGAGTATTCTCCTGAATCAGGCATAAAAAGTGTGATGTTTTCCCTGTTTTATCTCCTGTGGTGTTCCAAATAACAGTCAACAACCTTGTACGTTGAAGTTGCTCAGAAATAGGTATGAACACAACTTGGATAGACAAAAATAAGTCCAAACTTGTTATGAAAACATTGAGAATACAAAATGTGGCTGTCTGGCTACTTCAGCAGTTGGGTTGTGTGTCTGTCTGTCTGTCTGTCTGCATTTGCCTGTTGGCTTATGGCAACTTCTAGTGTTTTCTTGGGCAAGCAATACTCAGATGGTTTTGCCAGTTCTTCCCTCTGAAATATAGCCTACAGCACCTAGTATTCATTGGTAGTCTCCCATCTAAGTACTTACCAGGGCTGGCCCTGCTTAGTTTCCAAGATCAGGCAGGATCTGGTGCATTTAGAGTATTTAGGCATATTGGAAGAAAAAAACAAAACACTGGAATTCCTGAGAAAAGAATGAATAATGACAAGATCATGTGTGGAATAGCTTGTGTGATACTTATATCATTGTAATTATACTTTCTACACCAACCACACAAGACCTGTTGAGAACAATAAAGGGAAGATGTTGAGAATTAAGAGATGCCAAGCCCCTTCTAGAACTTGAGTTGCCTGAGTTTCCAGGGAGAAGGAATGAGTTACACTGATTTAAATATGTTGAATAGATATACTCTGTAACTGTATCTGTCTGTGCCAGTGTGCTTATTTTATGACTTCTTGCAGGCTTGAGATCAGTGAAGGGTCTCCTCCAAAAATCTCTCCTGAGCCTGTGCCACCAGAACCAGAGCCAGAGCCAGAGCCAGAACCACAACCACCTACCCCACAGCCAGAACCAGAAGCTCCTCCTCCACCACCACCACCACCACCTCCTCCTCCACCTCCAAAACGTATGGCTGAATTAGCTGTTGGAATCAATGGGTAAGATTTTGTTCTCTCTATTGATTAGTCTGGATTTGTATTTCTCTAATGACATGATTCTTAGTCATGGTCACCTTAACAAACTCTTCTGGATTTTCACTGAAGATGTCACCTCACTGAGCGAAATAAAATGAATTGCATTCTTATTGTTTCTTTGCACCAAAGCTTTATAAGAAGGAATTGTCTGTACCTCTAAGCCACTATTTTGCACCTGGTTTTACCTGGTAGAACTCATAATGTGACAAACAACAACATCAAGAAGTAGTTTCCACAAGCTTCAGGATCCTCCATTGCATGTATGGGCAACTGCTATCCATCAGGGGGGTTGCTGGACTGCAACTGTATTTGTCCATTAGTTATCTCATTAAAGCCAATGGAAATTGCAGCTCAGCAACATCTAGGGAATCCCAAGTTGCACTTGGATTCCTTTGCTGTCTTGGGGCTGTCTGGGGCTCCTCAAGCCAAAAGGTCAGTATGAAAAAAGCTGCATAGTAGTTGAAGGTTTAGAAGCTAGTGTTTAGCAAGAATGCTTCATCTTGCTCCATATACAGCTTGCTAACTTAGCAAAAGTGCTCATATGATTCATATTGTAAGCTTCTGTTTGCACTTGTGCTAAGTTTGCAACCATAGGTTTTTGAAAATAGGTTCCATGTTCTCTTCTACCTCATGAGTAAAATTCTAGGATAACCTGGATATACAAAAACTATATTTGAATGGCTGCAGGTCAGAAATTTTAATTTCGGGGTTGGGGGGAGAGATTTTTTAGCTACTATTGAACATCTTGGGAATTGTAAAACTTTTATCTTTATGTGCTCTAAAAATTGATACAATTATCTAATGCTATACTAAATATCAGCAATGCAAAAGGTGGTGATTTTTTGCCATAACAAAAACGTAATATTTTTCTTAACTGATGTTCTTAATTAACTCATTGAGACAACTTGTTTTTATGAACCCCACTGTTTCATAGAATATAGTTTCAAAACTTCTTCTCTGAACTGTGTCTTTTAACAATGTTGCCATGATATAGTTTATGTATCTTTTTGGTGATTATACTCCTTTTCCTGTTACTTTCCAGACTGGAAAAAGAGACTAATAGTGTAAAACCAAAGAGGCTGATATGTCTTGCTTTTGAATGATTGTTGATTGCCTTCAGGCTTCTAGCAATTGTTTTTCCTGTATGACTTGAGGATTTCTATTGGTTTCAGTGAGAAATAGCTCTTTTAATCCTGAGGGAGGCTTCATGGTTTCTTGACTAAGGCCTACTATAGTAGTCTCCTCTGTTTGCCATAGTTAAGTATTAGGGGTTCGGTCATGATATTTGCTATTCTAAAGGACTGACTTATTTGTCCCTGCAGATTTGGACGTATTGGACGCTTGGTCCTTCGAGCCTGCGTCGAGAAGGGAATCAAAGTTGTGGCTATCAATGATCCTTTCATTGATGTCAACTACATGGTAACGCCCAGAATTCTAGTAATGCTTAGCCTGTAGTACAGTAGTTCTCAAATGGTGTGGCAGAACCCCACCCCTCCACCCCCAGGGAGGGCATGGGAGTTGCTCAAGGGAGGCCTTAATCCCCCCTCCTCTTCCTTAACCTTACTGCCTTGGAGGGGAAGAGAAAGGCGAGGAGGGCATTTGATGTCTCTGCCTAGTCGGGGAGTAGGAGAGCTATATCCTTATAAAATATTAAAATATGAATATACATGAATGGATGAATGAAAATACTATACAAAATATTCTTATTCATATACTATGTCAAGCAGGGATAGAGGTGTGACATCCTTGTCTAGATGTAAAGGGTCTAGACAAGGGTAAAACATTTGAGAACCACTGGTGCAGTGTATTCCTGAAAGACTAAAAGGGGGGCTTTTTTTGCCAAAAGCCACTGAGTCAGTTATGCAATCTAGGTCATTGAGCAAATGTGATTCTAGAGCTTGAGTTGATCTGTAGTGCAGCTGACATTAGTGCTTTCTACTTTAGCTATGAGTGTGCAGTACTAAACATCTTTGTTGTCGTGATTGTCCATCTCCCACCAGTTTTGCATTTCTATATGCAAAGCAAACTATCTCATACAAAACTGCACCAAGACAGAGATCAGCTCTTTAAGAACTATTGGAAAATGAACAAAAGTTAAAAGTCCATTACAATGAGCACTGATTAAGCCAGACCAATGAAACTGAATTCCCCCCCCACACTAGAATCCCAAGGTCCACCAATCAGAGACAGGTACAGAATAATGGATTTGGGAGAGCAGGGGATCATATTCTTAGAATTAAAGAACTCGGCCAATCGAGGAATTTATTTTCAGTATCAGGACTGAACTTAAAGAGTCTAATAATAGAAGAATTCACTCCAGTTCATTTCTTTTGGTTTTTTTCCAGTACCTTAATTTAGAAGGGGATGCAGATTCTTTTTTTTTTTTTTTTAAAGTTAAAACAACTGAGAGTCAGAAGTCCTTGAGGGTCTATTTTAAATCAGTGATTGTTTGCCCACCCACAATGAATTGCCTTTGCTTCAGAGATGAAATCAAGCTCAAGGATACAGGTGGCCAACAGCAGTAGATCTACAATTATAAAAACCTCTCCTAGCTAGTATAGTTTGTTCTTTATTGTCTTAAAAAGTGGTGGAGAACCAGAACTGCATCCCCCGGGTCTCTTCCACTTTGCACACTGATCCTACTTTCTGGTGCATCTTATTTCTGGACATGGATATCACATTTACAAAGGGGCTTATGAAATGCATATAGAGCTGAAGTGAGTGCAGTCCCCCAGCCTCTGTCCCACTTTTGGGCTGCAAAAGCTCCCACAAACCTTCTTTGGGTAATTTTGCCATTTTTAAAAACCTGTCAGGCTGTTCTAGGATAAAGAGAGGGCTCTCCATCTGAAACTGGAAGCACTTCTTGCTTAAGAAAATGCCTCTCTTGGGCCTAAAATAGATCAGAGAGGCCCTAAAACCTGGTGTGTGTGTGTGAGAGAGAGAGAGAGAGAGAGAGAGAGATTTTCTAGCAATAAATAAGTTATGCGGGGGAATTGGGATGGTTTAGGTATGTGAGGAATTGTGTGATCCAGCAATGACCACCTTAAATGGCTCCCACACCTAAAAGGATTGCCCAGCTCTAGTGTGACACATATGAAACTGGATTTATAACATCAGAGGATACAAATGGGGCTCAATATGTATAAGGCCCTATGGAAATAGGATGCCAGTGCATGGATATCAGACTCATAGTGTTGTAGAGTGACTTATAATCCCAGTACTGTCATAGCCCCTTTGTTCCTAGTTAAAAAAAATTAAGATATAATGCTTGTCCTTTTGAAAGGAAGAAAAACACATAAATTAAATAAAGTAGAAAATCTAGTCTAACATGTTTTCCTATGACTTCTGTCTTTCTGCTTAGGTGTACATGTTCAAATATGATTCCACTCATGGACGTTTCAAAGGAGAGGTGAAGGCTGATAGTGGCAAACTAGTAGTGAATGGCTCAAAAATTTCTGTGTTCCAGTGGTAAGTGGGAATAAAAGGAGTAGAAGTGTACTGAAGTGTGAGGCAGCTCTTGGTTAGAGATCTGTAGAAAGCCTCCGAGACATTTGATTAGTTCTGTATTGCTAAACCTAAACTGGTCACAAGAGAGCACT
The DNA here is from genome assembly GCA_020142125.1 of Phrynosoma platyrhinos. NCBI lineage: Eukaryota > Metazoa > Chordata > Lepidosauria > Squamata > Phrynosomatidae > Phrynosoma > Phrynosoma platyrhinos. Next base: position 17,442,217 of record CM034707.1, read on the forward strand.
GAAACTGTAGAAGTGGGTTGTAAAGATAGAACTGTCAATATAGACTGGAGAAACATAAATTTGAATTCCTGCTTTGCCATACAGTCAGTGTCCTTCAGTTTTGTTTACTTCACAGGGCAATCAGGAGAAAAGGCAAATTGTCCTGTTCCCTTTGGAGGAAGGGATTGTTATAAAAGTAAATCAGTGGCAATTGTGAAGCTGGATTTTGCCTGATTTGTTATTAGTCAACTTACTGATTTGCTGGAAATTGTTAAGCTGAGGTGCTAGCATTTTGTTCTCACTGTGTGTATGAAAACACCAGCTTGTTTTCTGGCTGCATCAGTCTTCTCATTGATGTAAGCCTTGGCTACTGAACAACATCTTGCTTTTGAGCAAGAACACACAGGTGTGTATATGTGTGCATAGGAAGCCAGTTCTGACTAGTGTCTTCCTCTTTCCCTTAGCAGAGTGTACCAGGTTCTTGCTTTTTCTGGACTTGGTTTGTGTGTGTGTATGTGAATAAGGAAATACATTGAAATGTCAGATCTCTGATTAGGTTGTAGTAGATGTTCATAGAAGCATGTCTACCTCAACTGCTAATTGTTTCTGTGTTAATTGTTTGCACTGCCACACAGTAAATTTGCTTCAGCAGAAATCAGTTGGACAGCTCCTGATGAAAGTGCTATTGCCTTGTATTTCACAGCATGAAGCCAACTGAGATCCCTTGGGGAGAGGCAGGAGCTATGTATGTAGTGGAGTCTACTGGAGTCTTCCTCAGTGTTGACAAAGCCTCAGTAAGTATTTGGGAGTTTCATCTATGTAGAGAAGTGGAGTTTGGTACAATTCATGATGGTATACTGGGCTTCCCTATAGATACCTGGTTTTTAAATGAACTGGCTTAGATGCCTGTTGTATTAGAGCTTGCTGTCTGTTATGAGATCTCTGACCATGCCGTATATTTCCATCTTAGTTTTAGTGCCTTTTTTTGGGGGGGGGCAGTTTGATCTTCAGAACTTGCCTTAAAACCTACATTCTTTTTATAGGCTCATCTGCAGGGTGGAGCCAGGCGAGTAGTGGTGAGTGCACCATCCCCTGATGCTCCTATGTTTGTTATGGGAGTCAACCATGATAAATACGACCCATCCACTATGAATATTGTGAGGTAAGACTCATTGGCTGGGATGAAGAAGTGCTTTATTATAATATCACGTTAGGATCAGACTACTGGGGACCCTATTGAAAATAAGTCATGCACACACATGTATACAGGGTGTCTCAACTTGTTTTGGGACATAACAGATGACAGATAGTGGGGAAAGTGATGGATCAAAGTCCTGCCTTCTCTCTTTGATCCACAAGTATCAAAGTCTTACCTTCTCTCTTTCTCTCCCACAAACTATTCTTGTTTTGCAAAACAAAGAGCTAGTGGGTGTGTATTGTTTGCCTTCACATTGTTTCTGACTTTGACAACCCCAAGGGCAATTATTTGGGGAAATCTACATTACTTAGAAATCTGAAAATACACTGAATCTAAGGAGACTTCACATCAGACACTTAACAGTTGAAGCCTGGAGTATGAAAGTTATTTCAGAACAGAAGACAGTAAACCAGTTTAGAAGACAGTTCCTGGGAGTTTTGTTAATATTTGAGGTTTAGATAGTTCACTTGCAGTGATAGTCATAGATCTGTGTGGTGCAATTTTCATTTATATTTTTGTGTGTATGTACAACCATAAAACCAAGGTTTTAATGAGTATGTTGGCCAGCAGCATGGGTTATGAGTGGGCTGTATTGCATATGCCACTTTATAAAAGAATATCCAGTAAGCGAAATTATAATGTGTACTGTTTTTCAGCAATGCTTCCTGCACCACCAACTGCCTGGCACCTTTAGCCAAAGTCATTCATGACAACTTTGGCATTGTGGAGGCCCTTATGGTAAGAGCAACCTGAGATTTCCTGTGGATGCGGAATTTGCATCCAAGAGCAAGACTTTATTCTAACAAAACCCTGGTTACTCTCACTCCTGGGTTTGCCTTTAAATAGGAAAATGGAGAACCTCTTGAGCAGTGGGGCATATCCCCACTTTTCAGTAACCCACAGTAGAAACAAGTAATAATTGAACAGTTCATAACAACATTGTTGCAGCTGTCCATCAGTCCTTAAATGCCAACCTTCCGAATAAAGATACCAGGAAATTAAGTCTTAACTACATGCTACTACATATTAGCTGTTTCTGGAGATGATGAGAGTCTGAAGCATCTATAGAGGGAACCAGATTTGAATAGTTTTTGGGAATTGCTTCTGCATTTTGTGTATTGATTACCAAAAGAGAAAACAGGCACCTTAGTACTTTAGCATGCAAGTCAATCTTCAGGTTTCATATCAGTTAAGATATGACTGAGGTTGAACAAAATCTGTTAACTGTTGTATGTAAACACGATCTATGTATGCAAGGAAGTTTTTCAGATTTCCAGAGAATAGACCAGAAAAACTCTTCTACAAAATATCTTCTATGCCTATTTCTGTACAAACTGGCTTCTTGTGTTGCAGACCACTGTTCATGCTTATACTGCCACTCAAAAGACTGTAGATGGTCCCTCCTCCAAGGCTTGGCGTGATGGTAGAGGGGCCCACCAGAACATCATTCCAGCTTCTACTGGTGCTGCCAAAGCTGTGGGCAAGGTCATCCCTGAACTTAATGGGTATGGAACATAGTTTAGCTTTGGTTAGCAATAAAGAGACTTTCTGCCTTTACCTTTGAAGTCATCCTAGTTGTGCTTCATATCTAGGAAATGCCCTTTTTCATGTTTTCATGTTGCCATGAGGAAGAGTGGAAAGCATGTTAGGATTCCACTGCTAGTAATGCCTGAGATCTTTACATTAGATGCCCAGAACAATTCCTCCTTTATCTCTTCTGCATTGGGAGCTTGGGAGAGCTGATGAAACCATGCTAGTTTGTTTCATTGTCTGACATCAAATGCATTTAGTAGGCCTTAGTAGGACAGTTAACTTCTGGCATGACATCCAAGTTTTCCTAAGAAATGCACTGTATACTGTTCAGATGTGCTAAGGGGAGAGTTTAATATCCAGGCCATTTTTTCTTAACAACTAAAATTTCTTTTTACAGGAAGCTCACTGGCATGGCATTCCGTGTGCCAGTGTGTGATGTCTCAGTTGTCGACCTGACATGCCGCCTTTCCAGGCCAGCTACTTATGCTCAGATCAAAGAAGCTGTTAAGAAGGCATCTAAAGGGCCATTGGCAGGAATCCTGGGATATACAGAAGATGAGGTAAGTAGATAATATTCTCAGATGGACATGATCGCTTGAGTGGGAAACACTAAAAACACATCAGTGAACTTTCTGTAGGTAGAGCTCAACTGATTTGTTGAAGTTTTATCAAAAGAAAAAAAGGGAAAAAAGAAAAAAGCTACAACCTTTGATTTGTCATTTCTGAGGAACATCAGTGATGATCTTAGGGTGAACTGTGTTCTTAGCAAAGGTCTGCTTTGTTTGACACCAAATGTCTACAGGCTCTGTTTAAAACACTGAACATCTTAACCCACAGCATCATGGGTTACCTTTGTGACATACAGAATTCTGATAGATTCTTGACACTGGAATTGGAGAGTGGTGACTTGACACCCACTGCAAAGAGCCCTTCATTTCCCTTTGTATGTAATGAAATTTATTGCCTTTCTTTCAGGTTGTTTCTACTGATTTCATTGGTGACAATCGTTCCTCTATCTTTGATGCTGGAGCAGGGATCTCCCTGAATGATAACTTTGTGAAGCTCATCTCCTGGTAAGCATGGACATAATCTTTTCCTTGTCTCGCTTCTTCAAAATTGGAACATTGTTGGCATTCTGCCTAAGAATCCTTTCCGAAGATCCATAGCCTTTCTTGAGTATCATTTTTGATCAGATAGCTGAATCATTTGATTGTCTAAAACATTATTGAAACGGCAAGAGAGTGTGTGCTTAAAGGCCAGAAGGAAATACATTAATCCGTGAATTTACCATCATTGAGGATTTGAATCTTGATTCTCTCCTAAATTATAAAGTGCCTTCAGCTAGGGGATGCTTTCCTTGTATGAATGAGAAACTTGTAATATGAAAACTGCTTATCATTTTATTTTTGCTCCACAGGTATGATAATGAATATGGTTACAGCTGCCGTGTAGCAGATCTCCTGAAGCATATGTACAGCAGAGAGGAAAAGTGAACACTGCTCACACCTCACATTCCAGGCTATCTAACAGCGTGGCCTCACCCCTTTAGTCCATAGGTTTGATCTCCTGGCCCGTTCTTTGCTTCAACCACAGAACCCTGAACACCTCACCTTATATGTCACTGTAAAGCTTTGTGCGTGTACATGTGAGTGTGAATCCTGCTTTCTACAGCAGCTTGTATGAGCTTAAAAATTGTAGTGAAGACAAATTACACCAAATTTCCCCTGGAGAAAGAGTTTATCCTCTGGGGTTGCGCATTGATTTGTGTGCCTGTAGTGTCCTGGAGATCTTCTAAGTATTCAAATAAAACCACTTAAGTTATGTGAACAAGAAATATACTGAGTCTCTTAACTCACTGCATGTCCAGAAATTCAAATTTTAACTATGCCAAATATGTCTGTTTCTATGACAAGTCTTTGTTGACATCTTTCTGAGGTGTCATATGCCTTGCAAAATGCTTTTACCCTAACAGCTTTTGAATCACAATGCTACAAGTTATAGGAAAAAAAGGTCAAAATACTAGAACTCTAAATAAAACCAATCAGCTGCCATAGCTTCCTGAGGAACTGAAGATTAGAAGATTATGCTGAGCCAAATCATTGGTCCATTTCACTCTATATTATTCCTCTATATTGATTGGCAGTGACTTCTTAGGATTTCAGACAGGAGTCTTTCCATCAAGGAGCTGCCCTTCTGTGCGTGCAAAACATATGCTCTGTCATTTAGCTACAGACTTGTTTTAATATTGTCTAAACAGGAAATATATTTTTAATTCTCATGATTGTAGGGCAAAATCTGGCACACAGGTGGATAGCTTCTGTGGGGCTGGGGGTTACTTCTCAAGTAGGTAAAATGCTTGAAGGTTGCATACCCTAAGAGAGAAGAGCAGGGCTTAGAGGACTTTTTCATTCAGAAGTTCAGGAAAAAGAGAAAAATAGACCACTTTTCCATATATAATATATCATTATTAACTCATCCAACTCATTCTGGTTTAGTTTTTGGAAAGATTAATTTGATTATTAAATAAAATTGCCCAACAATACTTTATTATTAAATTCATCTTAATATATATAAATTATTATTATCATTTATTCATGTATTGTCATCAGTGTACATGGCACTTTACATTTCTCCTCCTGTTTTTATTCCCACTATGTTTCCATCACACATTCCTGAGAAGTATGCTTTAATACCAGGAAAGGACCCACAACCTTTTCCAGCCTTTGCATCTCTTGTTTTGCATCTGGAGTTAACATCTGCTGAAGATCTTGGGCATTGTTTTCTATGCTTGTTATAGCCATATTTGTGCAAGACTTTGCAAGCAGTCCCACTGTATTAAGTTTAAAGTTTCCAGAGAGCATTCCTTCCCATGTTAGAGAAAAGGGGTATTTATCAAAAGCACCAACTCCTGAAGTGATAGAAGAGGTAAATGATGAACTCTACTGAGGAACTTAGAAAAGCAGATGGTTCCTGCCAAACCAAGACCTGAGATCTCTGTGGTTGAAATGACTTACCATTTTCAGGTAAGCCTTTTTCTGAACACTAAAGGCCTTGCAGACTGCCAGAAATAGTGCACATTAAATTGAGGCACTGCCCTGGCTCAGTGCTAAGGAATCATGGGAACTGTAATGTATTGTGGCACCAGAGCTCTCTGACAGAGAAGGCTCAATGTCTCAGAAAAAAATACAATTCCCATGGTTCCCTAGCACTGAGCCAGGGCAGTGCCTCAATTTAATGTGCACTATTTCTGGCAGTCTGCAAAGGCCCTAACTCTATTTAGAAAGTAGATCTAAAGTTGTTAGGACAGTTTAATGTGAAACCACTTTTAAAAAAAAGTAGGAAGGAGGCACACACTAGCAGATTCAATATAGACTACAAGGTTGTACATCAGTATTCACCATACATTGTATACATCAGGGTAAGGGAAGAGTGACTTGTGTGCCAAAGAGGAAGTGTCTTAAAGGTGGTGTAGTGAGCTGCTAGGCTGCTTCTGGAGGCTTACAGGAAGGTCTTGAGCAGGGGTAGGCAACCTAAGGCCTGGGGGCCAGATGCGGCCCCCCCAAGGCCTTTGGACCGGCCCCAGGCTGGTTCTGCTGCTGCCGCCGCCCCCCGCCTGTGCAGCCCACCATGATGATATTGATTATTGTTGTTATTACTTGTCCTTGGGTTTTTCTTGGCAAAATCTCCACAGGGGTTTTGACATGGCTTTTCTGGGGCTGAGAGAGTGTGCATGCATATTTTTTATTTTTTTAATTAATTATTTATTTATTTAGTTTAGTTATTTATTTTTGGTGCTTCGGCCCCCCAATTGTCTGAGGGACAACAACCCCCTGGCTCAAAAAGGTTGTCTTGAAGATAATACTAAGTCCTCTGTCCTCAATATCTAGCATTCAGAGGCAGGTATATAAAAGAGACACTCTTCTGGAGTAGTAGCAAACCATGGCACTTAAATCCAAAGCTTGGTAAGTAGTGCTTTGCTAAGGAAAACGACTATTTTAGGAATAAAAAGCATGTGTTGCATTGGTGTGGTCCCATGTTCTATTTCTGACACCTCTAGTTAAGACTGGGAAAGACCCTGCCTAAAACCTTAGAAAGCTACTTCCAATTAGTGTGGCAAACTGATCACCAAACCAAAGTGGTGGTTTGTCAATCAACTAAGTGAGGTGTATTCTTGAGATCATTTTTATAGCTTATTCGAAGTTTCTTAACCTAATCCGGAAATCCCTCTGCCAAGATCAGATTGTGCTTTATGGCTATATGCCAGGGGTGGGAAACAGATGGCCCTCCCGGTGATTTTTGGATTGCAACTCCCAACAACCCTAGCTTGTACTATATTGCCATGGTAAGGAATGCTGGCAGATACAGTCCAATAAGTCTGGAAAACTGTATTATTCCCTGCTATATTGTAATGGAGCATGGAAAACTTACTTTTTTGGACACAGCTCCTAGTAACACCCATCCTTCCAGCTAGTATGCCCACTGGGCAGGATGGTTGGAGATTCTGGGAGTTATCATTCAGAGCGTTTTTCAATGTATGCATTTTAACAGGGGTTGAAAGAAATCCAAACTGCTTTGCTTTCAATAAATGCTAGTTGTCTGCTGTTTCTAGCAGAGGTGACAGTGCTATGACTGTTATCTCCATTGCCCAGATTTCCTGGACAGCAAACAAACATCAGCACACACAACTGTTTTTTCACAGAGAAGGAAGGTGTTGTCTTAACACCAAGACTTCAAAGAATCCAGGGTGGGTCGGCATTAAAGGAACAAAGCAATTGAGTGGTCTGGAATCCTACCTTCCTGAATTGACATAACAGCCTCACATGTTCTCAGATGTTATAACAAAATCATAGAATTGGAAAAGACCACAAGGGCCATCCAGTCCAACCCCTGCCATGCAGGAATACACAATCAAAGCACACCTGACAGATGGCTATCTAGCCTGTTTATAATCGTCCAAAGAAGGAGACTCCACCACACTCCCTGGCAGCATGTTCCACTGTTGAACAGCATTTACCATCAGGACGTTCTTCCTAATGTTTAGGTGGAATCTTTTCCTGTAGCTTGAATCCACTGCTCCATGTCCTAGTCTAGAACTGCAGAATACAAACTTACGCCATCATCATTATGACATCTTCAAACATTTAAACATGAACATGTCACCTCAACCTCCTCTTTTCAAGGCTAAGCATACCCAGCTCCCTAAGCCTCTCCCCGTAGGGTATAGTTTCCAGACCCTTCACCATTTTGGTCACCCTCTTCTGGACACACTCTGGCTTGTCTACATCCTTCTTGAATTGTGGTGGCCAGAACTGGACACAATGTTTCAGGTGAAGTCTAGCCAAAGCAGGATAGAGTGCTACTTTTATTGATGCAGCCTAGAGTTGCATTTGCCTCGTTGCCGACTCATGTTCAGTCTGTTTGAAATTGTGCCTTCAGTATCTCCCTTTTAAGAATCTCTCACTCCTCATGAACCCCCTTCTCTATTAGCATTCCTGACCATGGCATCGCAACCAGTATTTCCCTAAATTTAATGAAATCAGATTTCTTAAAGTCGAGAATGCATGTCTTGACTATCCTTGGCTTCCCACTCCAGGAGAACATGGTCACTGCTGCCTAAGGATCCTTCCACTTCCACCCCATTAACTAGATCATCAGTATTGGTTAGGATCAGATCTAAAATAGCTGATCCCCTAGTTGCCTTTTCCACCTTCTGGTCAAGGAAATTGTCTGCATGACAATGAGGAATTTGTGGCAGAATTTGACTTCAACAAATATCAAGATAGTTGAAATCTCCTACTATCACTATATCTCTCTTTTCTGAATGTGTGCTCATCTGTTCCAGGAATGCCTCATCCACATACTCAGTCTGATTTGGGGGTCTGTAGTAGACCCCCACAATAACACCTCTGTTGTTTCTCTCCCCCTTAATTTTTACCCAGATACTCTCAACTTGTCTTCCAGGATTTAAGTCATGGGTCTGTTCACAGGTGTACACATCCTTAGTGTATAATGCTACTCCACCTTGTTTGGCCTGCTTCTCTGAAATAGTTTATACCCTTCTATTACAACATTCAAACCATAAGACTTATCCCACCAGGTTTCAGTGGTGCCTTTTATATCATATTTGATTTGCTGTGCTAAGAGTTCAAGTTCATCTTGTTTATTTCCATGCTCTGTGCATTAGTATAGAGTCATCTAAGACCATGGGTCATTCCCTCATCTGCCTTTTAAAGTTTTCCCCACTTCCACTCTTGGGTTCTTGTGCTATTTGCCTTGTTCCCTGTATAACATTTGGACTATTCTTTCCAGAACTTGATGAGCTTCCACCCTCAAGAATACTGTCCCCTCCCCCACATAACTCAGTTTAAAGCCTTCCTGATCAGCTGTTTTAGACTCTTAGCAACAAACTTTCCTGCCAACTGCTGTAAGAGGCAACCAATAATAATAATAATAATAATAATAATAATAATAATAATAATAATAATAATAATAATAATTATTATTATTATTTCTTGCCATATATATATATATATATATATTTTAAATACTGAAGAAATATTGAGAATAAGAGCATAATGGTGAAAGAAAGCATGAGTGAAAGACTCTACTCTTAGATTCTCATGTCCAAGAAGGATAAGCTCAAATGGGAGTCTGCTTAAAAGAGGGCAAGGAAGAAATTATCCAACCAGGTCAGATAAGGCCTTCTTTAAGGAGGGGCAGGGGAGGTTGCCCTTGATCCAGCTTTCCTCTGGTGCAGCTGTTCTCTTTTTGTGCCTGAACTGCATGCCTTTGAGCACCTTTCCCATCTGACACTATGCAATTGATAATAGGCAGTATAACATATAATATGCATATGATGTAGTTAGTATAATGGACAGATAAGATCACAGAATAGAATATTATCATAATGAACATAATATTCATATAATATGCATTACAATATTCAGGCAACATTAGGAAGTTGATAATAGACTACTGAGAGCCATATACAGCACTGTAGTAGATAATATTGTTATTATATTTATTTCTATCCCAATTTCCCCTCAGTTAGGGACTCAAAGCTGCTTACAATGATGAAAAAAGCATTGTAAGCCCTGGATCATAACATATATATTTTTAAAAAATTACAATGATTAAAAAACAAAAAATTCACAAAACACAAGAGTCAAGGCACAATTAAACAATCAGAAAAAAATGAAAACCAAGTTAAAACATATATTTAAAATGCACACAGGAATCCCCCAGGATCACCATCTGAGTTTGCCCCTCCAGGAAGAAGTGAAGCCACTGTAAAACAGTGCCCCCCCCAAGTCTGATCTCAGCCCAGAAGGATCCCATGGTTGATGATATCGAAACCTGTTGAGAAGTCCAGCATAACCACAAGGGACTCACTCCTCTTCTCTAGATCCCAACATAGGTTATCCACCAAGGCGACTAAAGCCATCTCTGTCCCATATTTTGGTATAAATACTCCATAATAATAATAGAGTCTGGACTAAAATCCAGAGTCAATTCACCACCTCACTGACATGGAAGCCACCAGCTGCCACTGTAGTCTTAAGAAATTAAGACTGCATCTCAGCTTCAAGGGTATATTGAATTCAAGAAGAGGAAAAGGAATGAGAGTATTAACAAAGAAATGCAGTACTGTAAAAAAAATGAAGCCATCCCTTCAGGGAAATGTTCAGGAAAATAGGGATGTGCTATGGCAGGACTTGCCTATGAGCGAAGAGCAGAAAGACCAATTTGGCTTCTATGCAAACAGGTGGTGTAACTTTGCTCAGCTGGATTGGGACTACAGCAGGGGACAAATTATTATTGCCCGAAACCCACTGGATCAAAGTCTAGATCAGGTGCCCAGAATTGTTCTTTTAAAATAGAATACAGTAGCAGCATTATATTTGCAAAATTACTTTGCATTTCTTACTTTGGTCCCCCAGAATCCAAGACCACAAATAGCAAACTGATTCTCCGAGTGCGGATTCTTATAAACAGGAAAGAAATTTCATTATGCTCAGGGAAGGTTTGCAGAAGTATCCCTCAAATCTTTCCCATTTCCTCAGCCCTATAGAGGCTGGTAGAGGCCAGGTAGGCACCTGGAACAGAAGCACTCTATGCTGCAACAATTTCTTTTTCTGCCAAAGGTTGGTAAATAAATACATAACCAGGTAAGAGGGTAATATGCTGCCTACTTCACCGATGTTGCTACTCGGGTCAACAAAAGAGCAGGTGACAGATGTGTGTTATTTGATAGTCCTGCTTTAAGAGACTCCTGCAACTCCCAGAATCCCAGTGGTCAAGCTGGATGGGGCATTCTGGGAAGCAAGGTCTATAAAGTAAGTTTGCCAGGCTTTGAACTGGAGTAGAATGGGGTGTCTTTAGGTGGGCTTTTCCAATGCTGTTAGTCTACTGAAACATTAACAGAAATAGATTTCTAAGTGCAGTCGGCGATAATTCAGAGATAAAGGAGGACCTTCTGTTGAAACAAATGCCACCCTCTCTTCTGACCTTTGGATTTGCTTGGATCACAAACCTAGGTAGCTTGTTGATGCTTCTGGCTGGAAAACACAGTCTCCTCATATAACATTTCGTATATTACCTTTTGACAAATATATATATGACACAGACCTTTGACAAATCCAATAATCAGTTAAGCTAATTCTGTCTTTTGCATGTATATATATATATTCTGTATTTTGCTTCTGTGTAGGAACTGTGATAGCCCATGGCTACAAGCCAGCATGTTATAGTTAACCCACCCTTCATGACAACTGTGGCCAGATCACATCACACATCTCCCATAGTGTCACACGGGTGTTGTTATCTCATACATACCAAGCTATCGACTGCCTCAAGGTCACTGTGCAGCATCTTAGGGTTCTGTATAGGAGTGTGGTGGCGGTAGTACATGATCCACTTAGGAGATCACGTCAGCAGCAGGACAGGATCCTTTAGCAGGGAGATAACAGCACAAAACTGGAGCAGCTGATTTGACAAGCAGACTATGCTCCCGATCCGTGTGCGATCATCACAACCAAAGCGAATCACCGGACACAGCACCCTCAGTTGACCAAGCTGCGTATCCTGTTTGGTTGGTGGAGCAGATTAGGGGATTAGCAGCCAAATTAAACCTTATTCTCCTATCCTGTTCATAAGCAAGGGCCTGTGAAGCCTGATATCACCCAGGTAGGCAAACGGTGAAAGTATATTTACTAGAGGCCACAATCCAAGAATATTCTTCTTTGTAATACCCCTATTCTTATGTCAGGGAAATTGTTTGAGAAACTTCACTGCTGCCACCTGCTGTAAATGACTTCTGCAGCAATTTAAAAGTGAAGGATATTTGCTCTTTTCTGGTAGGGATTGGGAACATGCAGCCCTCCAGATGTTGCTTGCCTGTAGCTCCCATCAGGTTTCCTAGCATAATCAGTGCTGTGAAGATGATGGGAACTGCAATCCAATGATACCTGGTGGTACAAAGGTTTTGTTTTAGGATATATTGGAAGAGGGAACTGCCCATTCTTGTTCTACAGAAGAAACAGGAGCATGTCTCAAGATGCCCAAAAGATGCTCCCAAACTGCAGCTTCTCTCATTATTATTCTACAGCAGCTTTCCCTAAACTGTGCCTTCCAGCAGTATTAGTCTACAACATCTATCACCCATCCAGCACCGGGGATGATGTATACGCAGCTGAAGGGTGATGGGTTTGCAGAAGATTTGAAGTACAGGGTTACCAGCATTTTAAACATATGCCTAAGGCCCCTGTGTGTGCATGCCTAGCTTCAATATGTAGGGCAAGTGATCTCTGCCGGATAGCCCTCCTAGTTCTCAGAATGCTGCTCTGAGTATCAATAAATTTCCTTGAGTCCCTATATTGGGAGCAAGGGGGAATATAAGATGATGATGATGATGATGATGATGATGATGATGATGATGATGATGATGATGGGCTTGGGCCCCTTAGTTGAATTAGATCAGGTGCTGATGCTGGCCATGGAAGCAAATGATCTTCATAAAAATGAGGACATAGGACAGGGCTGCGGAAACTTTGGCCTTTTACATGTTTGGGACATCAACATCCAGAAGCCTCAGCCAGCAAGGCCAATAGCAGACTATGGGAGGAAGGTTCCCCACCCTTTCTATACAACAGTGTTACTACACTTTTCTGGCTATATTTACAACAGCAGATGCTTTTTCAGGGATAGGGATGATGCCACCTGCCAGATGCTGTGTTACAACACAGATATTTATTTGGCGTTACAGGCCAACAACATCAGGAGGTCTACACATCACTCACCGGTTCCAGAGGCAGCCAGTAATGTCGAGAAGGCCATGTGCGGCCCTCCAGTTGTTGTCAGGCTGTGACACCAGCCACCATCTGAAGGGCCACATGATCTTTGTAGTAAGGGATGCTCCTTTTAACCCTCTGTTGAATCAATAGAATTACAGTTCAGGATTAAAACTTCATCAACTCTTTCCTTAGTCATAGGCTCTGCAAACGAAGCACCTGCTTGGATGTCCAAAGGGCTGTATTGAAAGGAAATCTTTGCTTGAAACAATCTATTCTGGAAAAAACTATGAGAAAAAGGTTGTCCAAGTGGAAGCGCTTGGGGCTTCAGTGGCAAGCATGGAGGGCAGCAGGTAGAAGCAGAAAGATGAGAAGGATCAGCCCTTGAACCCATCCATACCCCCCCACCCCTTCCACCTCCGCCTTAATAAAAGGGTCAGAGATAATCTCCCATTACGTAAAGGGATTAGGCCCAAGGAAGAGAGAGAGAATCCTGCCCAGGTTGTAGTGGCATCAGCAGAGAACATCTGTCCACGCTCAGCTGGATTTAGCTGTCCTTAGCTTTGGGAAGGCTGACTGCAAGCAGGAGGGAGCAATGCGACAGGGCTGGTCCCTGCCTTTACAGTGCTAGATCAGTGGTGCTTCTCAGGGCAGGACTTTGGGGCAGTAATCCAGAAATCCCACATAGCAGAATTAGGCAAGGGATCCCCAAACACAAGAGGGCTCATTTATCACATCTGCTCTTTGCCAGCCCTTTAGAGAGTGCAATCCTGTCACCTCTCGGTCTTCACTGGGCTGAACATGCCCAAATCCTTTACATTTTGCAGAGAACAAAGCAAGCTTAGCACCATCCTCGAGTTAGGTAGGTTCATAGGTCTCAGCTGTGTATTGATCAGGTCTCAGAGGCTAATGTCAGGGAAAAAAAATTCCTTCCAGACATACCGTAATAATAATAATAATAATAAAAAAAAATGTTATTTATAGCCCGCCCCTCTGCAGAGCAATCGGGGCGGGTTACAACATATTAAAACTGACAAGTTAAAACATCTCTCATCCCATAATCCCACCCTCCCATCCCCTTAAAACAGAATTAAACCAGCAAGAGAGGCCAGCCTGCATGTTTAAGAATTTCTCCGCAGTAAGCAGCTATTGGATGAAGGTGAGGAGACATGATAGGGACTTTGAGACCTTGAGGCTCTTTGCCATGAGGCAGCATTAGGAGGAACTTCCTGACAATGGACGTTTTCACACGGGGCTTAAGGCAGACGCTATCCTACCTCCGTCCGGCCTCAGTCCGGCTCCTTTGCCAGTGTGTTTACACGGCATCACAGCAAGCCCTGCCCCATCCAGTGCCAACTCCGGCATTGGCCCCGGTCTTTGGACGTTTTTGCAATTCCTTTTTTTAAAAAGGAATTGAGTTGCCGCTGCCGGAGCCATTCCGGAATTCACAGGTCTCAAAGCCGCCTGGAAGCAACAAGAGCTTCCAGGCGGCTTTGAGACCCTCAGTGTGAAAACGTCCAATGAGAGCTGTTCAACTGTGGAACACTCTCCCTCAAAGAGTGATGGAGTCTCCTCCTTTGGAGGTCTTTAAACAGAGGATGGATGGCCATCTGTCAGGAGTGCTTTGACTTAGAGTTCCTGCATGGCAGAATGGGGTTGGACTGGATGGCTTTTGGGGGTCTCTTCCAACTTTGATTCTATGACTTGGAGAGAAGGACTGTGATTTGCCCAGGGCTGGCAACCTAAGGAGGAATGAAGGGTTGAACTAGGAGAGGAAATCAAGTGGCCAAAAAAGCAGCAGTTATGGACTTTAAGAAGCAGGAAAGATGTAGCATTTCCTTCCCCAGAGAGGATATCACACTGGCAAAAGGTGACAGCAATGTAAGCTTGTAATACCAAGAATTATTTAAATTACAGAAGGAAAAGCCTAAGAAACGGAGTACACGTCTCCCTCCACATTTGCGGCTTTGACTTTTGCAGGTTTGGTTACTCATGGATTTGATTAATATGTTTTCTCTAGGAATCTCTAGGTCCCCCAGCACAACTCTGTGGTCACCTTTAACCAAAAATCTCACCGGAGGACCTAGAGATTCCTAGAGAGAACACTTGTCTAGGCATTTGTAGGTCCTCCAGCACAATTCTATGGTCAATGTTTGGCAGATGTTGACCATAGAGTTGCACTGGAGGACCTAGAGATTCCTAGAGAGAACACTTGTCTAGGCCTTTGTAGCGTCTCCGGCGCACTGCTGCTCTGCACTGCCAAAACTAACCCAGTTTGACACCACTTTAACTGCCATGGCTCCATGTTATGCCTCTCTCTGAAAAGGGAAGGCTAAATATCTCACAAAACTACAAATCCTAGTATGCCATAGCAAGCAGGGCAGCTAAAGCGGTGTCAAAGTGGATTATTTCCACAGTGTGGATGCATCCTACGTTCCTCTTTAAAATGAAAGCCCTTCCAAGCTGGGTTATGTCAGCTGGGCTCTAGTAGAACAAGGGGGAGCTGGTGGAGGACTGCATTTCCCAACATGCAACGCGTCTCTCCCTCTCCGTTCCCAGAATGCACCGCTCCTATGAGGCACCGCCTCCCCCCTCCCCTTCATGCGGCTCCATCTGCTGATTCAAATGAAGAAATACGGCTCCCCTCCGTCGCGGGAGGGGCTCGCGCGAGGCACTATGGGGGATGTATTTCCTGGCTCGTCCGCGCTCGAGGGCAGGAAAAGGAGGGACTCCAAGGGGAAAACTACACCCCCCATAATCCAATCGGGACGTTGAGACATGGGCTGTGTCACCCCTGCGCATGCGCAGAACAGGTAGAGCGAGAAATCTGTGTGTCCAGTGAGTATCAGGGAGGAATGGCGAGGAGGAAGGGAGGGAAAATAAGGGAACCTGGAAGGATGATGGGTTCTGCTGTTATCCTTGTCATTAGGATAAGGCACATAATGCTTTCCAAGGCATATAAATAAGACACTGCTCCCTGCCCTTGTTGTTCAAGTCGTTTTTGACTTAATGGCCACCCTAAGGCAAACCTTTCATGGGGTTTTCTGGGCAAGAATCCTTCAGGGGAGCTTTGCCCTTGCCTTCCCCTGAGGATGAGAGAGTGTGACTTTCCCACGGTCACCCAGTGTGTTTCTTGGGAAGATTTGTTCAGGGGAGGTTTACCCTTGTCTTCCCCTGAGGCTGAGAAAGTATGACTTTCCCAAGGTCATCCAGTGGGTTTCTCAGAAGAGGTCTCCCCTTGCTTTCCCCTGAGGCTGAGAGAGTGTGACTTTCCCTAGGTCACCCAGTGGGTTACTTAGAAAGGTTTCTTCCTTCCCCTAAGGCTGAGAGAGAGTGACTTTCCTAAGGTCACCCCATGGGTTTCTTGAAAAGGTTTGTTCAGAGGAGGTTTACAGTGGCCTTCCCCTGAGGTTGAGAGAGTGTGACTTGCCCAAGGCCACCCAGTGGGTTTTATGGCCGAACTGGGATTTGGACCCTGTTCTCCAGAGTCACAGTCCAACACTTAAGCCACTAGGCCACACTATGCACTTACAATATAAAACAACACTGACCAACATTAGTTCCGTAGATATTGTTTGGCAGCTGTAGTCAGAATAAACAATGGTGAGGGATAATGGGAGTTTCATTCTAAAACACAGAGACACACATTTGAGGCTCTCTAGGTGTGTGTATATGTTGTTACGTGCGCCTTCAAGTCGTTTCCGACTTATGGCGACTTTTAGGTGACTCTGTCATGGGGTTTTCTTGGCAAGATTTGCTCAGAGGAGGTTTGAATTGCTTTCCTCTGAGGCTGAGAGAGTGTGATGTGCCTAAGGTCACCCAGTGGGTTTCATGGCTGAGCTGCAAATCAAACTACTTTTGTATAATTCATGGCAGCCTACCCAGTCTCTCTTGTCCAACCCCTCCAGGAGAATTCAACAATGTAATTTGTAGCACCTTTGAGACTCACTGAAAGAAAGAAGTTGGCAGCATGAGCTTTCACAGACTTAAGTCTACTTCCTCTGATGCATTCAGACTTACTCCTCCAGGAGAGTAAGTCTGTCCTACAGAGCACCGATTTTATGTGTTTGTGGTGTACCTTCATGTCATTTCTAACTCATGGCGACCCATGGGCTTTTCTTGGCAAGAATTGTACAAAGGAGGTTTACCATTGCCTTCCCCTGAGGCTGAGAGGATGTGACTTGCTTAGGGTCACCCAGTGGGTTTTCATGGCTGAGCAGGAATTTGAACTCTGGTCTCCAGACTAGGACTGCATCAATTCACCATGCTGGTTCTGTCTATGTCTGTATTGGACTGCAACTCCCATAATCTCTCACTACTACCTATCCTGACTAGGACTGTCAGGAGTTGCAGTGATTTACAGGAAGGGAAAGTGATAGTGCTGTCTTACAAGCACCTGCTTAGAAATGAACCCCACTGTTGAGTGGGACCTACCCCAGGTAAGGGTATATAGTATAAGTTTGGGGTCTGGTTGTAGAGAAAAACGTACAGTTTTGGACTGGGAGTCAAGATTTCCTTTTGTACTGGTTTGTGTCCCCCAGGAAAGTGAGAATCTGTGGTGGACTTGGTACATTTAGTATTTTGTTATTTTTCTGTGGGTTTTTCAGGCTATGGGGCCGCGTTCTGGAAGAATTTACTCCTTACGTTTTGCTTGCAGTTGTGGCTGGCATCTTCAGAGGGAGGTGGCATGGAAGTGTGTGGAGTATGTATACCTTTGGGACCCTTGGTTGGGAGGAAGTGGTTTTTTAAATATTAATGGTGGAGTTTGTGTGTGTGTTGGACTGTGTTGAATGGCACAGGCTGGAGGTGTGTTGTGTTGTGTTGTGTGGGGGATATACGAATACATCTCCATGCTGTGCCATTCAGCACAGTACAACACACACACAAACTCCACCATTAACATGTAAAGAACCACTTCCTCCCAAACAAGGGTCCCACTGGTATATATACTCCACATACTTCTATGCTACCACCCTTTGAAGCTGCCAGCCACCATTGCGGACAAAAAGTCAGGAATGAATTCTTCCAGAAAGCTGCCACAGCCTGAAAAACCCACAGAAAACTAGATTCCAGCCATGAAAGCCTTCGACTTCACATTTTATTTGTTTTTCTCTCACCCACTTCTCTTTCTCCCATTTCCCTAGGAACACCTTGGCATTGCAAGGTGGGAAGAAAGCAAAGCCACCATCCACTCCTGGATCCCTGAGCCTGGCACCAAGATGACCCTTTTCCACTTTGGGAATTGCTTTGCCCTGGCTTACTTCCCTTACTTCATCACCTACAAATGCAGTGGCCTGTGAGTTTCCTGGATTGTTGGGAGTGGCTGTGTGCTGATGGTGCTGTGATAGAAGGAAGCTCTCCCTGGGCTAGGCTTGTCTTGTCTTGCTTGTTTCATCAAAGACATTTTACAATTTGAGGGGAAGAACAAGATGGTGACTCTCCTCCCATTCCATGTACAGTCAACACTCTATCCATTGATTTCTTCTCCACAGATCAAGCATCCACGAAAATATTTTTAAAAATATAAATTCTGTACAACAAACCTTGAGTTTACCATTTTATACAAGGGGCATCATTTTACTGTGCCATTGTATTTAATGGGACTTGAGCATCCATGGATTTTGGTATCTATCTGGGGGTCCTGGAACCAAACCCCAGCGGATGCCAAGGGCCCACTGTATATATAAATTCCAAAAAGCAGACCTTTATATTGTCATTTTATATAAAGGACACCATTTTACTATGCCATTGTATTTAATGGGACTTGAGCATCCACAGATTTTGGTATCTTCTCGGGCTCCTGGAACCAAACCCCAGAGGATGCCAAGGGCCCACTGTATATATAAATTTCCAAAAGCAAATGTTGATAATGTCATTTTATATAAGGGACAACATTTCTGTGTCATTGTATTTAATAAGACCTGAGCATCCACAGATTTTGATATCCACAGGGGCTCTTGGAACCAAACCCCAGCAGAAACCAAGGGCTCACTCTACTGGAATGGTGGTGGACTGTTATGTTACTTCACTACCACTGACAGGATAGTATTTCCCACCCTACCTGAGTAGCAGATTCAAGAAGCCCACTATGCATGTGGCATATGTAGTTGTGTTGTCCAACAGAGGTGAACATCTGGGATCTTTACAGATCCCCAGAGGCTATTCCAGCTACCCTGCATCTGCTGTCTGAGGTAGTTGCTTCAGTCTACCTAATGGTAGTACTGGCCTCCTTTAAACTTTATGCATGATTTATGAAGTAACTCTTTAAAGTGGTAAGGGAAGCATGCTTAGTATAAAGTTTAGAGGGAAAACAGGGACAGGGTGAGGATGGCCTCCTGTGATTTAGAGAGAGTTGGAGGTGTGCAAAAGCGAAATGGACTCAACTGTGTGGATGTTAACGTGTATCCAAACACACTGACATGCCAGTGAGTCAAACCCACAAAGGCTGATGTTGCATTTCCACCTCTGGAATTGGTGGGTCCTAACATGGAAGTGATGGCTACACCATTAAAATGTATTTATTAGCTAAATCCATTTATTGCAACCCTCATCATGTAGTCTTCCCCAGCAGCTGCTATTAGTAGATGTTAAGAGCACCAAACTGATGAAATTGTCAATGTCAGTAAGCATTGTAGCTGATTACAACCAATGCAAGAAAAAAAGGATAGCGTAATAAATAAAGCCAGGATGGGGAACCCATGGCCCTTCAGATAATGTTGGGATACAGTCCCTGTCATCCCTGAACCATGGTAATTCTGCTGCGAGTTGGAGTCCTACCAGATCTGGAGACACACAGGTTCCCAACCTCTGAGAATAGGGAAGTTATGTATAGTGTTTTATAACAGGAGCAGTTTTCTCATTGGTAGAGATTTTTTGACATATACATCTTCGTATTTCCACCTCTTTCAGGTCAGAGTATAATGCTTTCTGGAGATGTGTCCAAGCTGGAGCCACTTACCTATTTGTCCAGCTTTGTAAGGTATTCGTTCATTTTTTGTATTTGGAATTTTGGCAGGGATGAACTAGCAAATGAGAACTGGAATGTAGGAGCATGAGAGCCATTGTGAATTACCAGCTTGGTAGATGAAGGGAATGCTGTGGATATAGTATATC
>CM034707.1:17468957-17494415 GCA_020142125.1 Phrynosoma platyrhinos
GATTCCACCTTAATATTAGGAGGAACTTCCTGACAATGAGAGCTGTTCGAAGTGGACCACACTCCCTTGGAGTGTGGTTGAGTCTCCTTCTTTGGAGGTCTTTAAACAGAGGCTGGATGGCCATCTGTCACGGATGCTTTGATTTTGAGTTCCTGCATGGCAGGAGGTTGGACTGGATGGCCCTTGTGGTCTCTTCCAACTCTATGAAAAAGCCCAGGTGCAGATCCCTGTGAACCCCATTAAAGCAGGACAGAGAGCCTTTGGCTCTCCAGATGTTTTGAATGACAACTTTCATAATCCTTCATCATTGCCATACTGGCTTTGACTTTTGGGAGATCTGCATTGACAATGTAGCTGTCCATTATTAAAGACTTGGATAGCCTTTCTGGTTTTGGACAGATTTTTAAGTGGGATAATGTTTCAGCCTCACTTTCACCTTCTTCCCCCAACCTGACACTTCCTTATCAGCCTCTCCTTCTCTCTTTTCTTTACAGATCTTTTGTCCATGTCTTCCTCCTGGGCAGCTGGACAGCCCTCCTGGTTAAAGCTGTGATCACTGGCCTCCTTTCCCTCAGCTCCCTAACTCTCTTTGTCACTCTGGTGCACAGCAACTGAGATTTGAGCTTTCCTCTTTCCACTAGCAAGAGCCATTGCCTCTGCATCCTGGGGCTGCACAGACAAGTCCTTGTTGCCAAGATGACACACAGCTTCCTCCGGCCTGCTGTGAGATCAGTTCCAACAGGGCTTTTATTCTCAAGCAATAGGAACAACAACAATAAAAAAGTTTAGTTTTTATGATTTGCAGATATAAAATTCCTTTGGCTGTTGTCTTAACATGCCCACTACATTTCCCTGGAAGGGGCATGAAACTTGGCATTGATTTCTCTTTTTGAAGCAGACATGATCAGTAGAGGTCAATGCTGCTTTTTTTCCAAGAAGAAATCAAATTGTAACACTGTACGGCACCTGTCTTCTCCAAACCAGACTTTCTCCCAGGAGTTTTGGAAAAATTGACTTATGTATCATCATCCCCATTCCACAAAGTGACAAAAACAAGAAGATGAAGTCTCTGCTCCAAGTCATGTCTTGTCTCTAAACTGAAAACTGAAAGAGAGTGGCCGAGTAGACAGATTTTAGCAAGTGCAGTTGCCAAGGTGGGGGTGAGTCCTGAGCCACTAGCCAAAGGCTCCAGATGGAAGACATGGAGTTCTTTATGGAAAATTGAAATTAATTAAGTGGGTCTGCTGGACTTTTTTCCTAATCTAGAGAGTAGGTTTCAAAATGTATGTGGCAGTATGGGCATTTAAAAATCAGTCTTCTGTTTAATTATGCAGCTGGCTTCCATAGATGACAAGAAATTTCCATGCAGAGGAGTGAGTGACCTGGCTGCTTAGTTTCTCTTCTGGAGGAAAAATTGTACCATTCTCAGTGACCAGCATGAAAGCCCATTGGAATACAGATAGGGATGGAGTGTTCTGTCTTTCTGCCAGCTGCCTGTGTGATACAAGTCAGAGATTTTTTTTTAATAGTAGCCTGTTTCTTAGGCTGATTTTCAGGCTGGCAACTTTGCAGGCTTATTTTTTTTTTTGGGGGGGGGTATACACAGGGCAGTATAATGCTTAACGTCTTGCATAGTGTGGATATGATAGCTGATTCATTCATTATAGATTGTCCTTGTTGTTTGTACACCACTGCATGCTTTCCTATTGTGGATTCAGATGACACTGTGTTGCTGGAAAACTGACTTTGTGAACTGTGTGACAGCATGCAGAAGGTGATGGTGGGGGAAACCATTACCACAAAGGAGGAAATATCTGCCTTATACCTCTTCCTTAAGATCTGTAGAGAATCATGAATGAGACCACAGATATTACTAGGCCATTAAAACTTGTAGTAGTCCAAATGTCCATTGTAACTTGTAAAAGGAAGGGAAAAAATCTTGGCTTCATTGCCTGGTCACCTTGCAACAAGCCTGATTCACTGTGGGTGACCAACTGCTGGCTGTTTATGGACCCATTTTCACTCAGTTGGTCAACTTCATGACAGCATTGCATCTGTGAAAATTCCATGCTTAATAAAATTGTTTATAAATGAGGCATACATTTATTTCATGTAATTTTATTTTTAATTCTGCTCTTCTTGGGGAGAGATGCAGTTATGCAAGGCTGTCTTGCTCACCACCCCATCCGTTTTTTATTACTTTCAGTTTTATCTTAAATATTCAGAGCTACAAACTTGGTATTTAATATTTATTTCTTTTTAAAAAGGCACACACATTCTCATAATGCAGAATTCTGTGCCCAATACCAACTTGGCTGCCATCTCAGCATGCAAGGAACCCTGTTCATTTCCTTTCCTGCTTTGCACACTAGAATCTCAAAACAGTTTCTTGATGAAGGGCTAGTGGAGAAGGAAGCTTTCTCTGAAAGAGATGTGAAAGATGCAGCAAGCTTGACGCAGTTGAAAGTCAATGGTAGAACCATGTCTTTGATTCCTTGCCTTTGTAGTTTTTTTGCCCCTTGCTCTGGGGGTGAGGAAATGCACTGTCCATAAAATTTAATAATAGAGTTCTTTGTCCCACCAACCTGGAAGAAGACAGAATTAAAGACAGTATAAATACATTATTATTATTATTATTATTATTATTATTATTATTATTATTATTATTATTGGGGTGAGTTCACAGCCATGGAAATTGATAAAGAACTGTGTAGCTAGTTGGACCCATGCCACACATATCCAGTGAAATAGAGAGGGCTAATTTGTATTAGTGACTTTATTAGAAACATATTTTTCTATTAGCTTGGCAGTTTGAGGCTAGGAAAACTGAAGGCTGAGAAATGACTGGAGGAATGAATTTTCCTCTTGTTACTATACACAGTTCTCATAGCTGTGTGTGTGTGGGAAGGAGATGGGTCACACTGAAATAATTTTTCTTTACTTCTGCATAATAAAGACAATTGAGAGTCCATCATCCATGGCTTTTCATTCATGGAGGAATGAATTGCTAGTCAGGGATAGTCTGGGTAGAATTAAGTTGTTTGGTGGTCCAGTTTTACCACTGGTTGTGAGGAGATGCTGGACCACATCAGCAAAAGGGCTGGAATACTTCTGCTATGTATCATCCGCTGCCCTAATTTACCACCAATAAAATTGATCTTATAGCAGTCATGTGTGTCACTGTTGGGCATCAAATGAAGTCTTGGGTAGGCCTGAAATTTTACAGCCAGTTCCAGAACAGAAGAGACCAGTTTGTCATATGGTATAGGTGGGGAATGAAGTGCCTGTACTATGTCAGGGAAAGCACTTGGTATTTGTAGCCTCAGCTGCCATGTCAACTACTGTATCATCCATTGAAAAGCAAATTCCCTCCCAAGGTGTTTATCCCCCATGCAAGAAACAGCCACGATTTGCTAGGAAAAAGTATACCACATGGAGCAACAGGGGAAGGACAAAGGGAGCCAGAGGCCAAGCAGGACATCACAGCCTAAATCCTATTGTGAAGCTTAGCTGGAATGGGGCTATTGAATCAATGGGATTTAATTACATGTATCTGTATGCTCAAGTTGCCTGTTGACTTATGGCAACTCCATGAATTTCATAGGGTTTTCTTTGGCAAGGAAAACTCAGAGATAGTTTGCCATTTACTTCCTCTGAAATTTAGCCTGCAGCACTTGGTATTCGGTGGTCTCTTGGTGGACATGTTGGATTCCAAAGAAAGCATCTTCTTTGAATTGCAAATGGACATTAAATTTCCTTTATCAGTGACCACATGGCCACAGGAGGAGGTGCTATCCTGCCTGCAAATTGCCCTCCCTACCACTTAAAACCAAGACCAGAAACAACAGAATGCAGACCTATGACTAACATCTTCAATTTTTTTCTCCTGTGCCTGATGAAGAAGCCAGTGCTGGCCCAATAAAGGTATCATCGTTTGGATGTTATTGGATTTCTTGTAAATGGGTCCAACACAGCTACCCCTGGATAAATTTGAGAATAATGGGGGATGGAATATAGCAAGGTCTGAAGACCGTGAGTATGCTTCCCTAACCTGTATTTATGTAACCTCACTATTGTTTCCAAGAATAGTTATCCCAGTTGAAAAAGACCAGTTTTACATACTGAGTATACTGGCTGATGTCCGTGGGAATGAAAGGTCAAGTTGATCTGCAAGTAACAGCCACAGGAGGATAGCAGAGCAGTGTTTCCTACCTTGGGGACCTCAGATCTTTCTCTGGGGTTTCTGTCATTCTGTCCAGCCTGGCCAATGGGCTGGTATTGTGGCAAATGCACCCCAACAACAATAAGGGACCCAGGCTTGGTACCATTGCAGTATTGGGTGCCTGAAGCAACAGGTATTATGTCTACAATGTGGGATGCTGATCATCTGCAGATTCTTCCTCCTCCCAGTCCCACCAATAACTTACTTCCAGGGTGTCTCCGGACTCCCAGCTTTCGGATTTCATCATAGACAAAGATGAGGACGCCATAGGGCAGTGGCACTAGCCACCACTGGAACCTAGAAAGGTCCAGGGAATGGGAAAAAATTAGCTTGAGACACATTGCAAAAAGCAGTTGGAGGAGCTCATTTGTCAGTGTTTTGTGTTAGCCTAAGATAGAAGTGACTGAGCATTGTTGGTTAATATGAATGTGTCCTGAACTAGCCTGCCATCTTAAATTGTGGTCTAGGATGCTGCACACCCCAAACAGTCCAATGTGGTCGTCATGGCTTTACATCACCAGGCAGTTACTTCTGCTCACTATGGTTCTGAATGAGAGTGCCTTCTTCAGCTGTTTTTCTCACATTATAGCAACTTATGGCTCTCAGAGAGGTTGTTGGATAGCACTTCCCATTAAATATAGATAGCATTGCAAGGGATGATGGGAGTTGCAGTCCAACATAATTTAGAGGGCCACATAATATGCACCCCTGTACAGGCTAAACTCTAGAAAGGTGTAGCAGATGGGGACAGGGAGACTTAAGCTGTAGCATGATAACTGAAATTCAAAACAATATTGTAATTATTTTATGATCAAGTGTGTAGTGCTTCACAAAGTGTATGAGGCCAAATCCCTGCCTCACGAAACTTGGAACCTAAAATTTGACAAGAGATGACTTTAGGACAAAATGTGGGAAATAGAGACAAAGTTAGATGAGAGGAAGTATCTGTGTTTATTTCAGTTAAGACTATGTCATACCCTGATATGGTTCAGTTAAGACTATGTCATACCCTGATATGGAAACTAAGGGTTTTTCTCTCAAAGATTTTACAGAAAAGGTAGAATTTGCGAAAGGATTTGAAGGTAATGAGAGAGGAGGAAGTAAGACAGTATGTAAAGGCAGATCCATTTAAGGGAGAAGAATTATTTTTTGGGGTGAATTAGGATGGCTGGGTTGGAGGAGTAAAGGTGATGGGCAAGGAGATGACAACAGAAAGATAAGGGAAGCAAGGGGAGAGAAAAGTGAGTGCCAGTGTGGTGTAGTGGTTAGAATGTTTGACTAGGATGCAGAAGGTCTAAATTTAAGTTTTCATTAAACTGTAAAGCTAAATGGGCAAACTTGGGCCAGTGACTTTTTCTCAGACTGACTTTACAGAGCTGTTGGGAGGATTAAAGGTGAAGGAGAAGGGATGAAGTGGCTCAAGTGGTTAAGACGCTGACTCTGTTGACTGCAAGATTGGCAGGTTGGCAGTTCAAGGCCCAGGTGCTGCATGATGGGGTGAGCTCCCATCACTAGTTCCAGCTTCTGTCAACCTAGCAGTTCGAAAGCATGCAAATGCAAGTAAATAAATAGGTACCACCTTGATGGGAAGGTAACTGTTCTGTGGAATCATGCTGGCCACAGGATCACAGAGTAGTCTCTGACAATGCTGGCTCTTTGGCTTTGTAACAGAGATGAGCACTGGCCCCTATGATTGGTCACGACTTGACAACCTTGTCAATGGGGAATACCTTTACCTTTTTTACCCTCAAGAGCCATATATGCTGCTTTGAGCTCATGGTAGGAAAAAGGGAGGATCCTAAATGCAGCTAATAAAAAAGTATATGAAAGAAAACAGATTGTGTTGTGTGTTAGCATCTCATAGACCAGTGGTTCAGAATCTTTGGTCCACCAAATGTTTTGGACCTCAGTGTGCCAAATGATTCAGGGAATAACCTGGAGGATGAGAGGCTCAGAACAAATGTCACAGAAAACCCTTTTGAAGGCTTTGGGGAACGAACCAATGCAAGAGGAAGTAATTGAATTTTCTAGATCAATCAGCCCTGCTCTTTTCTGTGTGGTGATCTAGGGTGCATCTACACTGTAGAAATAATGCTATTTGATACCACTTTAAGTGTTGTAACCCCATCCTATGGAATCCTGAGATGTATATGTTTACAAGGTCTTTAGACTTCTCTGCAAAAGTGTTCTCATGCCTCACAAAACTGCAAATTCCAAGATTTCATAGGATGGAGTCATAGCAGTCAAAGTGGCATTAAACTGCATTATTCATACAGTGTAGATTGCTGAGCAGAGGGGCGGGTTATAAATAAAACTTATTATTATTATTATTAGATGCACCCCTAGAGTAATTGTTAGGGAATACCACTGGATCTTTTCCGGTGCAATCTAGTTGTAGGTGAATTCTTACCTTATGGGCATAAAGTTGAAAATATTGGGCATCCCAGGGCAGTAGCAGAGGAAGCAGCCCAGGCAAAGTTGGAACACGATAGCAATCACTAGGACTTTGTTTCTGAAAAAGGAAAGGGATAAGTAAAACTCAGGATTAGAAAAATAACATATGTTTGTTGTGGGTTTCCATGTGATAGGAACCTGAACTGGAGCATGGTATTTGTCATCATTAAGTAATGAAGTGAAAAAGGAAGGCCCATTTTGGGATAGGAGGAAGACATGTCATCAGGAGCATCCAAATTTGGAGACTTACTTGGGAAGAGTAGAAGCTGTTTCCCAGATTTTCTGGGGAAATAGTTTGCTTTGCTTTAGCCCAATACAAATTTGGTCATCAGTTCTACAAACAGGATTGTAGTGGGAGTTAAAATATGTGAGCAGTCTTGCAAATATAAATGAGAAGAGGAAGCACTTTGATTTCACCAGTGGAATCCTAGTAACATGCTGGATTTATCGTTGGTAGCGTATCAAGAGAGCCAGCATGGTGTAACAGTTTGAATGTTGGACTATGCAGTTTGGGAGATCAGATTTCAAATTCCTGCTTGGCTATGGAAGTCCATTGAGTTTCTTTGGGCAAGTCACATTCTTTCAGCCTCAGAGGAAGGAATAACTTAAGGTGCATCTACACTATAGAAATAATGCAGTTTGTCACCACTTTGCCATGGCTCCATCCTACAGAATCCTGGGATTTGTAGTTTTGGGAGGCATCAGCATTCTTTGACATAGAAGGCTAAAGAACTTGAAAATTACAAATCCCAAGATTCCATAGGATGGAGCTACAGCACTCAAAGTGGTGTCATTCTGCATTATTTCCACATTGCAGAGGCACCTTTAATCAATACAAACTGATAATATTAAATACTTTTTCAAAATACATATTCATAATCAATAGGATGACATAAACCTCAATAACATCACCATCATTCTGTTTAATTTAATATTGTACTGGAAAGGGTTTTTTTTCTATTGGTATCCTATTTAGAGTTTGAATATCCTCAAACATCTTCAATCCTCTTCAAGGTTGCAACCCTTAATTGAATTCAACGGAGCCAAATTTTGCGTGAATATGTATAGAGTATAGAGTTGTAAGAGTATTAACAACACAATCTTATACTTGTCTACTCAGTAGGATTTATAACTTTTAAAATAGCTACAGGATTACATTAATCCTTCATCCCGCCCCCCATAATGAAAAGATGCTAAATTTTTATTTGGTACTGCAAAGTTCCCCAGCTATTAATGTCTTATCTTAGACCCTTATTCAAATTGGTGAAGGGTCTGGAAACCATGCCTTAGGAGGAGAGGCTTAGGGAGCTGGGTATGTTTAGCCTGCAGAAGAGACAGTTAAGAGGTGATATGATAGCTTTGCTTAAATATTTGAAGGGGTGTCATGTTGAGGATGAAGCAAGCTTGTTTTCTGCTGCTCCAGAGAATAGAACCTGGAGCAATGGATGGAAGCTACAGGAAAAGAGATTCCACCTCAACATTAGGAGGAACATCCTGACAGTGAGAGCTGTTCGAGAGTGGAACACACTCCCTCAGAAAGTTGTGGAGTCTCCTTCTTTGGAGGTCTTTAAACAGAGGCTGGATGGCCATCTGTCGGGGATGCTTTGATTTTGAGTTCCTGCATGGCAGGGGGTTGGACTGGATGGCCCTTGTGGTCTCTTCCACGATTCTATGGTTCTATGAAATTTCAAGTACTTAGTAATAATCTTGATGCTGGAAAAAAGAGATTATGTTATTTCAGAATTTAGAAAAGTTATTTTATGAGCCAGGACTCTCAGAGTCCCTCAGACAGCATGTTACATACGCCTTAGATCTAGAAACTTCACTCTGTAAAAAGGAAAAAAAAATCAATTGATGAAATATGAACTTGTAAAATCTGGGCGATCAAGCCCCTGGGACAAGTAGGGTCTGACAGAGGTCTCTAGTGCTCCCACTTACCGGAAGAATCCTTGCTGGAAGACCGAGAGACGTCGTGTTTTACGGATGAGTACATCAGCAATCTGGCACATCTCAATACTAATGAAGAAGACCGTGTAGCATGTATACTCCTGGTACAAGCGCTGCCCAAATGTCTGAAAATGGGAAGAATGGCCAGTGAATTTGATGGTTCTTTCTCAGTTTGTTCCACTCTTTCCCTCTGCGCCAACCATGTCTAGGGGCAACAGTGCTTCGTGGAAGGGAGAAGTCATACCTCCCGTTTCCTTCTGAGGGCATCACAGACCTGGGGGTCAGAAG
Organism: Phrynosoma platyrhinos; assembly: GCA_020142125.1. NCBI lineage: Eukaryota > Metazoa > Chordata > Lepidosauria > Squamata > Phrynosomatidae > Phrynosoma > Phrynosoma platyrhinos. The sequence goes on from CM034707.1 coordinate 17,477,869, forward strand.
TGGCCTGTCTACTGCACTCACCCACTGTTGGCCATAGCTGTCTTCGAGGTCCTGGAGATGGTCATTCTCCCAGTCAGCCCGAAGGCCCACACACTTCAGCGGGTACCAGCCCTCTTGGGCCATGGCAGTGAAGTAATCGGTGAAGCCTGCAAATGACTGGATGGCTCCTAGTTAGTGTGGAAGCAAAGGCGGATTGGGATTAAGGTTTAGTCAATCCCAAATGAACTTTTTTAAAATAAGTGCTAATATGGTATGGTGACTTGAATATTGGACTAGGGCTCCAGAGACCAGGGTTTGATTCCTTGCTCAAGCATAAAAAAAGCCAGGTGACATTGGCAGGTCACATTCTTTCAGTCTCAGAAGATGGCAATGGTAAACCCCCTCTGAAGAAACTTGTCAAGAAAACCCCATGATAGGTTTGCCTTAGGGTCACCATGACTTGAAGATACAGAACAACAACATGCATTACTTTCCATATCTAAAGTGTGGTAAGCTATTGCTGCTGTATTTGAAGGTCCATGTACTGTTGCTTATTCTGTTGAAAGGGGGCCAGGACTTCTGCCTCAAAGGGCCTTTGCAGACTGCCAGAAATAGTGCAAATTGAGGCCACTTTAACTGCCCTGACTCAGTGCTAGGGGATCATGGGAACTGTAGTTTATTGTGGCACCAGAGCTCTCTGACAGAGACGTCTCAGTGTCTCAGAAAAAAAATACAATTCCCATGATTCCCTAGCACTGAGCCAGGGCAGTTAAAGTGGACTCAATTGCATTATTTCTGGCAGTCTGCAAAGGCCTTAAGTCTTACCCTAATAGCACCACTGCCTTTGGAGAATAAGAGATGATAGGGGCAGGAACAAATAAGGCAGAGGTAGGCAACTTGTGCTTCCAGATATAGTTGTACTGTGACTTCAATAACATGATGCCATTGAGGTATCCTAATGAGAACTAATGGGTATTATATTCCAACCAAATCTGGGGGGCTCTTCTTGCTCACCCTTGGTATAAGGCTTGCACCACCATTATTCCTGCCTTGATGCTGAATGAAGAACCAACCTAAGCTGCTTCATTGCTTTTTCTCGCCCAGTTTAAGCAAATCCCAGCAAATGTATCCTCTCTCCCTTTCATCTAAGCACCAGCCTCTGCCATTCAGCTCTAATATACACACCGATCTGGAAGTAGGAATAGACAGCCAGTGCTTCATTGACCAGACGGTCCCGTCGAGGATTGCGCGGCTTCAGGTGCATGATGTCGCTCTCAGCTTTCTCATAGGCCAAAGACACAGAAGGGAACTGAGGGTTGAGACAGTGGTGGAGGAGTCAGAAACAATCCAGGAGTCTTACAAAACAACCTCTGCAGGACTTTGTTGTCTATAACACTTGCTTCAGTTCCCACAGGGCCTACTGCATACCACAAATGGTCCTCAAAACCTTTGGACATAAGTCCCATTGGTAAAGGGACAATCAGTGGTTGAACCATTAAAGGAGGTAATTGACATATTCTACTTCAAACAACAGTCATTGCCCCCTGCAAAGCTACTTTAATGAACATACCAAGTTACTGCATAGCTGTTATATGACCTATAACAGAGGCTTACAACTACTACTACTACTAAAAATTATTTACTGGTTTTTTTTTTTTTTGTAATATGGGAGGATGTGGGTGAATCTATGTGGGGAAATATTAACTGTGGTTCTGATCCTGATTGTCCCATCACATATTAAAAAAAAAATTAGCTGATCTATTCTCCATTGTTTTTATTACAAAGTTATAAGAAACATAGACACATTCTCTACCTGCCAATTGTTTATTCCTCTTAACTAATTAAACTAAATGCCTCTACCCCTTTCTTAAATTATGTTTAACTAATGCCCCCTCCTCTTGTAGCGGTAAATTTTATAAATTAATTGTGCATTGCTGAATGAAGAAGATTTGTCCTTTCTTTGTCTTTAATTTTCTGTCCATCTATTCGATTACATGGACCCCAAATTCATGGAAGAAAAAGCTTCCTTCCTCTCTACCCATCTTCATGGTTTCACAACCATCTATAATTTTTTGCCTTCATTTCACTATCTGTGTCAACATGCTGCAGAACCTGAAGTGTTAAGTGAGCCAAAAGAGAGAGGCATGCTCTGAAATATTCAGTTTCAAAACATATTTTGGTTCTATCCTCTATCTTGTTCCCTGTAAGATCCAGGCTATGAAATGTATTACTCACAATGTCTGTGCACAGTTCGATAAAGAGGATGGTGATGCATCCAAGAGGAAGGGGGACACTGACAGTGATGTAGATCAGGTAGGGAGTCAGCTCTGGGATATTCTTGGTCAGGGTATAGGCAATGGATTTCTTGAGATTGTCAAAGATGAGACGCCCTAAAAAATACGAAAGAAAAAGAAAAAGAAAGAAAGAAAGAAAGAAAGAAAGAAAGAAAGAAAGAAAGAAAGAAAGAATCAGAAGTACTTTAGTGACAGCTTTGATCACTGAGACAAATCATGCTTTGCTCACATGCTGTATCAGTGGCAGTTTCATCATAGGAATTAATAGCTCTTATTACTATACAGCAAGAATTCATTTATTAATTTGCTTTAGTTCATTAACAATTAACAGGACAATCCAGTGGCTCAGGCACTAGCAAAGATCCCAATTCAGTGACACTTATATGAGTAGAAGAGCCATTTCTGCAGCCTCTTCAAAACTATACTGCCAAAACTGAGCTTTGCTTTTTCCCAAGATTTCAGAGCTTAGTAAACATTTCATATGATTTGTTTCCTCTTGTTTTTTCAACTGCACATTATCAGTTTTCAAACTGCACATGCTTTTTTCGATTGCACATTTTGTGTCCAACAGCACACACAAAAATACTCTCCCACCCCCTTATACTACAGCCACCCAAGAACAGACCCTGCTCAACACCAGTGACGATAGAGGCAAAATTGTCATCCAGCAAGATCATGTCAGCTGCGTTCTTGGCTGCGTCAGAGCCAGCAATGCCCATTGCCACACCGATATCAGCTTTCTTCAAAGCTGGGGAATCATTGACCCCATCTCCTGTTACAGCCACAATTGCACCCTATAAAGAAGGAGAAGAAGAGATGAGCATTCAGAGATCTACAAAGTGAGATTTAGAAGAAAGCATTGTAGGACAGACTCCTATCCATCTGTCCATCTGTGTGCCCTCTTCCCTTTTGCTTCTGTTCCTCTGTTCCCTTTCCCATTTTTCTTCACTAACAGTCAACCAGCCCATTGAGGATGCTCAGTTCTTACTGAAATATTTGGACCCATTCCATCCCCCCATCTCATTATCATTTAGTTTTCTAAAACAATTTAGAAGTCTTGAAATCTTAGGGCTTCTGCTGCATCACAGGGCTGTTGTAAGGAGAACATTGTGGACCATGCATTCTAATATCTTTGGCAGAAGTAAGGGATTAAAAAAAGAATTAAAAAATAACATATGCATTTGTTATTTGAGTTTGTTTGCTTCTTCAGCTCTCCCTACAATTTTACCAATTTCTGACAGCTTTCGACGATGATGAGTTTCTGTTGAGGAGAGGTGCGAGCAAAAACCATCTCGGGGTGCATCTTCAGAATCTCCACCAGTTCCTCACTCTCCATGTCTTTCAGCTGACCCCCATTGACCACACATGCCCGGGCATCCCTAGGTGTGGAAGCAGAGAAAGTGAGGACCTCAGGCTCATATGTTAAATAGAAACCTTGTAATGACATTCTTAACCATAGTATAACATTTCTCTTTCCCTTGAGTGCACCATGTTCTCTGGCAACATATTCTAGGGTCATTAACAATCAAGGAAGGTAGGTGATGCCACAGAGGTAAAGAAAGTTTTGTCCTTCAGATGTTTTGGACATCAGTTCCTGGAAGTCACAGCCATTAAAGCCAACAGTAAAGGATGATACGGGTGTAGTCCAAAATGTATGGAGACCTATGCTGGTAAATTTTGAAGTTCAAGTGAAAGTACCCATATCCACCAGAATCTCAAGGAAAGTCCAAAAATGCAAGTCAGCCATATCAAGGAACCAATTCTGGCAAGTTTCATCTCCACTTCGAATGCGTCTTTTGTAAGCTGCTTCCCTATTCAAGAGCAAGGCATTGCTAAACACTTTGCATCAGGGATAGCTTTTACAAAGGTAAAATTTCTGAAAAAAGTCAATTTCTACCCAGCTATTGTGAGGATTGCAATGAGGTTCTGGCCTCTAATAGGGAGGCATTATAAGGTGGTAGGTGAGAATAATCCAATACACTCCAACATTTCATAGGTGAAAACTGGGACACATATGGCCAAGTAACATCAGAGTGTGTTCAAGATGGCAAAAGTTAAAATAGAAAGAGCACACAAGCTTGGAGCAGCTGCAGCAGTTTGTTTTTGCCTGAGCCTATTGGGAAGGGCAAGATTCCTTCCCCTCCTCTTCCTTCCTTCTCCTGAATTAACTGAGTGCAAATACTTTTGCATTTTGAATTAAGTTTTCAGCAGTTGAAAATAGTGGAGGACAAAGAGGGAAATGGGAGGCTTATCGCATAGCTAAAATAAAGTGTTTTACTTGAATTTAATTTAATTTTAAATCGGGCTGCATACGGATGCTATCACAAAGATTTTGCTGCCAAAATCGCCGCTCGAATGAAGCCTGGGTCCATCCCCGCTCCTAGGTGCCTCTTTTTGAAACTGGGAATTTTCCGGCTTGAAAAATGGCTGCTGGGGCACTCCTGGAAGCAAGGATGGACCCACACTGCATTCAGGTGGTGATTTTGGCAGCAAAATATTTATAATAGGATTCAGATGCAGCCTGGTTTAAAATTAAATCCGATTTAATGTTTTATTAGCCATGAGATAAAATGTTTTATTAGCCATGAGATAAAAGTCCTGGGACATTTTAAGTATAGTTGAAAAAGGGTATTCAAAGGATTAATTGGAATTGATTTTGCCAGATTGGGACCGTTAGGGGGTATGTAATCCTTGCTTTTTCAAAAAGGTTCTGAAACCTTGACCCTAAGAGCCATGGCTATGCCATTGCTGTTGGATGCCTTATTAAAACTATGATGATGACACGTTTAGATGCTCACCGCTTGTTGACTTGCTCCACGGGGATGCGCAGCCGGGTAGCAATATCTTCAACTGTTTCACTGCCCTCTGAGATGATGCCCACACTGGCAGCAATGGCCTTTGCAGTGATGGGATGGTCTCCTGTCACCATGATGACCTGGAAATGGTAAGACACAGAGGGGCTTAAGGATGTTTCTTAAGGATAGGCAGGGTGTTATTTTTTATTGTCAATTCAACAGCATATATCTAATAACCCTGCCTAGAGAGTCAGCATTGTCTACTAATGAGAATGTTAGCTAATGACTGAGTGGTCTTTCACATTACAGTTAGAGCACTGATTCCACTTTAACTGACCTGAATGCTTTCCATGGAATCCTGTAATTTGTAGTTTGGTGAGGCACCAGACCTCTCTGGTTGAGAATCCCTCCCTAAATTGCAAATCTCAGAATCCCATAGGATGGAACCATGGCAGTTAAAATGGAATGGTAGTGCTATAACTGCATAGCATGAAAGGGCCCTGAGAAAACTAGAGTCTGATATTGTTTTTCCTCTTCTTCTTTTTTGTGTCTGGAAAGAAAGTGGATGTTGAGCAGCAAATGTGCAGGAAAACTCTGTAAAATTTAGAAGAAGAACTCACTCAGTTTCTCGTGGAATTCTGAAATGCATCCAGTCAGCTTGAACTCTGAAGATTATTGCATTACATTGTAAACCAGCTTATCTGAGCCGGGTTAAAATTAGAAATAGCTGACATCCTGATAGTATCAGATGCATTTAGTCACTGAAATCATTGCCCGGCTCTATCGCCTCTGCAAGGGGTGCTCTGGTGGCCATTTTGTCAAGCCGGAAAACTCATGGCTTCAAAAAGAGGCGTGAAACGCACCCCTTGAAACAGCGATGGAGCCAGGATGCACCTGGGCAGTGATTTTGGCAGCTAATTGCATCTGATATTATCAAGATGCCGCCCGCTTCTAATTTTAAGCTGGTTTATAACATAATGCGATAATCTCCTAGGTCTGTATTGAAGCTTCTAGGCCCAAGCCATACATACAAATGCTGCAATACTTAGTAAAATGAAAACACCAGAATGAAAACAGGAGACAGCTCCTGTATTTTTAGTGTCTATGTTAAAGAGGGGATCTCAGGAGGTATTTCTTGTCATGTAACCAGGTAACAAGCAACATCTACCTAAATGCCTTCTTTTATGCAACTATTAAAGATACAGGAGCCATCTCCAGTTTTGGCAACATTATTTGCTGGGTATAGAGGGAAAAAATTGGGATATTGACATTATTTCCCAAATAGAATCAGTAGGTGTGTCCACCCCTAATCAGAAAGAAGGCAGCAAGAACTGCCAGCAGCTTAGCAAATGGTGGGGAGACACCGAATAGAGAGGAAGTAGCTGAGCCAGAAATTCTGCTGGAGAGGTCTGGAGGCAGGGTTCAGATGATGGAAGATTAGGAGGCTCTACATTTGTGATGCTCCCTCATATCTGTTGTTATGAGGGATGCATTAGGGTCGATATCTGGTTGCAATCCAGATCTGGTTGCAATCCTTGATCTAGGAGATTATCACACTACAGTTAAATCGAATTAAAAAGAGACTTACCTCACCTGAATTGAAGTAAAATTTGGGCTGCATCTGGATGCTATTGCAGGGATTCCCCCCCCAAAAAACCCTCCATCCGAATGCAGCCCAAATTCAGCCAGTGTGACTTAACTCGCTCCGGCGGCCATTTTTCTACCTCGCATTCTCACTTAGAAAAAGTTTCTTACTGAGAGCTTTGCCAGAAATTGAAGCTCTCCAGAACAGCTGGCAGCCTACCCGGATCCCTGCAGTGCGGCATTTCATGACAGCGTCAGGCACAGTAGCTCTGGGAGGATCGATCATGGAGATGAGGCCTGCAAAGCAGAGCCCACTGGTTGGGAAGTTCATCTCCTCACTGTCAAAGTTGTAGCCACGTGGGAACTCATTCTGGGGAAGGTAAAGGTGACAGAATCCTGTGGGAAAAAGAGAGCATGGTGAGCCCTATACCTTTGCCCATCCCACCAGACCTCTTCCACTACCATTCAGAGTTGCCGCTATACTGTATCACTGAGTTTGCGTTTCTCATTGTTGTCTGCATGTATTGTTACATTTCAAGCTCCTTGGGTTCACAGTTATCCTTACTAGGGTTGCCAGATCCCAGGATCCAACCCCTTTTCTCCAATCCTCAGGCAAGGGAGAAGAATCTCAGGGCATACAACTGCCACAAAAGATGTACGTGTGACTAGATATTTTCCTCATTTATTTATTATACATGATGATTTTGATTTGAATGGCATACTCTGAGCATGCTTAATTACATCACCAGGGGCTGCTCTTTGTATCATCACCACTATCATCATCATCATCATCATCATCACCACCACCACCACCACCACCATTATTATCACTATCTGCTTTCTGCAACATCTCAAGTTGCTAACTCATGTTTTAGCCCTGAAATCTCAGGGGCTGGGATAGTCCTGATGTAGCAACCCTAATCCCAATCATTGACTCCCTGGTTTCCAGCCCTACCTTTCTGGATGAGAGCCAGACAGCTTGGAGCTGTCACTTAAAATTTCCTGCAATGCTACTATGTTAGCCTCACTCGCAAGAATAATGGGGCATTTTAAAGTTTGGCTCAATGCCTCTCACAAGGGTATGGCTGTTGCCAGATGGGCCCAGAAAGGATCCCAATAAAGGATGCCAATAAAGGAGGGATCCCATCAAATGGCAGTTTACCAAGAGTTCTCTGAAGTCTGGAGACAGCCCTGTCACAGGACAGATGTTACCTTTGTAGAGTGTCCAGTTCAATCCCTGCCATGGCCCGACTCTTACTAAGTACCACTTACCAAGCACGCGCTCGCCCAGTCCACCAAGGTCCATGTAAGCTGTTTGGAAAGCTTCCTTCCACTGCTCATCAAGGGGCAACTCTTGGCCCTTGATCATGATGGTGGAACAGCGTTCTAGGATGCGTTCAGGAGCACCTTTCATCACCAGCAGGTGGCGCTGGTCTCTAGGGTCCTCTAACTCATGGATGGACAACTGTAGCAAAAGGGGAGAACAAGAGTGCATGAGGATTCACTTGAAAAATAGGTAAAGTCATGTTAACAGCAATCAGAGTGGTGCAAAACTGAGGTCTGGTCTACAAGATAGTGGAGGAGATCTATTCCTAAAGTAGCAGAAGAAATGTACAGCTTCAGCTGTGGAATGACATTTTAAAGATACTCACTTAAAACAAAAACCCAAACCTTGCTGCCAGTTAAAAACAATGAGGGAAAAAGTCTTTTTCTTGCTATGCTAAATTTCCATAATTTTTTTTGAATGTTTAAGTGTGTTCAAATATAGAGTCGGTCCTCTATATCCATGGATTCTACATTCAAGAATCAACCATCCACAGCTTGAAAATATTAAAATATATACTTTAAAAATCCAAAAAGCAACTTTTAATCAAGGGTCCACTGTACAATCACAAATCAAATGCCTGTTGGAATACAAACATCTTTACTTGTTTGCCAAAAAAACAAGGTGCCCATCTAAATTTGATTGGTTCAATGGGTTTATTGATTTTGCCATTTTATATAAGGGACACAATTTTACTACCTTATCGCATGTGCAATGGTCCATTGGTATCCATTTGGGTTTGGTTCCAGGGCTCCCCGTGGACATCAAAATCTGTGGATGCTCAAGTCCCATTAAATATAATGGCATAGTAAAATGGCATCCCTTATTTAATCGAGGCTTGCTTTTTGCAAAATCGAGGCTTGCTTTTTGGAATTCATATATTTTAAAAATATTTTCAAGACATGGATGACTGAATGAGTGGATGAGGAATCATTGATTATGGAAGGCTGACTGTAATGGGACTTGAGCATCAATGGATTTTGATATGACAAAGGATCTTGGAAGCAAACTGTAGCAGATATCAATCTTCCACTGCACAGCCACAAATCAAATGCCTGTTGGAATAGAAACATCTTTACTTGTTTGCCAAAAGGGAGGTGCCAGTGTAAATTTTATTGATTCAATGGGTTTATTAAATTTGCAAATAGCAATAGGATTCAGGCTTTACATCCTAGCTATGACATTATTTGGTGACATGCAACCTGGGTTTGCTTACATGAGAATTCATCAGAATTTAATGCCTCAAGCATCCCTGCCAATGGGAACTACAACTGCTTCACAAGACCCAGGTTGCCCCTTCTATGCCTTTCTGGGTAATTCTGAGCAGCTGGTTCTGCTCCTAGAACCCAGGGAAGGGAGTGGCAGCTGCTGACCTGGAACTTGTTGGTGGAGTTGAAAGGGATCTCACAGACTTTTTTGTAGCGTTCCCGGTATTCCATCACATTGCCAAGAGTAATCTCAGAAAATTTCAGGAGGGCGGTCTCTGAGGCATCTCCAATCACGATCCGCTGAGGGTCAGAAGACAAGAGCAACATGGAAACTGGTAAGAACTATTGAAATGCTGAGCTTCCAGGGCATTAATGGGATAAGCACAGCAGGGCTGTTCCTCATTAATTATAGACTGTGCCTCCAAGTATTGCTGAACTTATGTGTCAACCAAGCAAATTACACTCCAACATCTGTTAGCATGATGCACCTTCTTGGGGGTGGTGGTAATAATATGAGACATAATGTTTAGGACCTCAGGATGTCTTATTCTATCCCTATCTCCAAGAAAGTATTTGGGAACTCTGTGCTACATGTTAGCTGGAGAAAGCATACCCTCTGGTCATAGGAAGAATGTCTTGTCATCCTGCAGGCTAAATACCCATTCATCTAGAACTGGTAGGCATAATATGGCCTCTCTGGTCATGCTCTGTTGTCGTTTCAAGATTGACTTCTTTATATACAAATGACAATGTTATAAGCTGCAGTCTTTACAGTAGCTGGTTAGGAAATAAGTTTCCCCAGCACCAATACCTAATTGTGAGCTATCCCAGTTGTAATTGGCTCGCCACAGGGCGGTATACAAATAATTATATTATTATAATAGGAAGCATTTAGGGATGGTTTATTCAGACCCCTTAGATTTACAAAATGAGAGCCAGTATGGTAATGGTTTGAATACTGGACTAGGACTCAGGGAAACCAGGGTTCAAATCTCCACTCAGCCATGGAAACCCACTGGCTGACCTTGGGCAAGTCAAAGGGCCTTTGCAGACTGCTAGAAATAGTGCAAACTGAGTCCACTTTAAGGGTTAGGGAATCATGGGAACTGTATTTTATTGTAGCACCAGATCTCTCTGACAGAGAAGGCTCAATGCCTCAGAAAAATAATAACAGTTCCCATGATTCCCTAGCACTAACCCTAACCCTTAAAGTGGACTCAATTTGCACTATTTCTGGCAGTCTGCAAAGGCCCATACTTTCTCAGGCTTAGAGGAAGTCAGTGGTGAATCTCCTCTGAATAAATCTTCCAAGAAAACCCTATGATATGGTCATGATAAGTCAGAGTCAACTGAAAACCACATAACAACAGCCACAGATTTACAAAATACCTGCTGCTTATGAAAATGGCTAGATCTGGCTTGCTGAGCTGCCTGCATTTTTTAAAGGAGGAAGTCTCCTATCCCAGTTGTAATGGGAAGTATTTTGGGGCGTATTGGCAATTAAAACCCCTTAGATTTACAAAATGAGAGCCAGCATGGCATAATAGTTGGACTAGGACACTTGGAGACTAGGGTTTGAAATTTTGTTCAGCCATGGCAACACATTGGATGACTTTGGGCAAGCAACTCTCTCAGCCTCAGAGGAAGGCAAGGCAAACTCTTCTGAAAATATATTGTGATAGAGTATATCACAGGATAGCCAAAAGTCAGAAATGACTTGAAGGCACACAACAACAGCAACAGCAACAACAACAACAACAACAACAACAACAACAACAACAACAACAATGTCTCTTATGAAGTGTGGCTATAGGAACTGTCATAATGAGTACCTGAACTTTAAAATTTACCAATATACCACTGTTCTCATATTTGTTGAAAGTAGGTAGTAGAGTTATAGCAGTGAAGTGATACAAGATTATTTTTGCAGTGCTTTCTTGTGCCATCTAAACACCAACACAATTATTACCTTTTTATTTTAACCTTATAGCATGGAGCATGGTAGTCCCTGTCTCATAATTCTGCATGGTAATCTCATAACAACCTTGGTTAGGCTGGGATGCAAGGACTAGCCCAAAGTCACCCACTGTGCTTCTCAGACAAAATAGGATTTGAATCCAGGTCAAAATCTCACTCTAAATACTGAGCTGGATGTTTAAAACTTGGAGAAGTTCCATTTTTGGGTTGCCACTTTCAGAGTCCTCTAGGCAGCATGACTAATTCAAGTCCAAGCTTTGGGTCTTGGCCTCCTAGACAGAGTTTGACTGCACCCAGATCTTCATAGCTTCAACCAAAGCTGGGGATTAGTAAAAGCATTGTTTGAAGATGAATAACATTGATAGAATCCAGATTTTCCCTTGAATATTGCTTACCTTTGGAATGGGTACATTATCCTGGCCTGATTTGAAAAAGGCACGGTTGCAAAGGCTCACCACTTTGCATAGAGCTCTCCATGTTTCTGATGACTGGTCAAAACTCTGCCCTGAACGAAAGTGACATAGGTTAGCGTCATCTTCCAATGTTCTATGAGAGCCAGTATGGTGTAGTGGTTTGAGAGGTGGATTACAATTTTGGAGCCTAGGTTTTAATTCCCAGGTGGGCCATGAAACCCACTGGATGATCTTGGGCAAGTCATATGCTGTCAGCCTTAGGGGAAGGCAATGGCAAACCTCCTCTGAACAAATCTTGCCAAGAAAAATCCATGATAGGGTTACCCTAGGGATAATATAATTCAGAAATGACTTGAAGGCATACAACAACAACAACAACAACAACCACAACAACAGCCAATGTTCTACATGAGAGGTTGAAATTATACAGCCCTCCAGATTTTCTGGATAGCAAATCTGGGGAGGGAGAGACTGCAGAAGGCAAAAGAAAGAGAGAGAGAGAGAGAGAAAGAAAAAGGGAGAAAGAGGGGGAGAGAGAGATTTTGCTGCACCTACAGCCAGCCAGCATGTGATCCCTGAGATTAGGGAACAGGGAATAAGCAGCCCTGTCTACTAGTCTTTGTGGCCTGACTCTCTCGGCTAATATAGCTGTATACCTGACTGGTCTTCTGTTGTGTCTGCTGTATGGATTTGGTTGTCAAACCAAAGATGGGAGACTGTCATTCGGTTCTGTGTAAGGGTTCCAGTTTTGTCAGAGCAGATGACAGAAGTTGAGCCCAGGGTCTCTACAGCCTCCAGGTTCTTTACTACACAGTTCTTCCTGGCTAGACGCTTGGCTGTGAGGGAAAGACACACCTGCAGAAGGAAAATGGGGATGTCGGTAAGGTACACGACTTAGGATGAACATACCAGATAGCATAATGAATATATGAAACTGTCTTATTAGATCATTTGTCCATCTAGTTGTTCAGCATGATCTACTCCAGTAGGTGGCAGTTCTTTAAGGCCTGAAGCAAATGGCTTGCTTCCTGCAATTCTTTGAACAGGGATTGAACATAAATCCTTCTGCATTCAAACCAGTTGCTCAAAGGCATGACCTGTTGCCCCATCCACTCACATTCTGCACTCACATTGGGACATAATGTTAGGGTAGAGGACGTTTTTGTCACCTGGGGAGTGATACTTACCGTTACAGTTGCCAGAAGACCCTCAGGGACATAAGCTACCACAATAGCCATGAAGAAGACCATGGCTTTGAGGAAGGGGTAGCCAATGACCATAGCGACCACAAAGAAGGTGGCACCAAAAAAGATGGCCAAACCAGCAATAATGTCGACAAAATGCTCTATCTCAATGGCGATGGGCGTTTTCTCATTCTCTACTCCCGAAGCCAAGGTAGCAATACGTCCAATGATGGTGCGGTCCCCAGTGTTAATGATGATGCCGGTGGCTGTGCCTAGGGGGATATTTAAAGGAGTGGAAAAGAGGATGTTGGTTGCCCATTTCTGCACAAACATAGCCATTGTATGCCTCCTGAGAATTGCAGTAGGGAATCTCTACATTTTTTGGGGGGGAATCTACATTTGCAACACTTGGGATGAGTTTCAGAGAAAACACAACTAACTGCATATATTTGAAAAATGCACACAAACATGCATTAGAAAAACATCAACATGTACACCAATCAAAAAAACCCCAGAAAAGCGGGTAGATTTTCAGATGATGTTGTTGTTAAACTGTTGTTAACTCGAATGGAAAGTAGTCAAAAGCCTCTTCTTTTTACTTTTAGAAAATTCCGAAAGTACAAAGGAGTGGCTTTTGACTACTTTCTGTATGAAAGTAAAATGTGGGTTGAATCTGTGTTGTTCACATGAATTTTGAATACATCTGATTAAGTTTGGGGTGGGGGGGAGTTGCCGAAAACCCCACTTAACCCAGGATAATTGATCTTGAGTTTTTTTTCCTCTGTTGTTGTTGTTAACTGCCTTCGCATCTGTCTTGACCCATGGCAACCCTATAGATGAGACATCTCCCAGCCCCCTGATCCTCTATTGCTCTGCCCAGCTCCTGCAAACTCTTATTTTTGGTCTCTTTAATAAAGTCTATCCATCTAGCATGTGGCCTTCCTCTCTTTCTATTTCCCTCCACCTTTCCTAACATTATTGTATTTTCCAACAATTCATGCCTTCTCATGATATGTCCAAAGTACGACAGTCTAAGTCTTGTCATCTTGGCTTCTAGGGATATCTCTGGCTTGATCTGCTCTAGGACCCATTTGTTTGTCCTTTTGGCTGTCCATGGGATCCTCAGCACTCTTCTCCAGTATCACATTCTCTCAAATGAATTGATTTTCTTCCTATCCCCTTTCTTAACTGTCCAGCTCTCACATCCTTACATGGCAATAAGGAATACAATGGCTTGTATGATTCTGATTTTTGTGCTGAGTTGTATGTCTTTGCATTTTAAGATCTTTTCTAGTTCTTACATAGCTGCCCTCCCCATTCTTAGTCTTCTCCTGATTTCCTGGCTGCAGTCCCCATTCTGATAAATATTTGATCCCAGATATCAGAACTCTTTTAATATTTTTATTTATTCATTGGAGTTTATCACACGGGGAAATCCCGTGCGAAAACGGGGCTTTAAATTAGAAAAAACCCGCAAAAGCGGTCATGATTTCACACGACATTGCTGTTAAATTGATGTTAAAAGGAGGTTAATTCAAACGAAAACCCCTCATTTACACTTCTTTTTACTTTCGGAAAAAAAAAAAGCAGCTTCCAAATTCTTTGCACTTCAGGACTACATGTTTTTCCCTCTTTTAACTCTTGTCAGCTATGTGGATCCACAGAGAATCAGTGGTGATCTTGAACAAGTGTTCCATATCAAGCCAACGTTCTCTGCCCTGAAATTACCCCTTCCTACCTTCTAAGCACATAGTGGAGAAAAATGCAATATTCCTGGTTTCCAGAGGACTCTCATGGGTGCATTCTGGGGCTCTTGTTTGGGGTTCTGATTCCCCTGTCAAAGAGGAATTATCCACCTGGGGAAAGAAAAAGGAAACAGGAGACATACATTAAATCAAATTTCATTCCTGCACTGTGTAACATGTGTGATCCATGCAACTGCATGAAGAGGTCATCACATGGCTTGGGCAATTTCATTTACATCCTCAATGACTTAGTGTTGCAACATAAATTTTCTTTCCCTACCTTGTTTTTCTTTTTAAAAAATCAAACAAACTGAGGGCAACAGGAAGCACCCCCCATTCTTTAAGTGGAAATGTCTTCAGGTTTGGATAATTTTTCTATTTCTGAGCCTGTAACTTGATGAAACTTAAAGTTGTAACAAATTCAAACTCTGTTGATATCAGTGGGTCTGTTGTAAGTATGATTAGGCCAGGATCCAGCCTGACATACACTATATATTATGAATAGAGAACCTGTAGCCCTTTAGATGTTCGATTACAGTTTTCATAATCTCTTACCACTATCTGTGCTGGCTGATGGAATCTGCAGTCCAACAACACTTGGATGACCTTTTGTTCCCCACCACCATTGTATATTATATAACAATATATGACCATATAATAATTATAGAATCATATCATATACATAGACAGCTAGAGAGCTCACTAGTTAGCTAGCTATCTCTATCATATAATTCTAGCTAGCTATGCACATACTATCAATATTTAGGTTGAAACTACGCATTATGTACCCAACTTGTATAACAAAAACATAACAGCCCTACTGGATCAAAGGCCAATCTAGTCCAGTGTCCTGTTCATAACCAAAGACATGTTCACAAGGACTCCACAAACAGGGCAGGAAGGCAATTGCCTCTTCTTTGCAAGACAGCATGAGGAGAGAGCAGTTCTGGAGGAGAAATGAAAGGGTTGCTTCAACATTCCTTAACCCATTGGCCCTGCTCCTCGAAAACAACAACAACAACCACCACAACAACCCTCCACTTATGAAGTTGGCACTCCTGGACCATTTTTACAATGGAAACATGACCCTGGACACCCAACTAGGTGAAAAGCAGTTGAATGAGATTTGAAAAGATAAAAGTGTCATGTTTAAGCACCCACCTCCCCAAGCTCTGCTACTTGGTTGCAACCAGAAAGAAGAACTGTGGTTGTGGTGGTCTGGATTTTTATATGCAAAATAACCAAGTAACATATGAGCCATACCAAAATATGATTTGAACAGTATCTCATCAGATAATGTAAGAAATAGATTTGCACTATTAAACATAATAGTCTGGGAACAAGAACTATGGTCAGAAGCCAAGGACATAATAAAGGAAGATGCAGGAAGACATTATCGGTGGCAAAAGAGAGAGAGAGAAAAACAATGGATATTTGAGGAAACACTTCAAGCAGTCAAGGAAAAAAGAAAAGCAAAACAAAAGGGAGATAGGAACAAAATCAGAATGCAAGTGTTCAATGATTAGTGCACAAGGATAAAGAAGACTACTATAACCATCAATGCAAAAAAAAAAGAAAGAAAAAAAGAAAAAGAAAAAAGAAGACAATAACAAAAAAGTAAGAATGAGAGATCTCTTTTACAAGATAAGAGAAGTCAAAGGGAAGTTCAAACCAAAGGCTCTCTATGATAAGAAGTGGAACATGCTATGGGATCAAGAAGAAATAAAAAGATGCTGGATGCAATACACAGAAGAGCTATATAAAAGAGATGAAAAAAATAATAACATAACGAATGAAGAATAATATGAAGATGAACTCCAAATGATAGAAAGTGAGGTAGAATCTGCAATAAGGGAAACTGGGAAGAACAAATCACTGAAACTAATGCTATTCCAATTGAACTGCTATAATTCAAATATACGGAATCAACTCTACGGGGAACTAAAATATGCCATCAAATATGGGGGAAAAATGGTGGCCAACAGACTAGAAATGTTCAGTGTACATCTCCATCCACAAAAAAGGAGACACAAAAGATTGCAGC
>CM034707.1:17526323-17540134 GCA_020142125.1 Phrynosoma platyrhinos
GCTCTTCTTCTTATTTTAGGCCCAATGGTGCTCAGCCTAGTGTCTCTCTCCCAGATGACATCGGATGGTAGTGGAGGGAGGGCTCTTCTTAAATAAATGAACAGAGAAGCAGGTTAGACCTTAGGATCATCATGAATTGGAAACTACTTGAAGGCACACACCAACGATAAAGTTCAAAGTATTGAAAGCTAGCTCTAGAGCAGAGGTTGGAAACTTTTTTTGCCTGTGGGCCGGTGGGGGAATGGTGGTGGGGGTGCGTGCGCTTTGTGCGCGTGCGCATGCACACGACTCCCACCATCATGCCCATGGGGGTGCCATTTTGGAAACCAAAATGGCACCTCATGTCGCGCGGGCATGCGCAAAACGGCAGGCCCCATTTTGGAATGCCCAATGGAGCCGGCACCATTGGGCGTTCCGAAATGGCACCTGCTGTTGTGCGCATGTGCGCGCGATGTGTGGTGCCATTTTGGAACACCCAATGGCACTGGCATTGTGCGCATGTACATGGTGCCATCGCCATTGGGCATTCCAAAATGATGCCCACTCTTGTGTGCTGCAGCGGTGTGCTGCGGCGGTGGCGGCAAGACCGGGCAGGGGCCGGTCAGAAGGCCGCGGCGGGCTGGGGTTGCCGACCCCTGCTCTAGAGTTTAGGGTTTTAAAATCCATATTATTGCCCATAAAATATGCGTTAAAATGCTGAAACCATAGAATATTTATTTGTTTAGCTCCAAGAGGCTCTCATTCACATTACAAAGGTTACAAAAGATGGTCAAACTGCACTCACATTCAAGGAGAAGCTCAGGAACAAAATGCACAGGTGTCAACTTTAAGTGTTCCAGCTCTGTAGTGTGCAGCCTGCCAACACATGTGCTGCAAGAGAGGCTCATACTGAATTGGTGATAACAGGTTGGAGTCCAATGATGTTTCTCTTACTGATCTGTCCATCAAAATAGCATCCATCACCTCAGCATTCAAAATAGGGTAAGCAATGTATCATTGGATAAGGTGGGACAAGACTTGGTCAGCCATTTATATGTTAAGGGTGTTATAAACATGTATTTGGATGAGATCATACATTGGGATTGTGCAAAGTACATCTCCACATGCAGATTTATGCATTGATTGTGCTACACAACCCTTGTCTTTAATGGTAACTGAATCGAGATATGAAATTGCAACCAAATGCACAATCAAACGCACATATGGATCCATGTGCAATACACAAATCACTTCTATGCATGTACAACACTGCTTCCACAACTTGAACTGAAGACCACCATTTTGCATTGCCAACCACTTTCATAGGGGATCTTATGCATGTTTAATAAAACAATAGGACTCTGATCTATGTTGACATCTGTGAAATATTGACAAGAATGGGACCAAGGAAAGGCAGGGCAGTCAATCAGAATAGATAGCAGCTCTTCAGAAGAGGAGAAGACAGGAGGAAGAGTCAACAATAGGAAGCATAACTGGACAGGACAATGAGACAGAACAGCAACCCATGAAAAGTATCAATCTATACCCATTTCATAATTTGAAGTCTGAAAATTCAATGGAATGTATGATGGAATTTTATCATTGGCAATATTAATATGGTGAGGTCAACCCAGTTAAAATAGGTGCTTAAAATAGTTAAAATAGTCATCAAATGTACTGTGTTTCATATGCAATCCTTGGTCTTCTATGCTCTGATAATATTTTTGTACCACAATGTTAGGGCACACCTGATGTTTGTCACTTGATGCAGATTGGCCATTACAAAGCAGAGCTTTCAGATAGCTTGCAAATGCAAACATACTGCACATATTCCATGACCAGGTATGAAGGCAAGTGTAAGGATTTCATATGACATGCATACACATGTGAACCATTTTTTATGGTATGATCAAAAGAGGATGGCATCAAAGCAGGATTTCTCTGATTAGTCCCTCCAGAATGAGAGGGATGTCATTTGGCTTATGAGCATTGCATCACACTGCCAGTATGATGATGAACAAAATCCAGAACAAGATCCCGATCCCAAATGATGTATGGGCCATGATACGTGCAAGCCTGGAATTTTTCTGAGCAGATGTGACATTTCCATTATTGTTGGCTTGTTGCGTCTGCAGAGGAAGGAAGAGAGAAGTGGTGGATTACTGAACAACTGTAAGTAGAAACCCCTGAAATGATCTCCCCACTGTGATATACCAGCCAGGCACTGAAGATCATGGGTGTTTGACTTCTTTACCCTAGCTTTTCCTAGCCATTAGCTGATGAAGTAGTCTAGCATGCCTTCTGGAACAGTACAATTTGTAATAACAGCCCATATTGTCTGCCTAGTTACTTGCAATGTAAATAATGGGGTGCAGGAGGATGACTTTCCATCCTTCCCACCAGCAAATGAGGCTATAACAGATGGGAGGGGGTTGAAAATATCATCCTCCTGCACCCTAATCTCAGCAGCACAGGTCTCTTTCTCTTGGTGGGGCTTCTGTCTGGTGACATAGGCTGGGGAAGGGCATTTATGATTGTGAAAATAATGCCTAGATCATGACTGCTGAGTATTGATCCCTTTTATGCATTGATTGAACATGGAAACAGCATGGCTATGGAGCAGGGCATCTAATGTATAATAGAATCATGGGGTGCAAGGTCAAACTGCTGGACCCATTGATTAGTAGGGATAATGCTCTCATCTGTAACCTTCCTCACACTTCTCCATCTCCTCTGAATTTAGCTGCAGTCTTCACAGTAGTTGAGGGCTGGGCTGGAAGGATGGACTTTTCTAGTAACAATAATTTTGAGCTATCTTTTCTATTAAGCAAAATATTATTATTAAGCAAAGTGGCCTTGGGTGAGCAATTAAGAGCCATTATCTTTACAGTGGATTTGTTTCTGATGGGGAAGAACACTGCTAGGACTCTTCTGTTGATATGTATCAACATAGCTACCTATGTTTTGGAACACCCCTGGGGACATGGCTATGGGGAGAGTCAACATGATTGTCTGCACTGCAACATTTACAAAGATTAGGCACTGCAACTCCACAACCCTCCTTACATTTTTTATTCCAGTGTACAGGAACATGGTCATCTGAACACATCTAGCATGAATGCAAAGATTTGCACATAAAGGAGTAACTAACTACAGCCTTTGGTTAGTTAACTGGTTATCTGTAACATTATGTAAAATGGAAAACCACCCGTTTATGCAAAGATGCAAAGGGAGGAACAATTCTCCTCACTGCTTGGCAGAAGGATACAGACAATCATCTTCCCAAATAGTAAGATATACTACTACTTTGATATGTTACTCATCTGTAAAATGTTGTTTGAGGCATCCTTCCTCCAGGTTGCAATAAATCTATTGGGACCAGCAAAGTGAAGACAAAGTGAAGACATAAATGATAACTATAACAATGGCACTTAAGTGATGACATATTCTATCACCTCATATGGATACCACTATAAACATGTTCTTCTTTAAAGTGTCATGAGACATTGTCCTTCATTAAGATACCTTAATGAAATTTTGAAGCCCCAACTCTTTCTAACATTAAACCTTCCTATCATCTATGAAATAACCCATCTTGATAAGATGAAATTAGATGCCTTGTTACTATAACACTGCCTATTACCTTCATTTCCACAAACATATAGGCTTACCTTTATTGAGAAAACTAAGGCAGCAACACCCAGGGGAAAGAAACAGCAAATCAGGGTAAAGATGGAGTAGATCAAGTTATCCGGTTCCTTGGTGGGCTGGACAGGTGTGGTGAAGATGGCCTGCTGAAACTGGAAGTCTGGCCCTTGACTCATTTGTGCATCAGGTGGCCCATACTGAGATTGGTATGGTGGGGGTATTGGGGCTGGACCTATGCCATAGCCCATGGGTGGTGGGGGTCTAACAGGAAGCTTCAGTGGGTCAGACGCTTGGTAAGACTGTGTTTCCGAGTAAGGAGTTGGATTGTCTGTAGCAGAAGCATTGCTTTTAATCTCATCATAGTTTTGGAAGCTCATTGTGCAGGTCTGTTGTCCTCCTTTTCTCCCTGCAGATCTTCAAGGGCTGTCCCCCTTCTTTCTCAGTTTTCACACTTCCTCCTGTTTGACTACAGTTATTTGCTGAGAATTCTGCTCCCTCAGTCTTCTTCACTTTCCCTCTTCCTGCTTCAGTTGTATTCAGCCAACCCTTCTGGATATTCTTTTGGCTAGAGATGTTTGCCTTATAATGCAGGTTGTTCAGTTTCTCAGCTTATTTGATTAAGTGACTGTCATAGATTGTTCTGGATCTTGGACAGAATGACTCAACTGTGTCTTGGAGTGCAAAGGAGGGAGTGAGTAGAAAGAGAAATATGCCAAGGAAGAGCCCTGGCATCAAGACACCAAGACAGACTGGTACTGAATGTTGATATTGTGGTAAGATGAAAGGTATCGCTTGCTGTAGATGTTGCAGATGGGCAGATGCCGACTTATACTCACAGTTCTCATCTTTTCCCAGATGAAAATAAGCCCATCGTAACATGTAATAGCCAAGGTTATTTGCAGGTTTCACCTCCTCCATGATGCTTTAGTGTTCACACACACGCAATTAGATGCATGTACTCTAGAGAAAAGATAAAATATCTACCCCCTTTCTAGAAGGAGAACTTTTAGAAACCTTGAGGAAGAAACTGAACGTTGAGTCCCAGTTCTAGAAAACCAGCTAACAATTTTTAACATGAAGTGGCCAGAAAGCCATAAATAATCAAAATAGGAGCAGTTACTTACCAAAAGCAGGAATGGGAAAATAGGAACTGTTTTTGTTAAACTGGAATAGTTAGAATGTAGGCCATTTTATCACTCAACATCTGGGAAATCAACATATGGACATTCTTGTCTTCTTTTGTGTGTGTGTATGTGCCTTCAAGTTGCCTGTCAGTTTAGTTCTGTCAGAGAGCTCTGGTGCCACAACAAACTACAAATCCCAGGATTCCACAGGTTGGAGCCATGACAGCTGAAGCGATGTTAAACTGCATTAATTCTGCAGTGTGGCAGCAGCCTTTGTCTCTCTTTGTACCTGTTCAACTTAAGTATATAATTCTTAAAGTGTAGACTGTCTCTTCTCCCAGAACTGGTCTCAGTGCTCCAAAGGAGTCTGATGAGAGCGCAGGATAAATTAGAAGTATTATTCTGAGTATCTTGGGATTCTGCTGTGGCAGTAAATAATTACATTACTCCTTATTTTTAGCAGCATATTGCCGACTCATGTGCATTGATTATTATATTTGGCCTCCATGGAGGACTTTGCATTAGTGTCTGTTGAATTGCATTTGTAACTTTCCATCTGCTTTCCCCTTTGTACATGTAGATATGCTGGAGATCTGGAAGGATGGCATATTTTTCTAGTTCTGTCTTCCTCAGACATTGATAAATGATGGAGTTGAGCTCTGGTATGAAAAAGGTTGATTACACTGGGCAGGGTTATCTTTGCAGAAAGAAGTATTGAATGCCTCCTTATGCAATGACCAAAATCACATTGTCAGGAATAATGGGAAGGTGCACCTGCATGTGTCACCAATAACACTCTAATTAATGACCTGAATCATATGGTTAGTCCCAACTAGAGTAAACCCATTGAATAAATGGGATTTACCTAACTCTTGTCTCACCACTCAACAATTGATTCAAATCTAGCTGGGACTATCCAACAGCTCACTGATCATTGGCTAGAATCGTGCTAGCAAACTGGAGATTATGGGGCATATCTCTTTCTTCTCCTTAGCATCTCATGATGGTGGAACTGCTCAGTACATGTCAGAAATTGTATCATTTGAGGCATTTAAAACAGCCAGAACTAAAAGGACATTTGCAGGTAGATTGTTCACCCCTCTTATGTACAGAGGAAAAAGTTCATTCTACTCTGTTAGGAAAATAGGTGGACACAAGATACACAGCCCATTTCAAAATGGTGAACTTCTAGTATGTTTAAATTACTGAGCTCTGGTATAATTTCTTTTAAAAAAGGTGCATACAGAAGCACGTCTCAGAAACATTACTTGAGCCAGCATGGCCAGTGTAACTGAAATGTAACTTTCTCAAGCTCAGTGGACAGGTCCATGAAACACATGGCCACATGCTCAGAATAAGTGGTGTGTTCAGACAGGTGAATGTGAAAAGGCTGGAAAGAGACAAGGGGAATGGCAATGGGCATCACACAGTAGATGTCCAAGTCAGTCTAATTCCAAAGCTAGAGGAGGAAATATGGGTTGAAACCTAAAGGATGGTGATGATGTATTATCTGGAAACCCTGTGGAATTACCACAATGAACTATGAACAATGTACATCAAATAGTCTGTCTGGAAGCAACCTTATCATTGACAGTCTTTTACATGTTGAACTTCCATCCATGAATGAAAAAACAACTCCCTCAGAGGTTTGGCCCTCCCATTAGGCTGAGTGACTCAAATGTTTCAGGTGGCAGATGGTGGAGGGCAAAGGTGGCAACCTCCTAGCCGTTGCTCTTGGACCTTTAAGCAATTCCCCTCTCGGAGATCAGTGTTGTATCTACCACACAGTTTGTTCTACAGCTCACCCCAAGCTGGCCTGTGGTTTGAAGGGTAACAGAGGACACTATCCTATTGGAAGTGTTGAAGTGTTGAAGTAAGGATTGACTCCTAGTTTACTCAGCTTCTGTACATAACATGGAGGGAAAGTTCAGTCTTGTGATTTACCTTAGGCAGCAAAATGTCATGCACCTGGCTTATCTGTCATCTTATGCCTGATTGTCTACGTAGGTTATGATTGTCTTAGAGAGCTGCCCCTCCCTGGATGTGCTAGGTTAGATCCACTGTAGAGTTCCTCCCTAGAAGAAATTTATGGATGGATCGGATTGTGACCAAACTCTGATGTAAAGGCAACTCTTTCAGCAGCTGATGTGATGGCAGCTCCAAGCCACATGAAAGAGAGCTGGATAGATTTTTTCCTCCACCACATGCAGGCAGTAATTATGCTACATCAAATGACTCCTTGTTTTATGGGAGTTATCCTAAATAGGTTCAGCACCTTGGATAGCTCCTGCAAAACCAAAAATAGCTCCTGTCTGCTTGGTGTGCTTGGCCATTGGGTGACTTTGGGCAAGTTACACTCTCTCAGCCTCAGGTGAAGGCAATGGCAAATCTCCTCTGAAGAAATCTTGCCAAGAAAATCTGATGATAGGTTCGCCTTAGGGTTGCCATAAGTCAGAAACGACTTGAAGGTACACAATACACTCACCCAAAACCCAGTATGGGTTCATTGCAGCATAGTAATGGGACCAGTGGCTGTTCTTTCTTTTCACCCTTGTTGATAATGGCAGTTCTGTCCATCTTGGTTTCAAGACCAGGCCTAACATTAGGTAGAGTGAGCTTCTGGCCTAGCTAGGAGATGCTGGAAAGAAGGGTGGTAGTCTTCTGCCTGTATTTAGTGAACTCTCTAGCTGTTTCGCTTTGTTGGAGCCATATATTTCCCTAAACTAGCCTGCTGTATCAGGTGGTTTGGAACACACCCTCCCAGTGCCAGGAATGAAACAAAATTTGACTGCCAGCTCAGTCACCTTTTGTAGATGGGCTGGCAGGAAATGCTATCTTGTCCTTTTCATCAGACAGCACAATGTCCTGGGCTTGTTTTACCTGGCCTTGAGAAAGAGCTGAACCACTTGCCCTGAGATCAGACTGGAAGAGCAGGTGATGACATCTGGCCTAGGGCATTAGAGATAGAGGATCCTACCATGCAGTTCTTCCTTCAGACAGAAAGTTGAGGTGGTACAGAATCTGGAGTTTATTGAATTAAAATGACTTCTTGTTCTGGCCAAAGTAGACATTACTCTAATTGACTGGCCTGAAATCATGTCTGCTTTTTATTTAAATGCCAGGCCACAATTTGGGGATGGATGACATCATGTGCGGGAGGGAGGTTTAACCTTAACATTCTGACAAAATTGCTCCCTTTCCACACTGGCTGCAATTAATATTATGAAAAAAAGCCTCCCATTAATATGAATGGAATCCTTTCCCCTCTAATGATAATTATGGATAGGAAGAAAGAGGATATTTTATTGGGAAGAGGATTGGGGTGGGAAGGGTTAAAAGATCCACACTGCATCTGCATTGGCAATTGCTCTATTATGTTTGTTATTAAAACAAAACTGAAGCTGGCAAGATTGCTAGCCATGCAATTAAAGTAATGGGTATTTCAAGAAAACAGACAAATGGGTTCTTAAACAAATCAACTATCCCTGGAAGCCAGGATGACGAAACTGAAGCTGTTGTATTTTGGTCACATCATGAGGGAAAATAAATCATTAGTAAAGGCAATGATGCTAGGAAAGGTGGAAGAGATAGGAAGACCACATGCCAGATGGTTAGACACTCTCAGGGAAGACATGGGCCTAGGCCTGCAGGACTAGATTGAGGAGATTCAGGAGATGATGTCTTGGAGATGTCTCATCCACATGGTTGACATGAGTCGAAGTAGACCCAAGGGCAGCTAACATCAATGATATTTCACATACCCTTGTGGCCCAT
This sequence comes from Phrynosoma platyrhinos, assembly GCA_020142125.1. Taxonomy (NCBI): domain Eukaryota; kingdom Metazoa; phylum Chordata; class Lepidosauria; order Squamata; family Phrynosomatidae; genus Phrynosoma; species Phrynosoma platyrhinos. Next base: position 17,534,849 of record CM034707.1, read on the forward strand.
TAATATTCTCCTGTTCCACTCCTCTTGACTAAATTCCCTCATTCCTGTTGCCTGTAAAAGTTCAGGTTTTTTGAGCTATGGTTCTACAAGTCTGCCAGTTAGCTGCCTGTGGGATCCTGTTGTTTTTTAAAAAAGTATCCCCCCCCCTGAGCTTGGGATATTCTAGGAAGTATGCTATGTGGGAATCTGTTGGGAAAACCTTGCACAGATGCACAAACACCATGATGCCTTGCACCATTCCTTGCAGAGATAAAAGAAGAACTCTGAGCCATCTCATGCACCACAGTGAAATATTTTAGTTCCACAGAGACACCTTTTCTTGTAGAATCCATACAGGAGTAGATCCAAACGGTAGGGCATTGTACAGCAGGGAATGGGAAAATATATCTTGTGGCCTGCCTATGGATCCTGAGACCCCTTTTGTGTCCCTTCTAGTCCACCAAACCCTCAAAACCCCATGTCTATATTTTTGGGCTCAATATCTGGCCAATTTTCAACTAAAATTCCATCAAAAGCTCCTTAAATGAGTGCAAATGCACAAAAGGCCCTCCCCAGTTTCTCAATCCAGTCTAAAAGCCCCACCTCTTCAAATATCTCTATTTTTTACTCTATTTCTTTTCCAAAATGGTGGCAGGAAGTGTGGCAACATCTTCAGTCACCATTTTGAAGGAAGAAAGGATACCATACAGTATTATTACCTATATACTTGTAAACAACTGTCCCAGATTTCAGCCACTTTCCATTTACTTGTTTTCCATGTTGTTATTGTGTGCCTTCACACATAGTGGGGTACCAGAGGGTTCTTTCCTGGGCCCAGTGCTGTTCAACATCTTTCTCAATGACTCAAATGATGGAATAGAAAACATGTTTATGAAATTTGCAGAGGACATGAATTAGGAGGGGTAGCTAATATCTAGAGGACAGGATCAAAATTCAAAATGGCCTTAATAGTTTAGAAAGCTGGGCCAAAACTAACAAAATGAATTTCAACAGGGTATAGTAAGGTACTATAGTCAGGCAGAAAAAAATAAAATGGACAGATATAGGATGGGGTACACCTGGGTTGCCAACAGTACATGTTGAAAGGGATCTAGGAATCCTAGTAGACCAAGTTAAACATGAGTCAACAGTGTGATGTGGCAGCTAAAAAAGCCAATGGTGAATCAATAGAAATATAGTGTCAAGAAGAAAGTCAACTCATTTGAGATGTGGTGCTGTAGAAGAGTGCTGAGGATACTGTGGATATACAAAAATATAAACAAATGGGTCCTTGAGCAGATACAGCTTAAAATCTCCCTGGAAGTCAAGATGGGTGGGTGGGTTATTGGGATATGGGATTGTGTATTTTATCATGTAAGCTGCCCCAGTTGTGTTGCACAGAGAGGCACGGGATATAAATAAATATTATTATTATTACTCCAGTTGGGATTAACCAATCGAATTCAGGTTCCAGTCTGACATGAGAGCCTATCAGTTAGACTGAAACTCAAAACATCCACCTCACCATTACATCTACTAGCAATATATAGATGATTGCCTGGCTTACCAAAAATGAGCTGCATTTATTCTGTTCCTAAAGTATTCTCTTTTCCAAGACTTTGTTTGTCAATAGTCACTCCTTCTTGCCTCAGTATGTCAGCTCTCTGCCAAATATTTCACACTGGTGCAATTACTTTGTATATATTGGTATCTACTGATAACATGGATAAGCATCTTCTCACTGACTGATCTGAGCAGCTGTCACATTGCAGAATTAATGCATTTGACATAGCTTTAACTGTAATGGTGCCATCCTATGGAATCCTGGGATTTGTAGTTTGTTGTGGCACCAGAGCTCGCTGACAGAGAAGACTAAATATCTCACAAAATTACAAATCCCAGAATTCCATAGCACTGAGCCATGACAGTTGAGGTGGAGTCAAACTGCATTGTAGATTCAGCCATAGAGAGCAAACAATAAATATTTGATGAAAACAACATCAGAGGCCATTTGCAAAGAGTGGAGTCTAGAGAAATAAGGTATTATACCTATTAATAAAATAAGAAATTAGCTCTTGTTCTTCAGATGATGGTTAATCATGCACAACCAGATCATGTTCTAAGCAAAGGTGGTTCACACCAATAGCTTTTCTATCATTTTCTTCTCTGTCATCTTTTTGCTTAAGGATTGTTTCAAATGAAAGAGGAGGACTAGACAACAGAGAAAGAGAAGGTCCTTCCATACAATTATAACACTATGATTCCACTTTAACTGCCATGGCTGCATTCTGTGGAATCCAGGGATTTGTAGTTTGGCAAGACACTAAAACTCTAAAGAAGGGTGCTAAAGGGCCCAGAGGAAAAGAGAGAACACATGGAAGCTGATGAGAGAAAAATAAAATATAGAAGCAAACCAGGGGTAAGTCATGGTTTCAGATTTGGACATCACAAAAGCTATGTTTTAAACAAATCAAAGTTACCAATGTTTGTAAGCCCACCACAGGCTATGAGTTCAAACTGTGGCAGTTCAAAAAAATCCAAAAACTCAAACCACTTTTTCTTAGCAGAGATGGGTTTGCATGTTACAATAACCAAGTTTGCAAGAAACCCACCATGGGTTGTTATGACATATGAATAATGAGTGAGAAAAGATATGATGAAAGTACGTAGTAGCTACAGATACAGATAGAAATGCTGACGTCTCTGTGCTATCAAGTTGCTTTTTGTTTTCTGAGAAAACTCTTATGAATGTCCTTTCAGCTTGAGTCCAGTTGCATTATTAGCCACAGCGCTACTCATAGTTGTCCTCTGCAGTACGCCAGTAATTCATTGAATGCCATCTGAGCTGGGCGTTTCATCTTCTGGCACTATCTCTTGTTTTATCTTGGATTGTCTCATCATAGGGTTTTCAAGGTAGGAGGCTGCTGAAGCCATTTACCATTGTTTTCTTCTGCTCAGTACTAACATGTCTTAGCTATGGTACCACTGCTGTTGTATCTATGTTGATCCTTCACCAGTGTCACCACCCCACTATGGCTACTGCCCAGTAGTTGTTCGTACACTTAGTCTGGCTCCTCTGCCTGACATGGGAGACTCTATCAGCAGCACTACTACCACCAGCATAGCCTCTTTCCTCACAGGAGCACCCAATTGCACCCAAAAGGTAGCATTGTCCCTGTTCCTGCATTGCCTGTGACTAGTGAAGGCGAGAGGACTTCGTACTGCAGGCTTTGGTGTTGCATGAGTAATTTCAGATTATTTGATCCAGACCTCTGACAAGACTATGAAGATTTCATCTAACAAATTAAAGACACTGACGAAAAGAGGCAGATGTGGAAATGTGTCTCGACTTGATTTATAGTGCTTCATATTGGACTGCGATTACTATGATTAAGCTTTATGTCTGGTGATCTTCACTTGCATAGACTTTCATGCTTCTCATACATCTGCAAAGTATTTTTTGGATTCTGAATTTATAATGAATGCTTTTTTTATTGAATTCATGTAGATTTACCTTATGCTTATGTTTATTATCTATTTTATATCATTTTAAAAAAAGGTATTTTAATGACCTGTTTCTGTTTTTTTCAGGTTAGGTGTTTATTTTGAGTCAGATCTTATAACTTCTTTTCTGCTTCTGGCTCCCCTTTCAGTAACACATCTCTATCTGTCCTTTCTTAGGCAGTGTTCAGTGTTCTTTGCCTAAAAGGAAAGGGGAGGCTCACTCAGGACAGAAACAGCCTGGATTTCAAGGGAAGCACTTTTTCTATTGTTAATGGAGTTTAAATATTATTGCCTAGGTTTTAAGACTCTTTGTATCCCAGAGCCCATGGGGCCAAAGAGAGGAGTGGCCTTTACCTGCATTGATATCCCTCCAGACCATCTTAACTGATAATAACAAAAACAACCTTGACTAACATTTTTCTTCTTCTCCTGTAGCAATAGCAATAACATTTACATTTCTATACTGCTCAATAGTGAACTCAGTACTCTCTAAGCCAGGGGTAGGCAACCTTTCCCCTTTAAGGGCCGAGGGACTTCAGCTCCCAGAAGCCTCAGCCATGTTGGCCAATAGTCCCATGTTGGCCAATAGCTCCTGGGATTCTGGGAGCTGAAGTCCCTCGGCCCTTAAAGGGGAAAGGTTGCCTACCCCTGCTCTAAGCAGTTTACAATCTGTAAGCCAATTGCACCCAACAAGCTGGGTCCTCATTTTACTGACCTAACTATGAAAGGATGGAAGACTGAGTCAACCTTGGAGCCCTGGGATCGAACGCACAGCATCATGGCTGCAGCACCAACATTTAACTGCTGCGTCACCAGGGCTCTTGTATGATTTTCAACGCCTTTGCCTGAAGAAGCCAGTGGAGATTCAAAAGGTTGCATGATTTATGTTGTGCATTTTTTGGTTGGCCCAATAAAAGTATCCCTGTTTTGTGGATTCTGGACAGGAGTGATGATGATGGTCTGTGGTCAGTGAAGGATTGGACACTGGTTGAATCCTCCCCCAGGTGGGCCAAAATAAGATTGGACCATGTATGGAACAGGGACAGGTATGTCATGGCTTAGAGAGGGTACAGACCTAGCAGGCAGTTTCAGTAGTCTGGATGCTTCATGAGTCTTTCAGCCAACACACACATACTGCAGAGAAAAGAAAGAAAAAGAGTAATTGTAATGCTATTTATTTCTCTTTATATCTTGTTCTTCCTAAAATTCCCCTGGTGTTAAACAGTGTTAAAGAGAACAACAACAACAACAAGCTGTAAATAATAATAATAAAATATTACACAGACATTGAATAAAAGCCATATTATTAGCAGTGAGTTTGGTCAGATCTATGGTTTGAAGTTCAGACTGCACGATCTTAACTTGGAAGCAGATCTGAAATAAACATATTTAGGTGAGGAAGTTTGGTTTAATGAATGAGGATGTGGCTTTCACATTGTCACCAGTAGTTCTTGCACTTTTACGATTTACCACAACCTCAACGTATCTCAGTCTCTGAGAGGTGCTTGAAAGGTCATCAATCTCCTACACTGAAATGGGAAATCTAAGTCATGTTTGGTCAAAGAGACAGAAAAAAGACAAAGCAAGCATGAGAAAGGTGCTTTTCTTCTCTAATAGGAATGGAAATAAAAGTTTCCCCACCTTTCACTTTCTTCCTTTTGCATCATTAGTTTCAAGTCTTCATTTTATAGTTCTGATTATTCCACACTGGTTTTTCATGGGAAATGTTAGGAGGGGCATGTGTGGGAGAGTGTGGTTCATGGATGTCATAAGGCCCAAGGGCCATTTTCGTGGTCTCCTGGA
>CM034707.1:17540234-17552221 GCA_020142125.1 Phrynosoma platyrhinos
AGAAAGTTTTTAAAGGACGTCCTAGGGTGTTGTATTATTTTAAAGTGGTTAGTAAATGGTTTTATCTTTTTAAATTGTATTCTCTTTTTAAACACCTTCTCTGCTTTAATATTGTAATAGCTTCATTCCATTTTATTTGTCACTGTTGTAGATTTTTAATTGTAGTGTGTTTTCAGACTGTAAGCTGCTTTGAATCCCTTTTTTCTGGCGTGGGGGGGAAACAGGGTACTGCTGCTTCTACTACTACTACCAACCAATTCCTCTCTCTGAATAACTTCAGCTGGGAGAGAACATAGTATCTGCTCCTTGATCAATTCCCTCACTGTCCTTTCCCAGCCATTGAACAGCTGTAGCAGTGGCTCCATAGGGAATGATAGTGGATGTGGGAGAAAGTTTTGGATAGGCTTAAAAAACAGGTGAATAGCCCTTCTGTCCCTTCCATAACATTGAAAAAGATGCATATGTGACCAATGGGATTCCAGACTGTAACTGTCTGAACAAGTATGGACTGGCAGACTATCAATGAGTTCAGTCAATGGTTCTTATTAGCCAGCAAGTAACCTCTACCATAGTAAGAAAAAAGGCTTGATGGATTTCTTTCTTTCTTACTAATAACATGTATTGATTTCCTGGCCCAAAGCAGACACCCAAGCAGTTCACTTTATTTATTTACTTATATTGGTCCAACAGACTGTCACAGTGGCTGACTGATGCCTTCTTGATTTTTGAAAGTTGCAGGGCAGGATGTTGTACATAAAATGAATACAGAAGACATAATTGAGCCACATGTGATGATGAGGAGAGAAGACAGCCATTAGTGGATGGGAATTTATTTCTCTTTTCATCTGTGAAATGTTCTAGAATGTGAGCAGTCTTACTGGGAAACTAAGAACTAGGAAGCCTAAAGGATGATGAGATATTGAGATAGAAAGTGGTCAAGAAGGTGCTCTAAACCCATCTTCAGAAGAACAAGAGGAAGAAACCAGGAGGAGTCTAGAATAGGAGAGCTATTGTAAAGATGAGAAAAGAACAGTTTAAGGAAGGCTCTCTAAACCTATCTCAAGATTCAAAGATACAGCCATGTTAGTCTGTAGAATCAGCATGTAGAGAGATCTTGTAGCAGCTGTGAGACTAAAGTCTATTTCCTCAGATGCATTTGAATCTCAGGATTATGGAGAATATCACACCAAGAAATACTCCTGATATAGATGCGGGATTGAAAACTCAAAAGTGGGTGTTACTGCACTCATCATCGGTCAGGCGAATACAACCCACATGCAGCCTGGACCCCAGCAGTGCTTATCCAGTGGCTTTTCAAAAACTGGAGATTGCTGTTTTTGAAAATCCACTGGATAAGCACAGCTGGGGTCTGGGCTGCATATGTGTTGTACTTGCCTGGCTGCCGGCAAATGTGATGACAGCCAGTTTTGAGTTTTCAACCCTGTATCTATATCGACAGTATTTTTCGGTGAATTAATTTCATATCTCAAGATTATGAGAAGAGAAATCTTGACATTTGATTACTCGCAGCATTAAGGGAAGTAGCATGGATATTGTTCAGCTAGTGCATTGATCAGTGTTTCCTGTATGACCTTTAGCATCAGTCATGACATTTCTTATTCAGTTTAGTTTGGGATATTTCTCTAATGTAGGATTAAATCACATATGTTGTTGTTGTTGTTGTTGATGATGATATTTGCATCCCACTCTTTTTCCAAACATAGATGAGCCATTGCATCTCCCTCCCCTCGCCCAAGTAGAACATTCAGATGCTGCCTCAAATGCAACCCTTTGTAATTCACACTTCCCTTCCTGGTCATCAAGTTAAATATTCACATGGTGCACATCCATCCACCCATGACCCTGCCCTGCAGCACATCCCATTATGTGATGATTCAAAGATTATGACAACAAAGTGGGACTTCTTTGTGGGTTGGGGGGCTGGGAGATTTGGGGGTGTTTCAGATTGTGACCATGTAGTGCATCCTTCACTGGCCGGTAGGTGGTGGCTGTTCATGTATCTTCTTAGTCAGGATCACCATTAAGATGATGTACACAATTAAGAACACAAGCCCCACCCCAAGGGCTGTGTGGGCCAAGATGCGTGCATATCTGGAGTTTCGTTGAGCAGCTGCAGCATCTCCACGGTGGTTGGCTTCTCGGGTCTGGAGAAAAAGAGGGAAATAAGTGATGGATTAGTGGTGGTGAGGGATGCATCTGGAGCACATCTGTTTGCAGAAGTAGCAGGTTCAGAGCAGCTGCCTCTAATTGCTTGTGGCCCCCATGTCAGTGGAAGAATGAATCCATTCCAGATTTTAGTGTGAACTGTTAAGGAATTATACACGTTTCGGAACCTGTTTGAAGGATAGAATGGACTCTTCCTTTTACACAGCCCCTTAAACTTCATACTAAAACCCAGTGTGGTTTCTCTGCTTTGTCATCGACTGTCATGGAAATCACTAGCTGTGATTGCCTGCCCCTGTGTTGACCATTGGCACACTGCAGCTGGAACCTTACAGAGAACAAGAAGGGAGCAAGATGTGCTGTGCCTTTCTTACCCAACTAATGCACTTTCCGTAGCTCCCTCTATCCCCATGGCGATTGGTAACACCGAAGTGCAGTTGATGCACACATAACCCCATACATTTAAGCCCAAATCAAGCAGGTGATTCCAAGATTTTATTTGAGGAAAGGAATGTGTGGAAGAGCAGAGCTGTTTGTAGTATGGAAGGTGCAGAGGGGTAAGGAAGGCATGGTCTTTCCCTTTATGATGGTTGTGGAATGGATTGGGGGAGAAGGATTACCCAATTTGCACCCTTCCTTAGAAGAACAATAGGAAAACTCTCCTGGCCCTAAGAGTTATTTAACAGTGGCTGTTCCAGCAAGTAGTGGAGTATCCTTCATTAGAGGCATTTCAGTCATCTTTGGGGTGGATTCCTGCAAGTCAGGGGTTGGACTAGATGATCCTTGAAGATTCTTCCAGCTTTATAATTCTATGGTTCTCTCTCCCTTGATATGCACGACATGGGATGTTAATGTAGACATCCATGCAGTAAGTGAAAATGTTCTGTAATCAACCTGTGGTAAATGGGTCATCTGTAACATCGTGGCAAATAGAGTCCATACCCTGATCAAGAGGTGCGAGGAAGGAGTACAGCTCTCCTCGTTGCTCAACACAATGCTCCAGAGGATCATTTTACCAAGGGTTAACATGTGCAGCTGATTTGGGAAGTCATCCCCTGTAAGGAATGGGATTCATGGGATTCATCCACACTCCCAATTACAGCAAATGACTTCATCAGACCCCCCCCCCCCAAAAAAAGAACAAGCCAAACAGCAACTTTTGAATTCCAGAATCCAGAAGAAGCATGCTGTAGTTAAGCTGAAACCCTGCAGAGGGCTCTAGTCCATTTAGGTGGATATCACAATAAATCTGTTCAACTTTCAAATATCATGAGATTCTCTCTTGCTTCTGTCGTACCAGGCTAATTGCAAATTACTTGTTAAGAAATTATATGTTACTCTCTGTCTTTCTCTATCTCTCTCTTTAAAAGGACCTATTCACAAATATACCATGGAGGGGTAAGTCATACTGGAAAAAAAGAAAAGAAAATGAAATCAAATACAAATACAAATATAAGAATTAATTACAGAACTCAAATGCTCTGCCTCACATTTGTGATTCATTTGTTGGCTTGTCAGGTAAAATGTTTATATTAATAAACTCATATCATATATTTTAAAAAAAATGCTCTGCTGCACAATACCTGACATATTGCTCAATGACACTATGACAATAGAGGCCACAAGATAAAAGATAAAACCCCCAAATATTCCGTTGCATACCCTCCAGCATTTCACCAGAGGAAAACCAGGGCATGTGTGGCCAAGCAACATCAGAATGTGGTCAAGATGGCAAAAGTGAACAGTGAGGAAAACCAAACAAGCTAAGAGAGGCTGTAGCAATTTGCTTTTGTATAAGTCTGCTGGAAGGGCAAGATTCTGCCTCCTCCTCTCCCTCTTGCTGAATTAATATAATGCAAGCTACTTTTAGACTTTGGACTCCATTTGAAGCAACTGAAATAAGCTGAGGACAATGGAAGGAAATGGGAGCATGAAAGAAAAGATGGGACATTTTAAAAACAGTTGAAAATGTGGGAGGAGAGAGGATTAATTGGGACTGTCTCTGCCAAAATGAGACAATTGGATGGTATAGTGTTGTTTCATCAACCACTATTGGCCACTTTATGATTTATCATTATTTCTGTTTTATTTCCTCAATACCTGTGCAATCTGCTCCACACCTACAGTATATCACAGTTAGCTTGAATTAGTGTGTGTGTGTATCAATCCTTGAGTACCCTGCTTTCTCCCCAGCTCCAGCCAAATTATTGCCATACCATGTACCACTGAAAAATAGTGCCAAATCGGCATTTAGAAATGATAAACAGACCATCTGTCTGCCCTAGGTTATCTGACCATGGCATTAAACTCAGGGCCTTTGCAGACTGCCAGAAATAGTGCAAATTGAGTCCACTTTAAGGGTTAGGGTTAGGGTTAGGGAATCATGGGAACTGCATTTTATTGTGGCACCAGAGCTCTCTGACAGAGAAGGCTCAATGTCTCAGAAAAAACACAACAACAATTCCCATGATTCCCTAGCACTAACCCTGACCTTTAAAGCGGACTCAATTTGCACTATTATTTCTGGCAGTCTTCAAAGGCCCTCACCCCTTCTTCTTTCTCACCCACAGACATACCTGTATAGAGTAAATCATGGCAGCAATACCCAGTGGGAGGCAACAACAAAGCATGGTGAAGATGGAGTAGCCCAGGTAATCAGGTTCGTTGGTGGGCTGGACATATCTGATAATGCCAGCCTGTGGAAGCTGAAGGACTGGAGCCTGGTAGTATCCTGTTCCAGACGGGCCATAAGGATATTGGCCCTGTGGTGGCATGGGGGGAGTAGCCCCATAGCCCATGGGGACTGCTGGCTCAACAGGAGATCTTAAAGGTGCTGACTCTTTATAGTTGGGTGGATCCTCACCAGCAGGCACATTGTCTTCAAGCTTTTCGTATTTTAAGTTGCTCATTGTGTAGCTCTCTTTTCTCTCTCTCAGCTCTGCAGTTCTGCAAGTATACTTTCCCCTCCTTTCTCTCCTGTCTCTGCTTTCCTCTTTAACAGCCCTGATCAGCTGCCAGATGTCCTGTTTTTATGCTTTTGGTAGCCCTTTTAAGCCTCTGCCTTGCCTTCTTTCTCCTGTGGTACTCGGCTGACCACTTTGAATATTCTGTCGCCAATCCTTAGCCTGCTTACAGCAGACCTCTGTGCTCAAGGGACTTTCACCTCTTGCTTTGACTCATTTATTTGTGTTTCACAGTCCAGGGAAAAAAACCACATAGGGGCAGAATGAGGATGTGAGCAACACTAGCTTGACAACGGAGGTGGAAAGTTTATTAATGCTTTCATTTTCATCCTCCACACTGTGAAAGGTGGACAGATACACCATTTCTTTGTTTTCTTTCTTTCTTTTTAAAACCTATATCCAATTGTTGTCTCATTATCTGTATTTGTTCTCTTAGACATGGGTGCATGTGCAAACTGCTGGTTCAACTGATGTGGCTACCACAAATCAGATGGGGCTAGCCAGTGATGGAAAAAGATGACATCTCCTATCAAAGCATTGAGCCAGCAGTCATATTGGAAGGAAATGACTAGCATTCCCTACCACCTCTTGGTGGGATATAAAGTATCCTGAGGAAATTTTGGAATACATATTAATACCTTCAACCAAAATGTTTTCTTAACCAGAGTGACATCTTATAATTGACATCTTATAATTGACAAACAATACTTTATGGACAGAGGCATCACACTGACAGAGAAGGGTATCTTTGGGGAAAGGGTGATCACATCAACATTTTTCTCTTTTGTCAGTCCATTTCCCCCCCATCTTAGCAAAATTGGCCCCAGTTATCCTTTTGTTGTTCTATGATTATCATTGTGAAAGCTGAACAGTGAAGAAATCTGAAAAGAAAAGAAATAATTCATTTGAAATGTGGTTATGGAGGAGAGTTGTGTGGATACTCTGGACTGCCAAAAAGGCAACTGAATGGGCTGGAGAGCAAATCAAACATGAATTCTCCCTAGAAGCCAAGATGACTGAACTATAAGATTGTTGTACTTTGGACATATCATGAGAAGACAAGATTCACTAAAAAGACAATAATGCTTGGTAAGGTAGAAGGCAGTTGGAAAAGAGGAGGACCACATTACAGATAGAGAAGCGCAACCAAAGAAGCCATGGCTTTCAGTTAGTATGGCCTGAGCAGGGCTGTTGATCAGAAGATAACTTAGAGGTCTTTCATTCATAGTGTCCCCATAAGCTGAAATCAACTTGCTGACAATTAACAACTATCACCAATTTGCCCATCAACCAAATGATGTAAAAACTTCAGACAGTGTAACATGTGAAGCATGCAAGTTTGAGGAGGATGAACAGATCTTGAGAGGACAGAAGACTCCAGACTAAAGAGGTAATTTCATTCTGTAGGAATGGGTGCTTCTCCATTCCTCCCATTAACCATCAAATGAACAAGAAAAACTCATTTTAGAAATTTTTTCTTAGCCAGCTTTGATTTCTTCCCACTACCGGATGTATGCATTTAATTTTGTGTGCCACGCTGCTGCCTCATCGGTACATAAGTAGCATGGATATGTATGCAACTGTGTGTGTGCAAAAAGCATAATATATATACCTGTAGAAATGTAGCTGCAAATTTTGCTTGGTACTTAAAAAGCATTCCTTTCCTTTATTATTGTAGAACTTTCAAAATAAAAGAAGTCAGCTTGGCATAGTGGTTTGAGTGTTGGACTAGGAATTTGGGAGACCAGGGTTTGAATAACCACCCAGCCATGGAAACCCATTGGGTGACCTTGGGCAAGTCACACTCTTTCAGACTTAGAGGAAGGCAAAGACAAACCTCCTCTGAACAAATCAAGCCAAGAAAACCCTATGATAGGTTTGCCTAAGGGTCACCATATGTCAGAAATGACTTGAAGGCATACAACACAACACACACATACACACACACACCAATTCCAACTCAGGAATCACCCCTTAAAGGAAAGATAGGCAAAGTACAAACCCTACCTTTAAGTCCCCTGACACCCCACCACCGCCAATCTCCTAAAGTCTTCCAACACACCATTTTTTCTAGGGCTAGGGTTGTTTGCATGTTTTGGAGGACTCCACATGGTTTTTGGTGGAAAAAGCACCTGAAAATTGCATTAGTTTTCAGGTGCTTTAAACCTCAAGCCACATGCAACCTGCCAAACAACCTTGTAACATCGCCAGGGCTCACCTCCTATAATATCATAAGTCCTTAACTCTCAGCTTTTGGCCCTGAAATCTCAGGTACCTGTGATAAGCCCTAAGCTGGCAACCCTAAATAGGCCTTCAAATACAAACCTGGATCTTAGAACCCTCTTAGCCTTACCAGTTTGTTTCTTTAGTGCTTTCCTATTCTGAAGCAATTGTGCTCTGTTAGCTAGTTGTTTATGTTATCAATTTATTGTTTGCCATTTATGCAATTCTCAAAGTAGTGGGTGATTCAGATCAAAGGGAAATACTTCTTCACATAATATATATTTTCAGCTGAGGAACTGACTATCACAAAATGTACTGGTGGCCCAACAATTTGGATGCATTTAAAAGGATTAAGACAAATTGATGGAGAATAGAGCTAACTGTAGTGTTAATCCAATTGTAATCTTGGAGTAGACCCACTGATTTAATGTGAACTTGGTAAATCATTATTTTCATAAATTCTATTGACTGAATAAATATACTTTAATTGGGACTTAACCCACCAGATCCTATAGATCTTGGAAGCTAATATGGGTCAACTCAGATTAGTATTTGGATGAGAGGCCACCAAGAAATACCAGATGCTGTAGGTTATAATTCAGAGGAAGAAATTGTAAAACTACATCTGAGTATTCCTTGCTCAAGAAAATCCTAGGAAATTCATGGAGATCACCCTAAGTTGACAAGCATCTTGAAAACAGACAGACAGACAGACAGATAGACAGACAATTGGGACTTTCAATTTGATTTAGACAAGTTGGGAGAAGGATGGGGAAGCTTTCCAGATATCTGGAACGGGACTGTATTTCTGCATAAAGAGAGCATGGAAGAACTGGATACCTGACAACAGAATTCTCTTTTGACTGTGAGGTAGGGAAAGAAAATGAGTAGCAGGAGCTATTATAAATCAGTGTCCTTGGAATTGTAAAGGGGGCATCTGGGAGAACATCTGTTACTCTTCTATTTTTGCTCAGGGGGAAGTCATAGATGCTAGTTAAGATCCTAGACAGGGGGTTGTGCACTGTAAATCACCACCAGCAGTGTTACATGGTGGTTGCACTACTCCACCCTTGTAGTGGATGGCAATATTGCACAACTGATCAGACATCTGAAATTATGCTGAAGCACATTCCTGTTGTGTAACGGCAACTGTGGACTGCAAAGTAATTGTTAAGGAAGTTATGGATGAGGATGTTACTCCTTGATCCACAATGGTTTATAAAGTAGAAGTGGTTATGTATGAGGAACACTACTTGTGTAACCATGAACTGTATGCCTCCATTATGAAATGACTGCTAAACTACAACTGCTGGCATAAGTTCTGATATATATCAGGGAATTGGACTGGATGGCCCTTGTGTTCTCTTCCAACTCTATGATTCTATGCCATTAACAGAATGCCAGATGTGTTGTAATATAGATGTCTATGAGAGAAATAATCGACTGCAGTTTGAATTTGATACAGAGGTGAAGAAGTTGATGGAGAGTTGAATTTGAGCTAGCTAAGCAATTTGCTGGACCTTTCAATGAGTTTATTGGTTGCCTGAGTAGGTGTGATCATAAAAGCTTGCACAGAATGAAGAACTGGACCTTGTTTGGATCCTGCACCAGATGGGCCATAGTAAATTTGGTACAGGTATGGTGTAGGGCAGCTGTCCTATATACTGCACAGGGCACTAGTCCAGCAGGAGATTTAGTGGACTGGGATGTTTTCAAGACTGATTTTTACAGTAGGAACTAAATACTCTATGGCTGAAGCATCATCTTCCATCTTCTTGCAGTTTGGGTTGTTCATATTGTAGCTCTGCTGTCTCAACACACTTCTTTGCTTTAACCACCTGATACGTTGCTGGATGGACACACACACTATTGTCTGCTATTACACACACACACACACACACACACACACACACACACACACACACACACACACAATTTTCTGCTATTACATTGACTTTTAAAAAGCAGACTTTTAATATTCATATTCATATCAGGGATCTCTTTTTAGTTCTCACCTCTACACTTCCTACAGTAGAAAATTCCCCACTCCTTATTGTAGTTATGATTCCACAGTAGTCCTATCCTCCATTCTTTGAAAAATGACAGCAATAGATGTTTTAAAAAGAAAATCTTGGTGAGGGAAAGCCCTGGCTAATTTAGCCCATGCAAACCTAAATTGTTATTCCTGACCAGAGAAGACCCATATGGGATTTACCTATATGTTGACTCGCTGTTCAATTGAATGGTCTACTTTAGTTGGAACTAATAAGCAGGATTCCAGCCAGAGATTTCCCATCTGACCCATGGAGCAATGCCTGCTCTTAGCTCCAGTCAATGGTCAGAGAGAAGGAGTGTCAAAGCATGACAAGGTGCTGCACAGAATAGGAGCTCTTGTCTGCAGACTGGCCATTGTTGGCATGTTTGAATGTTTCTGCATTTACATCTGGTCCCAACCATTTTGCTTCAGACTCTGCCCTTTGTCCTTAGTTTTGTTCCCAGGTTCCATGCAGGCCTTGAGACATGTCCCAAATAAGAACCCATTCCACACTTGTTTAAGCTAAAGACCATAAGATACATCATGGGTTGGGGGGAGGGATGCAAGGGCAAAGTTTCAGAAAGTTTTTAAGAGCAGGGGAAATGATGTTACATATTATAGCACCACAATAATTATGCCATTCTTGCCCTGTCTTGATCTGGCAAATGAATGAGGTTATGACAGGACTGTGGTTTCTGACAGAGGAGGAAGTGAGACAATAAAGAAAATAATTAAACATAACTTGGAGCCACCTGTCGTCTTTGATAGAGTTCCAACTTCCTGCTAACAGATAAAAAAGTAACGCTTGTTTGAAAAATTGTTTGCCTTTCACATTAACTCATTTGGCTGAAGATCTTTTGTCAAAGCTTGATGTATTTTATATGTGGAAAGTGGACAGTTGATTCCTAGAATTTATTTGGTAAAGGATGTGCCTGATGCCAATCTACTTGGTTGCATCTCCATGCTGAGAGATAGGGATGTCTGGGACACAACAGGGGCAGTGGACTGGAGGCAGGTCATACTTTTGCTCCTTCTTATAAAATGGGATCAAGGGGCAGGAGAAAAGTATAATTGACTGGCCCATTCCCTTCCTCTGGATAAATGTAGCATAAGGTGAAGTATAGACATCTTCGTGTTGTTGTTTTGTTATGTGCCTTTAAGTCAACTGCAACTTATGGCAACCCCATCATAGGGTTTCCTTGGCAAGATTTAAGGCTTAGAGTGTGTGACTTGCTCAAAGTCATCCAGTGAATTTCCATGGGTGAGTGGGAATTTGAACCTTGGTCTCCCAGAGTCCTAGTCCAACTCTCAAACCACTAGCCCACAAAATGGCTCTACATCCATTTACTAAATGGTATGTTTGTTATCTTCAGACCCAGGCAAGAGTAATATCAGAAAGAACTAGTTTAGGTTTCCGAATCTAAAAGAGGTATGCCAGGGCTAAGATAAAACACAGCAAGAAATCTATGGTTCATGAAGACAGATGCCACAATAAATTTGGTTAGCTTTGAAATACTATTGAAACTCTATCTTCTTTTTGCTCCAGCAGACTCACACGGCTACAGCTCTGAAAATTACTGCATGAAAGTAAATAAGTAACTTAGCAGGACTCATGTTGTGTTCCTCCCTAGCCTTGTGTAAACACGGTAAGCTTTATAGATTATCATCCTTTCTCTTTTATTGTGTCATGCTGGGCCCTTCTTTCTAGCAGTGTTCTTAACCTGATATGTGACATGACATATCACACAAGCAATAATGGGGGTGGATGAGGAGAAGGGAGATGCCGTAATTAAATTGCAAAACCCTGACCCTTCCCAGTTTAATCCAAATAATTGATAGAGTCTAGTTTATTGCTTGTGATGAACGACCATTGCAAAACCTACATAAGAGAGATACAAAAACACAAGCAGATAAACATTAAATGTAAAATACATGGACAATATATGTAATGACTATTGATTACAATAACTACTGCTGAAACTTAAGGAAGATGGTATAAAAGTAGAGTTAACAGCTAAATATGAAGAAGTAGAAATAATAACTAGATGATTCACATAACTATGAGGGGATTTTTTGGGGGGGGAATTGTATAGTGAGCAATGAAAGAGATAGTGAAGGGGGTACTTTTGCTCAGAAAAATGGCACTTTCTGTTTTTTAAAAAATCACATGTGAATGTTGTGCGGAATAGTTCCTGAGCCGCGAGTTTCTTGTGGTAGGAAGAAAATGGCTGAAATTATTTCCAGCTTCCTTTAAGAAAGAAATTCTCAAAGTCCGATTTCAGTTTATAAAAAAATCACATGTGAATGTTGTGCAGAACAATTCCCAATCTGTGACCTTCTTGTAGCAGAAAGAAAATGGCCAAAATTATTTCCAACTTCCTTTGAGAATGAAATTCTCTATGTCTGCTTTCAATTTATAAAAAATCACATGTGAATGTTATGCAGAACAATTCTGTAGCAGGAAATCTATGTCTGATTTCAATTTACCAAAAAAAAAAAAAAAAAAAGTCACATGTGAATGTTATGCAGAACAGTCTCCAAACTGTGACCTTCTTGTAGCAGGAAGAAAATGGCCAAAATTA
>CM034707.1:17592756-17608603 GCA_020142125.1 Phrynosoma platyrhinos
TGTGGCTGCCATGGCCCCGCGGCGCACCGGCCCAGGGCGTCTCGGACGGATTCCAGTAAGAGAACCATTTTGTCTCATACTTTTACCAAATGTTACCTATAAAGTGGCTTTTGAACTATACATTGTCTGAGATGCAAACTCTTAACAGTTCTCTTGCAGACACAGCTCTGATGATTGCTAAGATCTATCCATACCAAACTGGCAATTCTGTTATTTACCCCAGATTTGGAACTGTGCATTGTCCATAACTTTGAAATCCCTGTTTTTGAAACATTATAACTTTGAAAAACCTGTTTATTGCAATTTCTTCTCCTCACTTGTGTTTTAAAAGGAGAAGGAGAAGGAAGGAAGGAAAATAAAACAGATTTTGAAACAGATTCATTCATTTGAGTTCAGGATTTTAGTCTGGGTCTGAATCCCTATGTATTAAACCACAATTATAGTTGCTACCTTCCTCTTCTTCCTCTTCTTTAGGTTGTCTGTCTCAGATTCTGTTCTTGGTGCAATTCACAAGATTTGGCTGCTTGAGAACTTATTAATCTTAATAATATGCTTATGTATCTCTTTCCAATATTTTTTTTTCTTTGGGACATTTCTACCACATGTGGAAAAAAGTTCTTGTTTTTCCCCTGAAACTTCCAGCATTCTCTTATACTTGTATTACACATTTTGTTTAACTTGTTAGGGGTGAGGTACCAATGATGGAACATCTTGAGATAGTTTTCTTTTAAAATTTAGCTTAATGTAAATTCATTTTTGGTGAAGAAAACTGTTTATTCTTTGTTTATTTTAAATCCAGCCATCAAACAAGTGAGAGATATTCGATGGAAACTCCTGATTTAAGTACTTCTTTTAGCTGGAGAAATAGTGGAGAGGAGGTTCATAGGCTTTGAGCTGGGACTAGAAGCCAATCTACCTCATTTCAAGAAAAGCTAGCCCATTCAAAGGAATACTTGGGTCCTAGGGTTTAGCAGAGGCATATGTTCACCATCCAGACTCTCTAAACCAGGGGTAGGCAACCTTTCCCCTTTAAGGGCCGAGGGACTTCAGCTCCCAGAATCCCAGGAGCTATTGGCCAACATGGGACTATTGGCCAACATGGCTGAGGCTTCTGGGAGCTGAAGTCCCTCGGCCCTTAAAAGGGAAAGGTTGCCTACCCCTGCTCTAAACAAACTTGATCTTGTCTGATACTGAAACCTAAGCATGGTCAGGCCTGATAAGTACTTCAATGGTGAACCACCCAAGAAAACTAGGAATTTCCAGGCAGTTCTAAGGAAGAAATCCTGCTTGAAACTCCGAGGAGTCATTACCAGTTAGACTTGCCACTCCTAAGTTACATAGATCAATGGGCTGACTCATTGTAATGAAGCTTTTTATGTTACATGTTGTAGCTCAGCTAAAACACTGAAAGCAGTTTGGGTCCATGATAATGGCTATCACCAAGGCTGCCTAGAAGAATAGGATGCAATTTGTGATGGTGGCCTCAGTTTATGCATGTACCACTGACCCCTATCCTGCCCCAGTCATCCTCCTCACCAGAACATTTTCCACTCCTATATGCAAGGCTCCTAGTAGCGTTTAGAGGCAAGGCCTTGTAGGGGAAAGTCCTTGTTGCCCAGCTAGTGAGTCAGAGAATCAGTTTTATTATGAAACACTTTTCACACTTACACCTTGTCAAAAAGCTTGCTAGCCAACAGAAAATGGGAACCCTGAACTAAAGGCCCATACAGTTGGCCTTCTGTATCCATAGATTCTGCACCTACAGATTCCATCATCCATGGCTTGACAATATTCACACACATACACATTCCAGAAAGCAAACCTTGATTTTGCTATTTTATACAAGGGACACCATTTTACTACCCCACAGTATAAAGACCTGAGGATCCATTGGTAACCACAGGGGGTCCTGGAAGCAAAACTCAGTGGATACCAAGGGCCCACTGTATATGCTTTAGCTTTTCCCTAACAGCCAAGTCATTTACCAAAAATACAAATTGTGCATATACAAGAGTAACTTTCAAGTTACCAAAGCATACAGAACCAACAGGTAATTTCCTTTTATGGCCTCCAAATTTACATTTGCCCTGACTCCCAGAAACCCCTGGTGTCCCTGATATCTATGATAAACACTTTAAAGATGCCATGAGACTCTTGCTTGTATTTGCTGCGACAGACTCATACAGTTAACCCTGCAGATGGCTTAGCCAGAGCCCTGCCCTACATTTTCTTCACCACCCACTCACTTTGTGCTGTCTTGTTCTTTCTATGCTAATGGACCACTTCCTGCAGCAATCTTCAGTCCTCTTCACACCTCTCTAGTTATGGGGTGAGAAGGGAGGAGGCCTTTAAAATGAAATCCCAAAATCCTGTCAATAACCACTACAATTTTAACTAAATCATTGCCCAAACTAAAGTTGGGAAAAAAGTAGGTCATCACAAATAGTTTCTACTGCAGTGGCTTGTGGCTGATGCAAATAAATTATCCAGCTCTCTCTATGCTATCTAAGTTATCACAAAAGGAAAAAAGAGAGAGATTCTCTTTTCATTCTGTTTACATTAGCACTGCATCTCTCTCTCTCTCTCTCTCTCACACACACACACACACACTTACCAGCATAGAGTAAACAAAGGCAACAATGCCCAGGGGAATGCAGCAGCAAAACATGGTAAAGATGGAGTAGAACAGGTAATCAGGTACATCGGTGGGCTGAACCGGTGTGATGTACACAGCCTGTGGAGGATGAAAGACTGCACCTGGATTGGGTCCTATTACCCCTGGTGAACTGTAATAAGGTTGGTACTGGCTTGGCAGAGGGGGGACTGCCCCATAGCCCATAGGGGATGGTGGCCCCAGTGGAGGTTTCAGTGGATCAGGCTCTTCATGGAGTTGATATTCAGAGTAGGGTGGTGGATCATCTTCAATCTTATTGTTGTTGGAGTGACTCATCATGTAGATCTGCTGTCTTCCAGTCTTTTTCTCTCTTTGCAAGTGCAACACTCTTCTCTGTTCTCACTTCTTCAGGTTCCCCATTTTGGCTGCCTTTCTCCTATTTCATACTAGCATCCCTTTCTCCTACCTTTGCTTTCTTCCTACTGGGCTCCCCAGAGGTTCACTCGGAATCTTCTTTTGGTTCAAAGCTTCTCTTGCAGACCAGGCTATTGTGTTCTGCTTCTCTGCAGAAGGGAGGCAGTTAAGTATTCCTTTGGCTCATGGACAAAACTACTGTGCATTACATCAGAGGGGAAATGACTGGGTAGAATTTAGAAGCAGGCAATCAATAAACCCGATTAGTTGCTGGATGTTCTGCTCTTTCTCTTTTCCCCACCCTTTGCTGCCTTCCTCCTACCCTGGTGCATTCCTCTGTGTGCTGAATCTCCATTTATCTAGATGTTTGTTTTACAATGCAAGTCACTCTAGTCTTCTTCTGTACTTAAGGGAGTATTATTTATTGCTCTTGATTTTGGACAGGATGGCATCACTGTACCTCAAAATCCAGAGGAATGACTCAGGTGGAATAAGGAATTAAGCAAAGTAACTCTCAGATGAATAGACTGATAGTGGATGTATCCTTTCTGAGATGGAATGACTGTTGGACTAAGATATGGAGATATTGGTTCTGGAGTCTCATTGTCGAACTCTCTTTCTCTCAACCTTATCAACCTCAGAAGGTTGTTGTGATGCTAAAGTGGAGAGAAGAGCAATGAGCATTGCCCTGAGCTCATTGTAAGAAATCCCAGTAGTAAAAAAATAAAAATTAATAATACGAGAGCCAGCATGGTTTAATGGTTTGAGTGTTATAAGCTTATCGCACGGCACTTAAGGAATGGGAACGGAAAGGAATGGAATGGAACAGAATGGAAAAGGACAGAAACGCATGTTACTGGACAAGAGAATGCCACTGATATCACTGGGAGTCCCCAAGCCATCCCCCCAGCTGTTCCTGGCAGCTGATTTTTGAAGGACGATTTTGAACCATCCTTCAAAAATTGGCTGCCAGGAACGGCTGGGGGACAGCTTGCGGACTCCCAATGGTATCAGTGGCATTCTCCTGTCCAGTAACATGCGTTTTTGCCCTGTTCCATTCCATTCCATTCCCGTTTTTGTAAGTGCCATGTGATAAGTTTATTAGACTAGGATGAGGAAACCATGCCCTATGAGGAATGACTTAGGTAGATGGGTAAGTTTAGCCTATAGAAGAGGTGACATGGTAGCCATTTTAAATGTCATATTGTTGATGGAGCAAGTATATTTTCTGCTGCTCTAGAGACTAGAACATGGAGCAACAGATTCAAGTTAGAGGAAAAGAGATTCTGCCTAAACATTAGGAAGAACTTCCTGACAGTAAGAGCTGTTTGACAGTGGAACACAATCTCTCGGGGTGTGATGGAGTCTACTTCTTAGAAGGTTTTTAAAGTGAGGTTGGATGGCCATCTGTCAGGGATGCTTTGATTCTGTATTCCTGCATGGTAGGGGGTTGGACTGGATTACCCTTGTGGACTCTTTTAACTCTAGGATTCTACAATTCTGAGATGAGTGTTTAAATCCCTGCTTTGCCATGGAAACCCCCTGGGTGACTTTAGGCAAGGTATGTTCTCTCAGCATCAGAGGAATGCCATGGCATCCCCCCTCCCCAACAAATCTTGCCAAGAAACCCTTGTGATAGCTTTGCATTAGGGTCTCCATTAGTTGGCGACAACAACACAACAATTTAATAAAATATATAAAATTTCACAACTAAAAAAAAGGAACATGGACAATTAATAACTATTGTTTAAGAAAACTCAGTTAAGAAATTCAAGGAACAATGGGAAGAAGGAATAAAATACTTGAAAAAGAAATGGGGTGATAAGACATTTATCCGTTTCTGTTGAGGAAAACTTCACTATAGTCAAAATTTAATACTTCTGTAAGAAGAAATAATTAAGATTTATAGAAAGGTCTAGATAAATTGTGACAAATAATTAAAAAGAGGTTTGATATAAGGAAATTGGTGAAGAATAATGGCTTAGTGGTGGTCAGATATAAAGGGAAGTGTGGAAGGGTAATCTAGCTTGGATGTTATGGAAGATGTATGAGAAATGTAAACAGTGTAATGATGGATGAAAGATGTATAAATACTGTAAAAAAGTATAATAAAATAGAAAAAAGAACATGTTTCTGTTACCTTATATTTAACTGCTGTAAGACCAAATATTTGGTGAGGAGAGGGTCAGTATATCTAGATGTATATTTTGAGCTGCTATAATAGTTATAGTGAAATTGCCAATACCCTTTTTTTGCTAGGGAGATTGGCTCTTTGTCCTTCTGCAGTGACCTTCTAAATGATTATGAAAACTCTTAACATATAATGCCTCTTTGCTCTGTCCTCTGCACTACTGGTCTGGCTGTGGATCATGCAGCAATCATGGCAGTTTTTTAAAAATAAACATAAACATACCACTTTCAGACAGCCATCACAAACTTCTCAGTTGTGTGACTGGGGATCCTACTCCCATCAGACTTTTTTCCTGACTCTTCCTTAACCCTGCCTCCCAACATGGCTTTTGGTTATTTTATTTTTATTTCACTTTCATGCAATTCCAGAGCTCTGAAAAACTGAATTAATTTTTTAAGTAAGAGAAAAAACAAAAGAAACCAGGCTGCATGAGAACATCAAGGGGGAGGGGGGGGGGAAAGGGAAAGAGGAGGGGACACTGAAACCATGTGACTGCCAATCTTGCAAATACTCTGGCAGTGACATCTCACACCGGGGAACCTGTGTAATTTGGAGGGCATTGACTGGTTTTCCCCATCAATGAAAAGGGACAGAGCAGCTACTAGTCAGGGACAGAGCAGCTACAGGTTGGAAGTGGCATCTGCAAACAAAATAAAAGGGAGGCTTCAGTTTCAGTCTGAGAGATGATGAGAGATACAGGTATCTGAGTCTCAGTTTGATACTGTCTAAGTTTTAAGATTTAGGGGAAGGGCTTTCTCTAGGACCCACCACTATCACAGAGTTGACTCCTAGGACAGGGTGTCTACTCTTCTGCATATTAGGGAGTGAGAGGATTTCTTAGACAGAGTAGAGTAGACTGTCCTGGAAGGAGAACATAAGGGAAGGTTTCTGTGGAG
Organism: Phrynosoma platyrhinos; assembly: GCA_020142125.1. Taxonomy (NCBI): domain Eukaryota; kingdom Metazoa; phylum Chordata; class Lepidosauria; order Squamata; family Phrynosomatidae; genus Phrynosoma; species Phrynosoma platyrhinos. Next base: position 17,598,872 of record CM034707.1, read on the forward strand.
GAGGTAATCTCCCATTCACAGGAGGTAGACACTTGGAGGAATGTGGTGCTGTATCCCTCAGGCAAAAATTGGTGATATAACGGAGAGGCTGACAAGGCTTGTGAAGCCCACTGATCATTATCCCTTCCTTTTGATCCATGTAGGAACCAATGATACTGCAAGGCACAGGCTTCAAACTAGCATAAGGGATTGTGAGGCTCTGAGTATGAGGTTGAAAGACCTGAATGCATAGGTTGTCATTTCATCACTTCTCCCAGTTGAAGGGCATGGTCCAGGAAGTGAGAGAAGAATAGCAGAAATGAACAACTGGCTTCACAAATGGTGCTACTAAGAACAGTTTGGCTTCTTGGACCATGGCCTGTGCTTTTAGGTGGATGGACTTCTGGCAAGGGATGGGTTGCACCTCACAGCAGTTGTCAGGAACATTTTTTTCCCTAACAGTCTCAAAAATCTGATCAGGAAGGCTTTAAACTGAATTATGTTGGGGAGGGAGGCAGTATTCTTAAGGGCAGGAGTTCATCAAGTGCTGGAAATAAAAACCCAATTGTTATAGAAAGACCCAGGCAAATAATACAAGAACTCAACAGTGGTGGAGAAAAAACCTTAAATAGGCAGCTGGAGGAATGACCCATGGTTTTAGTTATCTCTATACTAATGCACAGAGCATGGGAAATATACAAGATGAACTTGAACTGCTAACACATCAAAACAAATATGATATAATAGGCATCACTGAAACCTGGTGGAGTGAGTCTTATTATTAGAATGTAGTAATAGAAGGGTATCACTTGTTTCAGAGAAATAGACCAAACAGGAAAGAAGGAGGAGTATCATTATGTGCAATGAATGAATAAACTTGTGAAGAGATTCACAACTTAAATCCTGGAAGCCAGGTTGAGAACATCTAGGTAAAAATTAAGGGGGAGAGAAACAACAGAGATGTTATTGTAGCGGTCTACTACAGACATAGGATGTGGATGAAGCTTTTCTGGAACAGATGACCACATATTCAGAAAGGAGAGATATAATGATAATGGGGGATTTCAACTGTCCTTATATTGCATTTTCATCAATAAGTTCACAATTAATGAATTGGATAAATTTATTCTTTAAAAGTTGAATACAAATCTGTTCTCCATTCCTACTAATGGGACACCATTGTTAGCAAGCTGATTTTATGACATACTGAGCATCTTTTATTCAAATCCTCTGTTAAGAGGATTCAGTAAATGGTTAAATAGAGAGGACATAGGACAACTCTGACATGTCTTTCTTCGAAGCAAAATATCTTTGGATCAGTTTGAAAATCTGGCAATTGAGAAGGAGTGCACAATACCAGCAAGGAGGAAGTTTTATGTGGGAAGTGAATTTATAACTTCTTCCCTGAAGTCGCCTGATGTTTCGGACTGTTTAAGTTTTTCATGCCCTTTTGACACTAGGAAAATACTTTTTGGTTGTTGCCAAGGCCTATAAAACTGTATTTGTGTTTCTGTAATGTGATTTACAATGTTTTAGATGAGTTTCAACTCTATTTTTAATTATTTGCGTAGTTCATTGCTTGGTATGACATCAAGGCTTTGTTTGTTTAAAAATGATGTATTGCACTGCTTCAAAAATGTATTTATGCTGATTTTTGCATCATTATTTTTTCTATGTCTTATTATAATGAAATAAAAATCAATATCCAGTTCAATCAGGATTACAGGGCTGCAGCATCTTAATTGCCTTTGTGAAGCCTCTGAAAATTGAGCAAGACGATAAAAGTCTGGAAGCCACACACTGTGAAAGTTACAGTTTTGAGGGAGATAAGTTTAGCCTGAAGTAGAGAAGACTGATGCTGCATCTGCACTGCAGAATGAATCCATTTTGATACTCCTTTAACTGCCATGGCTCAGTGCTATGGAATTCTAGGAATTATAGTTTGCTGTAGCACCAGAGCTCTCTGACAGAGAAGGCTAAATGTCTCACAAATCTGCAATTCCCAGAATTCCATAGCATTGAGCTATGGCAGTTAAAGTGGTGTCAAACTGGATTATTTGTGCAGTGCGGATGCAGCCTGAGAGGTGATATGGGAACTATCTTTAAATATCTGAGGGGCTATCATATAGGAAATAGAGTGAGTTTCCTTTCTGCTGCAGCAGAGGGTAGTTCCCTGAACCATGGATTTAAATTACAAGAAAAGAGATTTTGATTAAACATTAGAAAGAACCTCCTTACAGTAAGAGTTATTCAAAAGTGGAATATACAGTACTTCCTTGAAAGGCGATGGCTTTTCTTTTGATGGAGGTTTTAAAATAGAGGCTGGATGTCCAACTCTTAGGGTACTTCAATGGTAGATTCCTGTAATGGATTCAGACTAGATGTCCCTTGGAGTTCCTTCCAGCTCTATGATTCCAGGGACAAGAATAGAGAAACATACAAATGGTGATTAAGAGGTTCTGTTTCAGTGAGGGGATGAACCTACTCCAGATTTTAGTTTAAAGAAACTATCTAAGATGCTAGATCTTATCCTCCTAATAGCCATTTAAAATCCCACAGCAGGGCAGAATTAGCTCCAGGTTCTGGGGTTCATCATCCTTCCTGGCCAGTGAGTAGAATCGGAGGATCTTAGAGCTGAAAGGGTTACAAAGGCCATCTAGTCTACTCCCCTGCCATGAAGGAAAACAGAAGTAAAGCATTCCCCGGGGATTGCCATCCGATTGCTGTTTAAAGATCTTCAAAGAAGGAGAACACCCCTGAGCTGTTGTGTCAACAAGGGTTTGTGTCACTCAATGCAATAACTGATTGTGTCACCCCCCAAAAAATTGACAGTGTCCCATACAACATTATACACAATCTTTAGTACTGTGATTTGTACTGTTACACATAAATCATAATTCCCATATATCACTGAATGTAATGGTAATAGTTGTGACTAGCAAAACTAAAATTATATCTATAAAGTACAATATCATACACAAAGTCAAAATGTATTTACATGTACATAGTTTCATGTTGTTAAAGTTAACATTTGGTAAGATGTGATTTTTTTTATAGAAAACTAAAAAATAATATTTTTCTTAAATTAATCATGTTGTTATTGTTGTTGTTGTTGTTGTTAACTGCCCTTGAGTCAATCTTGACTCATGGTGACCCTATGGATGAGACATCTCCAAGAAGACCCTCTGTCCTTCACTGCTCTGCTTAATTCCTGCAACCCCTTAATACCCATGACCTCCTTCATAGAGTCCATCCATCTGGCATGTGGCCTTCCTCTCTTTCTACTTCCCTCCACCTTCCCCAGCATGATTGTCTTTTCCAAAGAGTCCTCTCTTCTCATGATGTGTCCGAAGTACAACAGCCTCACTTTGTCATCTTGGCTTCCAGGGAGGTTTCCAGCTTGATCTGCTCTAAGACCCACTTGTTTGTCCTTTTGGCTGTAGATGGGATCCTCAGCACTCTTCTCCAGCACCACATTTTCTCAAAGGAATTGATTTTCTTCCTATCATCTTTATTAACTGTGCACTCTCACATCCATCCATGGTAATAGGGAATACAATGGCTTGTACGATTCTGACTTTTGTTCTGAGTTGTATATCTTTGCTTTTTAGAATTGTTTCTAGTTCTTTTATAGCCACCCTCCCCATTCTTAGTCTTCTTCAGATTTGCTGACTGCAGTCCCCATTTCTAGCAATGTTTGATCCCAATTTTACTTAAAAAACAAAACAAAACACAGCGGGGCTGTACTTTCTCTTCCCACTGAGTCTTACCCCACTTATACCATCTCTTCAGCATTTCAAAGGTATACAGCTGAATGTCACAGCCCATTTCTGCCAAAAGGCAGATGTTTGGGGAGCAGTGGTATCAACACCCTTAGGGTGTCCCTTGGTGCATCCATACCCCCTGTACCCCCTAGTGACACCCCTGCTCCCAAGGCAGCCTGTTCCACTGCCAAACATTTTTCATAGTAAATATATTCTTCCTAATGTTTAAAGTAGAATTTCTTTTCTTGTAAAGAACAGGACCCATTATTATTTCATTTTTACACTCCTGGGGGAATCCCATGGATTCTTCGTTGTCTTTTTATGTCTTGTACATCAATTCAAAGAAATATTGATCAGCCGTAGACCTGCTATCCTCCAGATTTTTGAGACTTCAGCATGCTCAGTGGTCAGGGATAGTGAGAGCTGAAGGATTTCCCAAACTATTAAAATGTGGTATTATACCTGTAGTCGACAGAGTCTTGATTTTTCACTGTAATGAAGGACAGCATATCCTCCAACCATCCTGATTTGGCACAAACAATCTGGATTAATCCTCTGTTATCCCACTTTTAAAGATGTTTTAAAATTCCCTGGTTTCTCTCTCCTCCTACCACTTCAAACTGAATTGAAAGAGCAAAGGTAGTTTGCAATCAACTAACTCAGTGTGGGGAGAGAAGAGAAGATGAGAGGAGAGGGGAAGCTTACCCTTCCCAGTAGGCTTAGGAAAAAGCAAACTGATGCAGCCTCTCCTGGCTCATGTGTTTTTCTTCAGTCATAGCCATCTTGACCATATTCTGATGTTGCTTGGCCACATGTGGCCCATTTTTGATCTGGAAAGGTTGGAGGATATGGAACAAGTCCTACACAATTTCTTTCTTTTTAAAATCTCCAAATACACATCACAACTTTTTTGCAGTGTGGAAATCCAGATCAGTCCAAATTAAATTTATATAACATATATATGATGAAGTCACTAGATTTATTTATTTAGAACACTTACCGTATTCTTTATTGTATTATTTACAATATTTACTGTACTCATAAGCCTTACAACTGAAGACTCATAAGTCTAAATTTAAAGTTACAAAATTGACCCCAAAATACTGAGTTGACTTATCCATGGATCATTGTAAGTACTGTACTTTACCTCTTATTTAAAAAGGAACCATCCTCTGGTTAAAGACAAGAATGCAATCTGTCCTGGAAGCACTGATCCCCTTCTACTTTCTCATCCATCCGACCTTCAGTGTGAGCACATTCTTTAGTATACAAATTAAAAAGTCATGATTTGAAATTGACTGGATAGGCCTGCTGGAAGAGCTATGTCTTTAATGCTGTTTTAAATGCAGTCAACATTTTCAGATATCTCCTCAGGCAGGTCGTTCCACAGTATGGGGGCAGCAGATGAGAAAGTCCTTTGGGAAATCATTGCTAGTCTAATCCTGGCTGGTTGGAGCAAACATTTCCCAGAGGACTTGAGTGAACAAGGCACATGGTATGGTATAGTTCGAAAAAGCCTCCCCTAGAGAAGAAAATAGCAGGCAAAGTACATAGGAAAAGAGAAGGGAGATTCCTGAGACAATAGCATATACATTTCAGTGGTTTCTGTTTATCAAGAATGTATTCTATTTATATTTTTCTGATCTTGGCAACCTGATAACTATATTTTGGGAATCTGGCAATGCTTTGTGGGGGTGGATTTATCTTGTATGTAATGCAGATGCTTGTGAACTTAACATGCAAGTAATTACAGTACTTTCTGTGTAATGCACATTCTGCCAAAATGCATGGTGTGGAGGTGAGGTTCATTTTGAATCATTAATCATGGACTGTAAGGAACATAGACTTTTCTGGGGTTACATCGATGTCAAAGCACAGTTAGCTTCTTGCCACTTAAAATACATGGATTAGGGAGTTGCAGACAAAGGGAACAGAGTAGAGCAACTGGGGACTTCCAAATGTTTTTTAGATTGCAACTCCCATCAGATCTAGCCAATGGTGAGGGGTGCTAAGTTGCAGTCCAGCTAATGGTGGGGGATGCTGGGGGTTGCTGTCTAGCGACATCAAGAGGATCACAGTTGCAAGAGAACCATTGTCTCTAGGGTCACGAGGGTTAGACTTTGGCAAAAATTTGCATTATGAAAATAAGGGTATCTATAGCCATGACAGAGAACCAATGTGGTGTAGTGGTTTGAGTGTGGGACTAGGAGAATGGGAGATCAGGGTTTGAATTCCTGCTCAGCTTGGGAAACATACTGGGTGACCTTGGGCAAGTCATACTCTCTTGTCCTCAGAGGAAATCAAGGATAAACCCTCTCTGAACAAATTCTGCCAAGAACGCCCCATGATAGCTTTGCCTTAGTGTTCCTGGAAATAAAAAAAAAAAAAAATGACTTGAAGGTGTGTGTGCACAGGTGCATGTGTGCATGTGTGTGCACACAAAAAACATGTCCTTGTTTTCCTCTTGTTTGGCTTTAAGGATTAAAGAATTGTGGTAAGAATTAAAATCAAAGCTGAATGCTGAAAAATATATGGACAAAAATGTGGATTTTCATCCACATAGGCAGAGGAGCAAGGAGAAGGGCATTATTTAGAACATTACTACTCAAAGTTATAGTCCATAAGCCATCAGCTGCTGGTTTGCAGTGAGTTTCTAGGAAATTAGGTGAATACAATCATAATATGGTACAAATATGGTACCAGAACTTTGCACATTGGGGGAAAAATTGAGAGGTCTAAAGGAAAAAGAAGAAAAAGGCGGGCAAGAGAATGGATAGAGTTACGTTAAGAAGGAAGTGATCTAAACCCATCCCATGATTTTAAGGGGATGGATTCAGATGACCATGCTGTGTTTTTTTTTTTTGGGTGGGGAGATATTTCTGGGAATTGTAGTTTAAACAAGCAACTTTCCCAAGCTTTGAATGAATCATGATCTCTCCCCCCCCCACTGGTAATAGCAGAACAAATATATGGATACTATTCAGCCCACAAATGGGCTAGTGTTTGAGGTATAATCCTTGGGGCTGACCCATTTGCCAGTCACCATTTTATTTCAGTCTGGAATATTTCTCTGACTTAAATATGTGTCCCATAAAGCTGAATTACAGATAATGTTCAGCACTTAATGTGACTGAGCCATTGCTACTCTAGCACTGATGCAACTTTAAAATGTAAGGCTTTCTATTTATGGTTGGTTATCAACTAGTGATGGAAACAATATTTGACAAATGATAGGAAAACATGTTTTTCAGTTGGTGGGAAACCCTGATAGGACAGACCTGGACTGATGAATATTATTTTTGCATGGAAAATATAGTTTCCTGCAAGGAAAATACTTTTTGCCCTGTACAAACATTAAAAAAACAATCAGGAAACAACTCCCCCTAAATATGTGTGATTTTTGCACAGAATAACTCTCCAGTACCAGATTTTCTGCAGAGAAAATAATATTTCTACCCAGAAATATTCTTTTCTGGAGAAGCTATTTCCTATCGAGAAAATGCTGTTTTCTGTTTCAAAATACCACATGTGAATTTCCCATGGAATAAGACCCAAATGGCAAGCAATCAATAAAAACTGCACAGTTTTCAAAACTTTCTCACAGTGAGAAGAAAATGGCCAACATTACTCAGTTTTTTCCCCTCTGAGAATGAAATTAGCGAAAATTTATCTTGCTATCATCAAGCCAAGTAATCAGAAACCATGGGATGAAGATATACACATGCAACAGCCTACCACCTGTCTGTCTGTGAGACAATTCAAAGAGTATGATGTTAAGCCAGAGGCTCTCTGACTTGTGCTTTACCAGGAAGGATTTTTTCTTAGGACTACTACATTCTGCATCTTCAGGGGTTGTTTGATGGCTGAGAGATTGTCTAGTTCTTCATCCTAAAGACAAAATACACAATCCAGATCACAATTCCAGTTGCCAATGATATCATGGACAAGATTAATGCAATCTTGGAGTTTCGCTGAGCAGCTTTCCTGTCTCCAATGAGGTTGGCACTTTGGGTCTGAGGAGAAAAAGAACCAATTGATGAAGAAGAAAATTCAACTGGCATGCAAAAAATGGCATTTTCTTGTTTAGGTTAAAAAAAGTCAGGCCATGACCAATAATTCTATGGCCTGAGACCGGGACCTAGAAGAAAAGGGGAAGACTTGGGGCTTGGACAATATGAATGGTGAGCAACATGTGCACTCAAGAATGTCTTTGGTATGGCTGCTTGTGGATTTTGGATTTTGCAACTCCCAGTCTCCTTCCCTGGTTCCAACAGGTGGCTCCTTTTCTGGGGAAAAAGGTGAATTTCCTCTTCAGGGAGTCTTCTGGAAGTCCACAGGAGTACTAATGCATCTTTTGAATAAGTTGCAGGGCCTCCCAGTATTGTTTAACATATTAAAAACCCAATTTCTCAAAACAGGAACTGGGCTCCCAGCCCCTTTTGGTTTTGATTTGGATAGATTTTGGGGGCATTTTTGGTAGCCTGTGTGGCCCCCAGAAAATTGCAGGGACAGGAAATTGACCCTTAGACCCACTGAAGTTGATCACTGCTGGACTACAGGCTGAAGCTCAAGTTAGTGGTCCCTTGGGTTTTAGAAAACATTGTACAGTGAGACCTGCCCATTGTATTATTCTATTACACACAATCCAGATGTGCAGAATAGGGTTGCTAGTTCAGGACTGTCCAGACCCTGAGATTTCTGGCCCAAAACCTGAGACCTGAGGACAGCTCTTGGTGTTTCAGGCATTAAATATCAACTACAGTGGCTTGCACTCATTCAAATACATGCATACACCCATATGCATATATTCTTGAGTGCAAATTCAGGCATTAATTTTAATTAAAGGGTCCCTTTCCAGATCAAGGTATAAGGATGGAATTATCCCTTCTCACCTATCTAGGGAGACAGCATAAGGGACATTTACCCTAGACTACTTGTTGAAGGCAGAGCAGGATAAACCCTGGTGCTACAATGACTGGGGGAAAGGAGGATGCTAAGTCAGAAAATACATAGCCCCCTCCCCTACTCTTTACAAATTGCAGCAACATATCAATTGATTTTGCAAATTGTAGCAAGCTGCTGTTCTCCTAGCTGCATTGGAGATTTGCACAAAATCATTTTCTCTAGCTTGGATCCCAGGGCCTGGCCTTGAGTCTCTAGTTTTCATGGGACATCCTCAGATTATCTATGCTCCAGTCAGCAAGTGGCCCAGGAAGCAGATGGTTGAAGTGCAAGAGCTGTTGGGTAGGTTAATCCAGTCCAGGTCAGTCATGGGTTATCCAAACAAGGTGAAGGGAAAAACAAAAGGGTGGTCATCATCCAGTCTAGAAGTTGTTACACCAAGTTACTAGCCCAAATAAATAAAGACAGCAAAGAGTAAATGGAATAGAAAATTGTAGCCAGTCCAAGATCAAGATAACACAAACACTGAAGAATATTGCCAGTTACCTAGATAAGATGGTTGCAAGCAGCCAAGACCCCATGGAGCTGCTGGGAAATTTATAGGCAACTGTCTCAAGACACCAAGCTTCATTAGTCAGCATCTCCTATTTAACAGCCATAGGGATTGGCATAATCTTTCCTTCTCCCTTTGATGGTCTATAAAAGATCACAGCATGTCTTTAGTCTCTTCTACCTCCTATTGGGAAGCTGGGCCCCTCCCCACTGTCTCAGCCCCCAGCTGCTCAGACTTGGAGAGACCACCGGCATCAGAATTTAGTTTCTGTTTGTTTTTTAAAAATCAGAATCCAGTTCAAAAGCAAAAGTGATAGATTTGCCCATTCTTTTGGGATGGGAGAGTATTAAGTTCACTTTTAAACTCAATTCACCAAATTTTGAAAAATTCATGTGTCTGAGAAACTGAAAAGATTTGTCCATTTCCACTTGATTCCATTTGTAACGGTGTATCCACATTGCAGAAATAAAGCACTTTGACAGCTCTTTAACTTATAGAATCATAGAATCACAGAGATGGAAGAGACCACAAGGG
>CM034707.1:17612414-17644156 GCA_020142125.1 Phrynosoma platyrhinos
TGTTGGTCAGTAGGCTTGACCAGTCTTGTTAACCTCTCTGTTACATGAAGTATAGATGGTTGGAAATACTGAAAAAATCCGAAAGGGGTGTTTGTTGAGTGTTTCAATTGAGTCTCAATTGAGGAGAATTCTTCTCAAAACATTTTCTCAATCCTGCACCTCCCTGTCCCTGCCAGTCGTTGAATAAATTTGCTTTAAATGTTAGGCAGTGATTTAGTGTAGGGGAGTTAGAAAAGGATCCTGGACGGCTATAACCTCCCAGATCCACAGCTACCTGTCCCCTCAAAGTTGTGCAGGACAGGCAAAAGGGAAAGGCATCTCAAGACCTGGAAGAAGACTACAGCCTTCTCAGATCCATGGCTGCCTCACCTCTTGATGCTGAGCAGAGTGCACAAAGGAGAAAAGCAGTCAAAGACCTGGAAGGATACAGACCTTCAGATCCATGGTTGCTTTCCTTCCCAATGACATACAGGGTAGTGAGGGTGAAAGACAGTGGAGAATCTCATCCCCTTGCAGCCAAAGACTTTCTCCCTACATAAGACCTCTTTGAAAACTTCATCATTTTCAAAAATATCTGTCAGAAGGAGAAAAGGGGATGAACAATTACCTGACCACATCCTGATTATGAAAGTTGGTGGTGTCATACAGAAGTGTACTTTTTTGGTCACTGTGTAACATAAATACTCAGTTCTTAGTAGCTAAGCAGAGTTCCACAAGTAAAACCATTTCACATGGCCCTAAATGCTATTGTTAGAGTCCTGAATTGATTGGATTTACCTGTGTGTTGACTCGCCATTCAACTTTTGAATAAATGCTTTATTTTAGTGGGGGTTAACCAACAGGATTACAGCTGTGCAATGGTGCATTCTTAGGTGCAATGTAATTATCTGTCAATGCCTTCAGTGCACCTCTTTATTGACAGGGATTGCAGGACCAACCAGCATGCATTACCTATTGCAGAATGGGAAAATAAGCAGGCATACTGACAGCTGCACAGCTGGTATTCAGCAGAAGAATGGTGTAATGCACCCAACTACATGAGTGTAGATTTACAGTATGTGAGCATGGTGGAGGGGCTTGGCCAGAATGTGAAAATCCAAAGGCAACTTACCCTAAATAAATAAATAACTAAAACCATGATCTTGTCATCTTTATTGATCTTTCCCCAGGAGACTGTCCACAAAGTAGCTTACAAAATACAACTAGACTCAAGAACAGGATCAGTGACAGACCACTTCCAGTCCTCATCCTTGGTCTTCCTTGGTGCTGTCCTTTGGTTACAAACTACTAGGACATGCAGCACACTGAAGACTCTCAAGAGGAAGGAATGAGCCTGAGAAGGCGGTTAACACATGCTGGAGCCACAGAACTTGGAGGAAGGAAATACCTTTTTGGACAACAAATCCAAGAATCCCCAGCTAGTATGGTCAGTTGCAGTCCAAAAGAGTAACTTTCCTAAACTATGTGATGGAAGAATGTTTCTTCTTACTGGCAGTTGGAGGTAGGAAATCCCATCCTGGTTCTCAGAGGCAAAGCAATGGGGATGATCAGCTTGGAAGCCCTCCCTGGTTGTTGCTAGTGAAAAAGGATAGTAACAAAAGATGGAAGATATAGAATCATAGAGTTGGAAGAGACCTCAAGAACCATCAAGTCCAACCCACTGCCATGCAGGCATACACAATCAAAGCACCCCAACAGATGGCCATCCAGCCTCTGTTTAAAGACCTCCAAAGAAGGAGGGTCCACCACACTCTGAGTTTTTAACTATGGTCACTGAGGGACAAAAGCAGGAGGAAAGATTATTTTGCACTGTTAGACTCAAAGGTGCCACAAGATCCTTTGCATACTCCTGTTCTAAGGGAGTGATGTGATTTTCCTTCCAGATCACGGTCAGACAGACAGTATGCTTTCAGCATCAGGTCAACATCAGTCAAGGAAACCCTGGAGGCAAAAAGGTCCAGAAAAAGGTGTGGTACAGTGGAAAGAGAGATAAAGAAGAAGTGTAGAGGAAGTGAAATAGTAAAGTATAGTAAGCAAGAGAAGGGGCAGAGAGGAACAGTGCCCTGGAAAGAGATGAGCATGATATTGGCAGGATAGTACAATTATTACGGACACTGGACCATCTATTAAATGATTTGGGGCCTAAGCAGACTGCCAGAAATAGTGCACATTAAATTGAGGCACTGCCCTGGCTCAGTGCTAGGGAATCATGGGAACTGTAATTTATTGTGGCACCAGAGCTCTCTCACAGAGAAGGCTCAATGTCCCAGAAAAAAATACAGTTCCCATGATTCCCTAGCACTGAGACAGGGCAGTGCCTCAATTTAATGTGCATTATTTCTGGCAGTCTGTTTAGGCCTTTAGTGTTCATTAAATGATCCCATGACACAAATCAATTTACCTGTCTCAGTTCTATTGTATTTGTCTATTATAGAACTGGTTTACACATAATTTTCATCAGTTGACCTAAACTACAAATCTATCACTAGGTAGCTCCCCAGATGTAGCTTGAGATGAGACACTCTGCAGTTCACATATTCCATTTCTAGTCATATAGTCAAGAAAACATGGGATATGCATGTGAACCAGTCCTTAGCAGATCCTCTTATGAGAACATTCAGAGAGGAAGACATTGGTCCAGGACTTTCTTTGTTTTGTAGATGAGCTGGAAGGTCTTTCAGGAGATGAACTTCAGGGATTAGATGCCGAGAAAGCAAAAACTACATAACAAACTACCACCACAATAATGATACACAAAATAATGAATAAGAACCCCACTCCCAGTGCTGAGTGTGCCAAGCTGCGGGCCAGGTTGGAGTTTTTCTTAGCAGTTGTGAAATCTCCAATACGGTTGGCTTTTCGGGTCTGTAGAGAAAGAGAAAAAAAGAATGGATTCATGAAACAAGCGAAGAGCATATTTGGCCCAAAGATCTGGAGTGTTCCCAATGAGTTGTGAAACAGCTACACTATTGTTGGCTAACAAAAAATAAATAAATCCTGTTTGCGTCAACATTTCCAGCAAAACTGTCTGTCTGACCATAAGAATTCAATAAAAGACAAAACAAAACAAAAAACAAAAACAAAAACAAAACACAAAAAACTTGTGTATTGAGTGATAGGCTCTGACTGAAACTGAAACTGACCTTGCAGGCACTCCTTTGAGTTGTTTTGGGTGCACTGATGTGATTTAGGAGGACACAGGAAAGAGAAAACAAGCCCATTACCCCCTTTTCTGTTATTCATTCCTGCATGAAAATAACATATATATGTAAAACCATAGCTTTTAAAAAAATCACAGATAATGGCTGCAATCCCTGTACCCCCTCAGCATAATGGAAATACCTGCATGTGGAGATAACGCTACACAGCACCACACAGCCACCATGCAGTATAGCAACATTGCATAGCTCATGTCAATTGTCAATGTGCAATGCACAGCAAACAATGTGCAGAGCACAATTACAATGTGCACTTGAAATGCTCAGCATTGCTGTATGAGCAACTCTGCTTCAGCAGAATATGTCTGTTGTACTATGACAAATAATTTGCCCTACATACATAGCATGACTTACACATGTGTATGTCAGTAAAAGGATGCTAAAAGAGACAAACACTGGAAAGCATCTAATAGAATCCACAGGAAATAACTGAAGACACATCTCCAAGTGCTCAATAGATGGTTGCTTTATTGTATGGTAAAGTCCCTGAAACTGCCATGCACAGCCATTTGTGCTTCACAGCAAGCAAGCAGGATTGGAGAAGTGTCTGGCAATGACGCCACAGCCAGATGCACAATGGTTACAGCAGCACCAAGACCCCTGGAGGACATTAGTGAATCTCAGCACTGATGACATTATTTCATGTCTTGCTAGGGAACATAGTCAGAGGCTTCTCTCTGAAAACAGTATTTCCTGCAGAGGAAACAGTTTTTCTGCCTTGAAAATAATATTTCTGCACAGAAAATGCTGTTTCCTGCACAAAGAAAATCGTGTGCAAATGTTCTAAACTCTGAAGATTCTCATCAGTCTAGCTTTCTCCTCATCACGGTTTTGACAAACTCATATTTCTACCGTTTCCCAAATATTTTCAAATATTCTTTCCATCCCTAGTGGTCAGGAACCCAGATAAGGTTGGATCGCTATTCACAGGAGCTTTGTAACTTTTGTTCAGCTGAATGTGAGCAAAGGCCTAAATTTCTTTCTGGTGCTTGGGATATTGAGGGGCAGAACTTGCATGCTTGCTTACACTTCCATATTGAAGTTTAGCTTGCTGTGTATTTAGCTGAATAGTGGAACAGTGGGGAGCAAATGTGTGGTAGCTCTTCCCATCTTATGCACTCACTCTATTCCCAGCATCTTATACCTTCTTGACCAGGGATGGAAACAGTTACCGGTACTTTTAGAACAAATCTTAGATACTGCTTGGGGGATTCTGGGATGTGGTTGGGGGATTCAGCTCTAACAGGGATATGCATAATATATGAAAAGGGATGGTAAAGTCTGTCATTTCCCCTTTCTTTCTCATTCAAATGTTTTAAACCAGAAATCCCTGACATCCTGAATATGAAGAATCATATTCATTAGAGAGTGAGTAGCCCTGGTACTGAGTGAGAATGGGTGAAGACAGATGTCCAGATATCAGGCTGTCTTCTCTTCTCATATTGTGCACTCACCCACAAAGATTTGTATCCCTTCCTAAAGATATGGAGAAACATAGAATTAACCTGAAATTTCAGCCAGCACTTTGTGATCCAGCAAATCTATGCTGTGTTCTGCTGTGGGTGTTGAAGGGACACTGAGGTGGAGAGGAGAGTATGTTTTATACAATATGGCAATAGCAGTAGCAGTAGCAGTTTGTAGCATTCCAATTTTTAAAAGAAAAAAAATGGCCAAGATCCTGTTTCACACAGATGTAGCATAAAAATCCTGGATGTGAAATGTTGTATTCCTATCCTCAAATGGGATTCTTTTTAATTCTGGCACATTTCACAATCCTTTGATTTTTTTTTAAGACATATAGTACTATAGCATGTAAGTGAAATTTCACTTTTGCACTATACATCTTTTTTTTTTTATTAGAGTGGAGAAAATCTGCCCTTCACACCATAGGTTCACTTGAGCAAGCCATACCCCAGTTTTTTAAAAAACCTTAAAGAGCCCTCATACAGATGAAAGAAATCACCACAAGTACCCCACCCCCAAAAAATAATGAAACAAGAGGACATGGATGAGACAACTGGTGAATCCTAGAAAATCCCGAGGAGCTATATTGTGAGAATTCACACTTCTGTAAATCAATTTGGAAGAGCCCTGAAATCCTTTTTAAAATCCCACATTTTACATCCTCTTTCCAAAACCTGGCTTTCTTCTAGATTTTTTGTGCAGGAGTATTCCAGTCACTTAAATTTTTCCTACTGCAGCATAGGCAATACCTACGTTACATTATATGTTTTTAAGTGATACATGTGTTGCTGCTTCTCTCCTCCATCTATGGGGAAAGGTGGTTAAGAAATAAATATTATTATTTGTTGTGTGTGCCTTCACGTCATTTCTGATGTACAGCAACTCTATGGTGAACCTATCACAGGGTTTTCGTGGCAAGATCTGTTCAAAGGCGGTTTGCCCTTGCCTTCCTCTGAGGCTGAGAAAGTGTGATTTGCCCAAGGACATCCAATGGGTTTCCATGGCTGATCAGTGATTGAAATCCTGGTCTTCAGGATCATAATCCAGTGCGCTCAAACCACACCACACTGGCTCTGTATTATTATTATTATTTTGGTTTCTTCCTATATTGATGTAGGCAACTGTAAGGAGAGGGGGGCAAGGCCCAATTTTTATCCCTATAGGCCACACCAGTTTGTTGTTACCAAGAAATGATGCGACATGATTTCCATCTTTTCTAGCCCCAGATTTGGAGTTTGGAGGCAGTTAGAAAGTTAAACTGCTGCTTTTTCAGACAGTTTTCTGGCATTTTGGGTCACTTGGCCATACAAATCAACTGGAGGGTTTTTTTTGGGGGGAGGGGGTGCTTTGAAGGCTACCAAGGGTTTTTGGTCATTTTAGGAAAGAGGTTTGGGGTTGCACTGTGCCACAAATTCCCCACTCTGTTGCCTATGATTGACTATGGTCGAACCCAAAATTAAAGTCCTTCTGAGTTATAGTTTTCTATCAAATCTCCTCCAAACTGGAATTTCACTCTTGGTACACAATGCCATTACTATGCCCTTGTCTCAGCTCCAACAATACAGAAAATAATTTATGCAATAACAGGATTATTACTTAGCTCTTCTTGCACGGCCACCTAACTTGCCTGTCTGCTGGCCTAGGTATGCCCCCAGCTGCTTTGTTATTGGGCCTTTCCTCATACTTATAACTCAGTACCCTTCATTCTCACACAGAGGCTCACCTGTAGAGAGTAATACAAGGCAGCAATACCCAGGGGAAAACAACAGAAGATGGAGGTAAATATGGAGTAGGCCAGGTAATCTGGTGCCTCGGTCAGCTGGACATCTGGGATGGTGGCAGGCTGTGAAGGCTGTATAGATGGACTTGGGTTGAATCCTGCAGGAGGTGGGATATAGTAAGGCTGGTACTGGGGTGGCATGGGGAGAGGTGCCCCATAGCCTATGGCAGGAGCTGGTCCAGCTGGAGGCTGTAGCAAAGGAGGCCTTGCGAAGAGCTGCTTTTCATAATTGGGAGGTGGATCCATAGTCCGGGTTTTCTCTCCTCTCCTTTGCAATTGTCTAATTGTAGCCTCTCTTCCTTTCTCAGTTTTCCATGTTCCTTTTTTCTCAACCTGCTAAGCTGCCTGGGGTTCTGATTTATTTCTCTCGGTGTTGTATGATCAGTCTTTCTTCTCTCTTTCTCCTTCCTTCTTTTTCAGATCTTCTTTGGCGTGGATGGTTGCATTAGAAGATAGCCAGTTCTTCTCCAACCTTAAAAGTTGCTCAGCCTCTTGGAGAGGCGGGCTTCTTCACTGGCCCAAACTGGCTGTAGGACTGAGTGACTTCTTTGTCCTTCACCCAGAACAATAAGAGGCCAGGATGAGGAAGGAGGCAATGAATAACTAGGCAAGCAGACTGTTGTTAAGTGGCACCCCAGATAAGGGGGGAAGATATTTTTGAGGAGCCAAGAGCTATAATCTCAATTTCGTAATTCTACTATAGAAATGGGCAAACATACTGAGGAATGGGCAAACACACTACTCTACAGCACTTTTTGCATTCTCTCCATCATTTCACAGCTGAGAACAGGGATGGGCTTTTGAAAAAATAGATGCTTACAGAAAGGTTTACAGATGTACCTCAATTAACAAGATAGATGTGCCTTATTGTGCTGGTCTATGACCATAATAAAGATGAACTGATGTGTCTGAGCACATTACTTCTTTAACAGAAATTATGGTACCAGGGAAGAAGTAACATGGAAAGAATAGGGATAAGCTCCTACACTGCAAATGAATGAATGTATGTATGAATGAACAGAACAGCAGTTCAATGTGTTTCCACAAACTTTTTATTTAAAACTAACAATGTGCATGTGTGAAATGAAATAAGCAGGTCAGGTAAGCCTTGCATAAGTATACAAAAACATTTGCTTGCCTTATATAGCTCACTTGAAGGATTCTTCCAAAATGCAGCAATATCTGCTTTGCCTTAAAAAACCCCAAACACTTACGAATTCACTGTAGCAATCTATGTGAGTACAGTTCTCTGAGGCTGCTTTTGAAAGACTTGGGCTGGGTTTCTGAAAACTTGAACACAAAGGATTAACTTATACCCCACTGAGCTGGGAGAAGGCTTTGGGAATTCCCCGCATCTACATCCTGTTTGTGTCTGTCTTTCACTCTTTCCACTGGCAGAGTTTATCTGGTTTATGCTGTATGTAAGTTTTAGTTTGTAAGTTTTAGTATGTAAGTTTTAGTTCTTTTTGTAAACAGCATAAAGAGACTCCTGTCTGCCCAGTAGTATGTATGCCCGAAAGCCTTTGTAACAAAGCAGCTTTGCTCTCAGAGGCTTCATTAACTGAAGTATATTTGTACTTTGTGAGCCTCTTGCTTCCACTAGTTCATATTGATGGAAGCTCTTCATGTGGTATTTATAGACTCTGAAATAACTCTGTCCTCCACTGATGGAAAATGCTGGAGGGATGGAGAGTGGTTCATTTCAGGTCAGGGTGAGCAACTTGTGGCCCTCCAGATGCTGTTAAGCTGAAACTCTCATCCTCCCACTTCATTGGCTATGGTGACTAGGGTCTGATGAGATTTGCAGTCCAACAACATCTGGAGCACCACATGTTGCCTATCTCTGATTCAAGGGCATGTTAGGAAGAGGAATCATTACTTCATATAGTAGTACCTGCTCAAAGCTAACCTTAACAGATGCAAAATATGAAAAGGCAGTCTGCAGCATCATCTATGATGCTTTGGTACAGTTGTTCCCAAACTTTGGTCCTCCAGATGTTTTGGACTTCAGCTCCTAGAGTCCATGACTGTTGACCAAACTAGGTGAGGTTGCTTGGAGCTGGAGTCAGAATACCTATAAGACCAAATTTTGGGAACCACTGTGTTAGTGTTTGTATATACATTTATAGGCATAACTGTGGACTACAGACAAGATGTATCCAGCCACATTCTTCAAGGGCCTCATTCCCACTTACAAATGAATCAGTTTGCAATCTGAATCGATGGATTGGTTTGACAGTGGAGTGTGGTTCACACTACATTTGTCCCAATCACATCTTCTTGCTGTAAAATAACCCACTTGTGGTTCACATTGACGAATGAATTGATTCAAAATGGACTCGCTTCATCCGTTCAAAGGGCAAATTTAAATAGATTCTGATCTGCATCTGGTTCACACTTGCACAGAATCGATTTATTGAAAAAGACATGAAAAAAAAACAGCATCAAAAATTGGTCTAGAGCATGCCCCCCCCTCAAAACTGTTTCAGTGATTTGGTTCAAGTGCGAACCAGGATCATTTAAACTGCTTTTAACTGGTTTGAAAACCAGTTTAAAATGTAGTGGGAATGAGGCCAAGATTTAACTTTTGGAGACCTTCAGGAAGGAGCTAAATGCTGACTACTGATGGTTCACATCTACAACTTGAATCCATTGTTAATCTGGTCTTACTGTTGAGGTATTTCTCCTAATGCTCTAACAAAATCTAACCTCTTTTAACTGAAGATAATTAAATTTAATCCTTTCTTCTGGGTATGAGTCAGCAGAGAACAAGTCTTAGCCTTTTCAAAGATGACAATTCTTTAGGCACTTAAAGATTCTCCCATGCCCATTCTGATTCAATATTAACTTTTCTATGATAAGCATGCCTAATTCCCCAAACTTCTCCTATCAACATTTCTTTTCTGTTCTGATGACCATCTCTGTTGGTCATCTCTGCCCTGTTCCCATTTGTCTACACACTTAAAAATGCACCATCTAAACACAAGGGCTGAAATCCTATACCAAGGTTGTAGACTGTACATTTCCACATTTGGAGTTACACATTGATTATGCTACCCAACCATTATGTTAAATGACAAACTGAATGTGCAATTGAATGCACATGTTATTGTTGTCGTTGTTGTCATTGTTATTATTCATATCTTTATTTACACTCTGTCTTTTCCCCCAAACCAAGGGCCTATTGAGATCTGGAAGTTAACATCATCAACTCAAATAGGTTTCCTATTTGGTCCTCTTCCCCTTATTAGTCCAGATCAACTAATACAAGGGAAGAAATACTTAAAACAGTTCGCAGGTGGTATATAACCCCCATCCAATTATCAATAATAGCTAAAATCTTCCACCATTATGCTGGTGAAGTTGTAGACAGACTAGCTCCTATCTCCATCTGTTGATAGAATATCCTAATAAAGTCACATTTTTTTTGGACTGCAGTGATATATCAAACATATCACCAAACAAACCATCCATTTTTGTCTTGCACTTTTGTTACTCCATTTATATATCAAAAACAAATGAACAAACAAAACAAAAACAAAGAATAAAACAAAATGAAAACTGTGTTCCGAAACATAGAATATATCTGAACATGTCACTTTCCTTCTGGCCACTGCAAGAACTGAAACAGCTGCCTTTGGGAAGATGGGAGAGGAAAAATGATCGGCAAGAGTTTGGGATACATGGTTACTTAAAAACTGGTGGTGCAGTGGTTAAATGCCAGTACTGCAGCCACTCACTCACAAACCAGAAGGGGCTCAGGGTTGACTCAGCCTTGCATCTTTCTGTATGTCCCTAAAATGAGTACCTAGCTTGTTGGGGACAATTGGCTTACACATTGTAAACTGCTTAGGGAGTGCTTAAGTGCACTGATAAGTGGTATAGAAATGTATTTGCTATTGCTATGTGATAAAGCCCTCTGCCTTTAAAAATACCTCCATCAGTTCCTTCCTGTCCTTCCTTGCTGTCTCTAAGTGGTTAGCAGTGGCAACAAATATGTTAAAGGTTTTGTAGGTATTAGAGGAATTGTCATAACTTCCTTTGCCTGATCTGCATAACCACTTTGTCTAACACTTTGAACTACTTTTTGAAGACTTTAAAAAGTTATGGAAAGGCAAATGGGCAGCCTAATTCCTGGCTGATGTACTTTCTCTGGAACTTTGTTTTTGCCTCAATTCAAATTCTATTTGTAGTCTCAGTCTACTTCTGCATTCTAGTAAATTTTATTCCCATCTTTTGATATGTTAACTATTCTTTGTAGTGCTTAAGAATGTTAAGGACAGTGGGTTAAGGCCAGAGCCCTCCAGTTCCCCATTTGAAATCTTCCCCCCTCCCCAGTTTGGTGAACAGCTATTGATGCAGTATAGTTTTCCAACCAGTCATGAATCCATCAGGTGGTATTATGATCAACATATGGTATTATGATCAACATTTGCTATACAAACTTGCCCAATGCTTTGATGAGATAAAGATAAATGATACCCACAGTGTACCAACCACCCACTAATCTAATAAGCTGATGAAAACAGGTAAGAGTTATCTAGCAGGATTTATTTTTGAGAAAACCTTGTTAGCTTCTATTAATCATTACACTGTTGGCAGCTTGATAATTTGTTTCAAGATCTTGAAGTAACTTGGGCAAGTAGCCATTGACTATAAGTAAGTCTCCCTTTCCTCAAACTACATACTGTAGCAAACATGTTGACCCAGGAAAATGTATTCCCTATCTTAGTAAAAAAATAGATGCAGGCATATAAGTGCAAAGATTTTATTACTCAGTGGTAAGAGTTATAAAAATTAGGCTTGATCCCTAGACATTGTTAAAAGATTTCATAAAGAAGGGTTGCAATAAACCTTTGCCCCCAGAGATAACACTTGGCTAGATGAAACTGCAATCTGCTTCAGCATTGGGGAACCTTATACAAAAGTGAATGCTTTACCATCTGGCTTTTAATCTTGAGGGTCATACTTTGGAAAGAGGAGAAAGGTTTGGAAACTTGCACTATCAGAACAAGACTGGGAGAGACTCACGGAGAGCTGAATTTGTCTTTGCAAGAATTGTATGATATTAACAGTCCTGTTAAGAAACCTAGGAAGGAGCAGCATCTTAAGGAATATTAATGCTGTGTGTCTCCACTGGTTCTCAGCCTGTGCGTGTATGTGATATAAAGCATATATTGCAATGTCAACTTGAGTAATCTTATTTCAGAGAAACCAAGCACTAGAAAATACATGTACCCCTGGAATTCTCATTGATGTAGGATTCAATAACTGTATTGCTGTGCACTCCTCAGGTCCTAGAGAAATGAGACATCCAGGGTATGTTATATAGATTTGTTTTTCTGGATGGAAGAAGAAGAAAGAAAGGAAGAAACGAAAGATAGAGTGAGGGAGACAGTTGTTTTGTTTTTTACTTGTGGTGACCCAAGCCCACCCTATTACAGGATTTTCTTGGCAAGGTTTGTTCAGAGGAGATTTTCCATTGTCTTTCTCTGAGGCTGAGAAAGTATGACTTGCCCAAGATCACCCAGTAGATTTCCATGGGGGATTCAAACCGTGGTCTCTCAGAGTCCAAGATATTGACTGGCACTCATATATTTAAAATGATTTCTTTACACACACACACACACACACACAGACACACACACACCTGAAGATCTAGACTGGAGGCAAGCAAAAGACCCTTTTATTTCACATTAGATTCTCAGAGACAGTCCCTTTATAAAGGTGGTGAGCCATCCTCAATATTCAGTGATAGGTACTATATTTCACCTTAGTCCCATTCTGAAATACCTGATTTGACACAGTTCCGAATCTCCATTTTGAAATCCAAAGACTGTATTCATATCTTTCCTTGACTCTCATTAAAAATAAGAATGATTTTAAAAAACAAAGGACCAAAAACCCAGTTCTAACCTGGAGCTTCTTCACTGAAGGAGAAACTTGCCTAGTTTGGCATCCAAGAATGGAAGCATAGTGAATGGAAGGCAAAATTTATTTGACAACACAGTACCAGTCTAGATTTAAGCTGTGAAGCAAACATGCAACTTATCATTTATTACAGTGGTTTTGTAAAATCCACCAAACAGCAGCATACAACAACAGAGAGAAGGATACGGGAGATATAATACCCAATCATGAAACAGCAGTTATCAAGCCATAATAGAAAATTACCAAGCAAGCATCACATAGAAACTATTCCTGGCGAATCTTTTCCTTACATTTCAGATCGTTATTAAAATTGGTATTGGTAGATCTACAACCATGAGTTGACAAATCTATGGATTATAAAAATAAACATAAATTAACCATGTTAGTCTTTCAGCATTCTTCCAATCTTCTTATTTTTCTCCACCCTCTGCTTCACCTTCTTTTCTATATTCCTTTCTAAATTCACCTTTAAAACTTACAAATCCTCTCCGGTCCCAACTCTACTTCCTATCAATCCTTCCTTTGTCCTTCCTTCCTGACCAATGAATTTGTTATTAATTGTATTGTATAAATGTGTTTTGTTTTGTTTTGTAAATTTGGAATGTTTGAAATGTTTTGGAATGTTTAAATTTGTATAACAAAATGTATTAATTTTTTTTTTAAAAAAAAGAAATTGATATTGGTAGAAAGTTAGCTGATAATAGAGTCAGAAAGTTTTGGTAATGGTTAATTTGATTTTCCTTGGAACCCTAAGAGCTTAAGTGGACGTCTGCATTTTTTTAAAATGGGGTAATTTGTATGAATGTAGTGCATGTCATATAGATGCTCCAGACTATATTTTTACCTTTGGGTAAAAAGTAAATTTTTACCTTTAAGAACCCCCCCCTTTATATCTACATGTAGACATCACCCCCCCCTCCACATAGTTGTTATTGTTGTTAACTGGCCTCAGGTTGGCCCCAACTCATGGCAACCTGTAGATGTGTCATCTCCAAGACACACTATCTTTCATTGCTCTGCTTATGTCCTGCAGATTCAAGGCCCATGATCTCACTGGAGGATTTGATCTATTCTAGGACCCATTTGTTTGTTTATTTGGCCATCCACGGTATCCTCAGCACTTTTCTCCAGCATCCAAACCCGTCTTTCCAGCTCAGACTGCTACACCATGCTGGAAGATCTGTAGGTCAAAACAGTACATGGAATAAAGAAGAGAATGTTCTGCAGGCAACTGTTTGCAATCTGAGAACTAGCTTTTAATAGTTTAAATCAGTGCCAGATTAACAATTTTGAGACTGTCAGATTAACAATTTTGAGACACTCTGGGAGCCTTTTTGGCAGACTGATAGAGTATAAATACACCAAATGAATGAATGAATGGATGGATGAATGAATCTCCAGCCTTGCAGATGTTGGTGGACACAAACAAACAAAGAAACAAATAAATCCCCAGTTCTCTAGATATTGTTGCACTACATCTCCATCTTAGCTGACATGTCAATAGTGAATGCTAGGAATTGAAGAACAACTTTTTGTCCATCCTGGCTAACATTCTGTTTTGGTCTTAAATTGAGCAGATCCATTGAAATCAATGGGATTTATATAAGTGGTAACTAACAAGCCCTAGAGAGCCAGCGAGGTGTAGTGCTTTGAGTGCAGGACTAGGGCTGTGGGACACCAGGGCTTGAATTCCTGCTTGGCTATGGAAACTCACTGGGTGTCCTTGGACAAGTCACACTCTCTCAGCCTCAGTGGACAGCAGTGACACACCCACTCTGAACACATCTTTTGAGCAGCACCCCATGATAGGGTCGCCATAAATCAGAATCTACTTAAAGGCACATGATAATGAGGATGACAAGCCCTACATTTCATTGAGTCTACTCAAATCAGAATTAAAATTAGATTTTGCCTAATGGTTTCTGCCTTCTTTTGCACACTGTGCTACTGACTCTTCTACTTCACCCCTTCTTCTAGTGAGTTTTAGATCTGTTCCCAACCAGTCATCAGCCCTGGCCCTAGAAGGATATGGGGGAAATTGGATAGGCTGCTGTTTGGTCTATGTGTTTACAGTGGTAAATTTTTTAAAAAACAAAACCCAGTGTGTGTTTGGTAACTCTTATGTCAGAGAAACAAGCAAATAGCAATGATACTCTTTACTTCCTGTTGGCACTGAGGACAGTTCATGGATCTAATCTAATTTAACAATCTTTATCATACTAATATCCTGGAACACCAGTGCTTCACTGGGTTTTCCCCCTTTTAGGGTAGTGTTAACATGGAGCTTTATGGAGCCGCAAATGGAATATGTACTATGCAAATATACTAGGCCAATAAATTGGTTATGACACTCCCCTTTGATGAAACAAGGGAGTAGTTATTTCATTGTAGAGCAATACTTCATCTAGTTTGCTGCCAAGGACATATGGCCAAGGTCAATAAAGCAGTTGGCAACTCCATTGACCCCAGTGACACTGGCAGGCAGCTTATTGTCATGTTGCCTTCTTGCAGGGACTTGCAAGGAGGAGAAGCACATGATTTTTCCTATCCATAATCATGGAAACATGCTTAAATATGAGAAGACTCTTACTAGCACATTGCATACTTAGAAGAGGCCTCAGTGTATTTCATTTCAATTTTAGGTTTGTTCTTGTTGTTGTTGTGTGCCTGCAAGTTGTTGCTGACTTAAGACAAACCTAAAGTGACTATCATGGGGTATTTTTAGTAAGATTTTTTTCAGAAGGGGTTTGGTTTTGCCTTCCTCTGATGTTGAAAGAGTGAGACTTGCCCAGGGTTACCCAGTGGGTTTTCATAGCCGAACCAGAATTCAAACCCTGGTCTCCAACACTCAAACCACTATACCAAACTGGTTCTCTGGTTTCAGGTAGACTTTATTATTCCTGGGATGGCTCAACAATGATTGCTGTCTTAGGACTTTTTCACACGGGGGAAATCCCGTGTGGAAATGGGGCTTTAAATTAAACAAAACCTGCAAAAGTGGGTGTTTTTTCAGACAACGTTGCTGTTAAATGGAGGTTAATCCAAACGGAAATTAGACAAAAACTGTTTCTTCTTACTTTCGGAAGATCCTGAAAGTAAAAAGAAGCAGTTTTTGTCTAATTTCCATTTGGATTAACCTCCTTTTAAAAGTGCTGGAGCTTATCATATGGAGAAATCCTGTTGATAAATTGCTTCTGCTTTTGCATTTTTTCTCTCTTTAAAGTACCATTTCTGCACGGGACTCCCTGTGTGATAAACTCCTTAGTATTTCTGAGAGCATGATCATTACTACACTTCTTATTGATAATATCTGAGGAAGCCCAATTATATAGGAATCTTGGGGTGTATCCACACTGCAAAATAAAGCAGTTTGACACCACTTTAACTGACATGACTCCATGCTATGGAATTCTGAGATTTGTGCTTTTATGATATATTTAGCCTTCCCTGTCAGAGAGCTCTGGTGTCCCACCAAACTGCCAATCCCTAATTTGCATAGTGCTGAGCCATGGAAGTTAATGTGGTGTCAAACTGCTTTATTTCTGTAATGCGGCAGCAGCCTTGGCCGTTCAATTTTTGCCAGATCATTTTAAGGTGTTTTCCCACCCCAACTCTTCCTGGTCTTAGAGGGGGCTCAAATATCACTACTCTTCTGTTCTGGGGTCCATAGGTACCTCTCCATCTGCATGTGGGCTAGAAGGTATCAAAGAAGCTTTTTCAAGTTTGGCTTTTTCATCTGGACTACAATGGACCTGTGCTGGAGATGATAGCAATCATAGTCCAACATGTCTGGAGGGTGCCAGATGGGAGAAGGCTGTTGTAGACCTGCTGCCATAGTGTGCCAAAGTAGGGATGGGCTCAGGAGAGGTCTTGCTAATCAGTGTCCCATCTTCCCATGTTTCTTCATGGTTGCTGAATGTTCTTAGCCTGAAACACCAAAATAGTGGAATGAGAAAGAATTATTATCAATGGATTATGGAACACGTGTGTGTATGTGGGTGTGGGTATTAGGTCATTAAATGTCCCAATACTGCTCCAGCGACATCATAGAATCATAGAGTTGGAAGAGACCACAAGGGCCATCCAGTCCAAACCCCTGCCATGCAGGAACTTGTAAAATCATGTAGATTATGTAGATCACATGGCCTGAATTGTATCTATAGTCCCAAATAGAGTAAACCAATCATATCAGTGGGATTTACCCATGTATTGACTCTCCAGTCAACATTTGACTTGATGGGTTTATTCCAGTTGACAACACATAATGGATTCAGCACACAATGTCCTTTTGGTTTGGTTAACAATTAACCTATCTTGTTCCCACTCACACAATTATCTCTGTTTGATCCCACCCGAATAGGTCAAAATTCCAGTCTGTGAAGGACACTGAGATGACACATATTGGTTAGTCACAGTTTCCAGAGCATGGATTCCCCCCTCTTTTGACCCCAAACTCTTGTGCATTTCCCGGTCAACATGGGCAGCACCCACACTGGCATGGGGTTCTGGGAACTGCAGTCACAAAATTGACTTTCCTAGACCAAGTGCTCCTAGACAATGTTCAAACCCGGGCTAGATGGGTGGTGGCTGAAATAAATTCTTTCTAAAAGACTCATTCTTTGATTTTTCTCTAATTTTAGGCAAATTGTGCCCTCCTCAAGATAACTTTGAGAAAATAGTAATGGGAGGCTGTAACAAAATGTAAGGGGTGGGACTTTGGTCCCTTCTCATTCACATGGTGCTCCTGAATTTTAAATAACAAGCCTGACACATAAGTGTTGGACTACAGGGTCATTCAGATGTCTTTTTTTTTTTTTAGTGTGACTATGTGAATAATCTCACTCATGCATTCCAGGTTTCCTATTCATACTATGGATCTGTCTCTATGTGCATCTCTGAGAGTTCGGTTGATCATATGTGCCAGCACTCAAATAAAGATGGAGTCAATGATGCAGATGTATTTAAAATATGTTCAAGGCATGCAGAGTTTCATCCCAGTTTATCCCAGGTCTATTCACATTGGTTATTCACACTGCCTATTATGCAAATCTTTTAAAAAAAAATGGGGGGGGAACAATATTGATTATCCTGGGTTAAATGCTTTTTTTTTTTTTGCAATCCTCTCCAAAAAAACTTAACTGGATACATTCATAATGCATCTGAATAACAAAGATTCAACCCAGATAATTTTTGCTGCCTGAATAACTCCTACGACTCTGGAGACCAAGTTTTGAATCCCAGCTCGACCATGAAACCCACTGGGTGACCTTGCACATACTCTCAGCCTCATGAGAAGGCAATGGCAAACCCCCTCTGAAGACATTTGCAAAGAAAATCTATTATAGGTTTACCTTAGGTTCACCATAAACTGGAAATGACTTGACAAAACATTGAAGTCACCTTCATTATACAGCATTGTCTCTATGCTATGAGAACATTTGTTCTGCTTTCTTCTTGGTTCAGTCTATGGTTCAAGACATAGGACTTTATCACACGGGAGGTAATCCCGTGAATAAAGTGCATTTAATCCAAAAATATCCCACTAGAGCAGAATGATTTTCAGATGACATTCCCAACATCACTATTAACACTTTTGGGGATTTTCCCATGAATAAAAAGCGGTGGGATTTTTCTGCTTTATTCACAGGTTAATTGTGGAATAATGGCAACATTGGGGGATGTTGTCTGAAAATCGTCCCACTCTTGTGGGATATTTTCAGGATTAAATGCACTTTATACATGGGAGGAGGATGCTTGCCTCCTGTGTGATAAAGTTGACAAAAATAGGGCATAAAGAGAAAAGTGATAACAATCATGTACTTGGGATCTCTGTGCTATCTGCTGATCAGAATAGTGACTACAGCCAAGAAATAAGAAGATGACTAGGGATGGGAAGGACAGCTATGAATGAGCTAGATAAGATTCTAAAGAGTAAAGGCATACAATTGAACACTAAATTGAAAACTGCCCAAGCTATAGTATTTCTCATCACCATGTTTGGATGTGGGAGCTGGACAGTGAAAAAAACAGATAGGGAAAAAAATCAACTCATTTGAGATGTGGTGCTGGGGAAGAGTACTGAGGATACCATGGACAGAGAAAAAGACAAACCAATGGGTCCTTGAACAGGTCAAACCAGAACTCCCCCTGGAAGCCAAGATGACAAAACTGAGGCTATAATACTTTGGCCACATCATGAGAAGGTGCAACTCACTCAAAAAAAAAATATTAATGTTTAGAAAAGTGGAGGGCAGTAGAAAGAGAGGAAAACTCCATACCAGATGGGTAGACTCAAGTAAGTAAGTTAACAGGAATTAATACAGGACTTAAGTAGAGGAATGGAGGACAGCAGGGCTTGGAGATTGTTCTCTGGACAATATGACACTACAGTGTTATAGATCTCTTATTGCACTTTAACTGCTATGGATGCCTCCTGTGGGATTCTGGGTTTTTCAGCCATAGCAGTTAATAATAGTGCTCTAACAGTGTAGTGTGATATTGTACAGAGATGATGATGGTTAAAGAGAGAGAAAGGAGGATGTTTTTATTTGGCAGGAAATTAGTTTGTGGTTAAATCAGCAGTAAATCATTACTACAAAAACCACTGCTATGCATGACTGGAAAGGTTGAGAGAGGGTTGGGTGCAAGTTTAAAAGCACAGCTCCACCCCAACTATTTCCTTGCAGCAATGTGTTCCAAAGTACAAGCTTAAAACAATGTTCACTCCAAGGGTGTGTGAAATGCAAATTACTGACTTCAGTTGGAGTTTGAAAGGTAGGGTTGGTCCTTAGACAGAGGCCATAAAACTGGAGAAGGGGAAAAATTACTCCTCTGATTCACAAAGTTTATCTCTGTGTCTCATGGTCAATAATCAACGGATCATAGCGGTCCTTCCTTGCTTCTGTCAAGATCTGCTTCCCCCTCCCACAGTTCAGAAAACCAGCCTTCTGTATTTAAATATAACAATTTTATTCCAGTAATCATAGGCGTTAGCAGAAAGATGTTTATAGACAGAACTGCCATCTTCCACAAATATTGGCCCAAAATTAATGACGTCCCACCCTAATGTTTGCATGGGCTTTATTTTGATTTGTTTACAAATTAAAACATACCTGCCCTTTCCAAACATAATTACTGAGTCTGCCCGGCCCATCATACACTTTCAGTTTTGTTTCTGTTTTTCCTTTCCCTTTCTGAGAAAGTTCTGATGAAAGAAAATCTTCCCCATGTTTCAATGCTATGCCAGATTGAGAGTGGTGCCACAACAAACTACAGTTCCCAGAATTCCATAGCTTTGAGCCATGGCAGTTAAAACAGTGTCAAACTGGAGTATTTCCAATGCACCTATTTGTGCATGCAGTATTCTCACTTTGCTCCTCCTGTCACTACATCCCTGCAGACGGTTGCAGGAAGCAAGGCAGTGGCTGCTCAGAGTCAGCAGATGTTCTCTGTCTTGTCACCACTCCACTACTTGGGAAAATGGGAACTGCCACCAACCTGATTCTGGCCACAGTGTGTTTCCCCTCTTTTAATTTTTCATTATTTGTTCCTTGCTTGTTTGTTTTATTTTTAGAGCCCCTGATTGCAGTGGGAGAGAAGGAGCCCATAGCAGCTCCAGGGCACATGTTGGAAGAATGGATCTGTGCTCCCCTCCCAGTCTGCTATTCCCACATAACTCCTCTTTGCTTCTACTGACATTGGCTGCATCCACACTGCAGAAATAATCTGGGTTGACAACACTTTAACTGCCATTGCAAAGCTCCGGTGCCACAGCAAACTACAGTTCCTAGCATTCAATAGCATTGAGCCATTGCAGTTAGTGCTATCCAACTGGATTATTTCTGCAGTGTGGATGCAGCAACTGCACTTTAGTAATATGTAGACCTTGCATCATTTCAAGAGGGCAGCTTAGAAAAGTAGCTTTTGGAGACTATAGACTGACTCCTATGGGTAGTCTCAAGTAGAGTAGACCTACTTGATCCATTATTGAACAGTGAGCTAGCACTTATGGAACTCCCATTGATTCTACTGACCTATTTGAATTGGGATCACCAAAAGGAATCAGGCCTACAGCACCTAGAAGCCCTCAACTGCAATCATATTTGCTGGGGGACACTGGGTGTTGCAGTCCTCTGTTTAAATTTCCGAAACTCAGCTTCAAAATTTACAATGTGTGCATTTCCTGGTGCTGCAACCAATTTTATTATATCCATTTGTGCTTCTGTGGCATGGTTTTATGCTGCATTTAGTTTTTATAGCTTTATCTTTTATGTGTAGTCCTTTTCCTGTAAACTATGCAAGAACATTTGTGAGTGGGCAGCACAGACATATCTTTAAACAAGTAAAAACACATACATAAATTGATGAGTAGTGTTCCAGTGGTGCCTGTTTCTCAAGAACAAACCCTGTTTTGATGCATCCCCCATAACTCATTGTCTTAGTGTTTACGTATGGGGGATGCTTGGTTAATGGTTTGTTTGTATGAGTTGCTGGAGCTGGCATTCTTCAGAGTTTTGCTCCCCCCTTTCAGGGTGAAATGATAGGCTATCCATGCTGCTCTGAAAGTGTATTTAAAGTGGCTACTTTTCCTTTGAAGGGAAAACAGCAGGGATGGGAGAGAAATGGCATTCTGTTCTCCTTTAATACAGTAATTTACATTTCCTGGGCCAATAAATACTCATCAGCATTTCACAGAATTAAAACGGAAAATGTGTGGGCAAGCAACATTTGAATGTGGTCAAGAGGGTAGAAGTTGTAAATGAGGAAGAAAATACAAGCTAGGAGAGGGTACAACAGTTTGCATTTGCCTGAGTCTACTGGGAAAGGCAAGATTCTGCCCCCTCATGTCTCCCCTGCCCATTGCTGAACTACGTTTGCTCATTGAACTCAGTTTTCAGCAACTGACCTACACTGAAGACTAAGGGAAAAAATACGAGGAGAGAAAAACTGGGAAATTTAATAATCAGCTGAAAAGTGGGAAGACAGAATTAATCGGGTAATGATGTACCAATGTGGTGGTGGGGATGGTGGATCTGCTTTGGGTGCAAGGGTGAAGGGAATGCATTGTCCCTGAAGCCAATCAGAAGTGGTGGAAGGGGAGGAAAACTGAGCTCATCTGTTGATGTGAGTGTAGGCATTGGCTGCTGCCCCTGGAGCAATTCTCTGCAGCGGCTTCCCTCACCAAGAAATTTATTGGCAGGTAATGGTGGCATCTTACTAAACCGTACATAACTAATCTCCTCCAAAGAAAGTGACTTTGCCACTCTCCAAGACAGTGTATTCCACTGCTGAACAGCTCTTACTATCAGGAAGTTTTTCCTAATATTGAGGTGGAATCTCTTTTTCTGTAGTTAAAATCTGTTGCTCCAGGACCTATTCTCTGAAGCTGCAGAAAACCTTGCTCCATCTTCAGTATGACATCCCTTCAAATATTTAAACATGGCTGTCATGTCACCTCTTAATCTTCTCTTCTCCAAGCTAAAATTACCCAGCTCCCTCAGCTGCTACTCATTGAATATGGTCTCCTGACCATTTTTAAATTGGAGAGTACAATATCTTTGCATGTGGAGTTATGCATTGATAGATTTCTTGCACAGCCCTTGTGCTAAATGGTGACAAGGTGCAATCAAATGTGCTACCAAAGAACTACTGCAGTTTCAGCAAGGGCTGACAGACATACATTAGCAGCAGGTGTGCATTTCCAGGTATGATGGCACTACTTATACAACTCTGCTTTTGTGAACATGAACTGAATGCTGACATTACATGCCGGACAAAAATATCTATAAAACATGTAGAATTCCAGCCATTGTGTCCAGCCAACAGGTAGTCTGGGAAGTGTAAATCAAATAAAGTCTGCAATTTCAGATTGCATTTGTACATTGAGATTGCACATGGAGTACTGAACATTGCAATTGCACACTCTACAATAGCACCCAGTCATTGACATATGTTGGACAAAGTTGCTATTCTTTATGTTGGTTGCATAATGCTGTTGTTTTGTATCTCCCCATGTGGATATTTATGCTATGCTGAGAGTATGTCAGATTGCAGCCAGAGTCTGTTGGATGTAATGCCCAACTGTATTCTTTAGGCATGGGGGATGTACTGAGGGCTAGTGACTTATGGCTAGGCGTTATGGCCAGAAAATTGAATGTTGACAGAATGAAAACAGTTTGATCCAAGAGGGTTGTAAGAAATTAGCAAAACAGGAAGAAAACTGGTGGGAAGCAGAATAAAAGAGGATATGTGTTGCATGAAAGAGGAATCTGGTGTGGGTAAGGGCAGGAACATTTAGCCCCCCAAAACAGAGTTTCAGTCAAATGCGATATTTGTTCCTTTTTGAAAATGATGATTCTGCTTAACCCACAGAGACTATCAATGACAATTTATTATCTTTGTTTCAAGTATGTCTACTATCATGTATAAGATTACACAAACAGTAGGAGTTGGAATAAAGTCACTAATTCTTTTTCATAAAATGAAAAAAAGATGACAAGGTTACACAAAGAGAGGAAAGTACATGAAAACAAGGAGAGTAAGAGGGGAAGATAGCAAGAATAACCCAACACAATTAGCTCTGGGCATATTATTTTAAGGCAAATGATACTCTCACTTGGAAAAGGATAATTTTGTATGTACTTTCAGGTTTGGCTTGCTCATTTCATCAGGGATGCCTTGCCATGGTCTGATTAGCTTAGACTAAAATGTTAAGAATCCTCTAATCAACAATTAAATTGCACTTCAACTAACTTTTCCAAACTCTGAAGTCAGCTTTCCCAGCTCCCTCCAACTAATGCTTCACTTGCTTGCTTCTTTGTCCACCAGCTTTTTGTAGCTCTTGTTGCAAAGGATTAAGGTAGGAAAGGCTGTGCTGAATTGGGCATGCTGGAATAGCCACACTGAAATGGCCACTTGAATAGCCAATTTGAGGGAACTTGAAGGAATACATCCTGATCCTAAAAGGTGTAGGGTCCCCATCAACAATGTCAGCGTCTCCTTGGTATTTTGGGGAAAATATGAGCTCCCAGCTAAATTAGGACAGTTGGAGGGTATGGGTTACCAGTTCTTTTATAGACTAAGCATGTGTTGAACATATACAATCAGCTTCTTTAAGGAACTCTTCCCTTTTTATCATGAAAACAACTGTGAGGTAGGTTGGGCTGCTCATAAACCTCATGGTTGTGTGGGGACTCAACCCTGTTCTCTCCAGTCCTAGTAAACACTTTAACTAAGCTTTTCCCAACCTGATTCTGTCCAGATGTGATGGTCTACAAATTCTATCATCTCCAGCTAGGAGGGAATGTAAGCACGAGTCCAATACATCTGGATGGTGTCAGTGAGGAAGAATGCTTTACCCACTACATTAGTCTGCTTCCTGTGTGTCAGGCAGCTCTCTCTCTCTCTGTGTGTAACAGTTGGCTATCCTAAATACCATCCTAAAAAGTAAATAACTCCTTGGTATAAAATTCATTTTCAAAGTTTTTGCAAATGTGTCCTTCTCCATTTTAGCAATCCATGACATGAACCAAACAGTGTTGCAATATCTAAACAAAGTCAGCTTTTTATTGCTTTGGGAAGAATCCTTGCTCAATCCTGTAAGCAATGGTCTTAGCCCTGCTACGCAAATGAACAGCTAAACTGGGAGAGACTAGGTGATTCATTGTTTTCTTTATGATGTGTTCTCCTTTCTATAGTCCTTGAAGTGTAAAAGTGCTGATATCAAGGAAGAAAGAGATATCAGAATTTCAAATATAACTTTCTTATCCATGATTGCCAATGCACCGTCATTTATTTGGTTGGTTTTCAAAGAGAACCTCAGAGCAAAACTTCATAGCCATAAAATCAATTATGCCTGCTGTAGTTATGCAAGTTTTACTGTGTAAAGGTAAGGTAAAGGTATTCCCTGTTGACAAGGTTGTCAAGTTGTGTCTGACCATAGGAGGCAGTGCTCATCTCCATTACTAAGCCAATGAGCCAGTGTTGTCACAGACTACTCTGTGATCATGGGGTCAGCATGACTGCACAGAATGATGTTTACCTTCCCACTGAAGTATTACCTATTTATCTACTTGCATTTGCATGCTTTCAAACTGCTAGGTTGGTAGAAGCTGGGACTAGTGATGGGTGCTCACTCCATCATACAGCACCCGGGCCTCGGACTGCCAACCTTCTGATCTTGCAATCAACAATGTCAGCATCTTAACCACTTGAACCATTGCATCCCTTGTGTAAACGTTATACCCACCAACATTTCACAGGTGACCCACATCAGAGTACAGTCAAAAGGGTATGGTCAGTCAACAAGGGGACAAAAATGATTAATGAGCAAGAACACAAAACTATTATTTAAGACAACAAAACCCTGGAAGTTATGTATTGAGTTTTAGGTGCATTCCTCTCCCCTCCCTCCTGTTCAGTTGAATGCAAACTAATTTTATATTTTGAACTCAGCAGCAACTAAAGTACTTTGAGGGTAAAGGGAGAAAGAATAAGGAAGAGAGAGAAACTGGGACATTTTAAAAACATCTGAAAAAGTGGGATGGCAGAAGATTAATTGGGACTGTCCCTGCCAAAGCAGGTCAAAAAATTGTGTTACTGACAGTTGATAAACACCCAATGGTAAAAATAAAAGAGCCATGAGAATCGTGTGCATTTTTCTCTCTGTATTTGAAAATATTGTGGAGGAATTATTCTGCATGAAAAAATCTGTGGAGTTTCTGATCCAAAGCCCTGTTTTGCTTCACATGAAGCAAAAAAGAAAATTTGCACAGAAAAGAGATTTTGGTGCAAAAATTACTATGCAGACCAATTCTTCAACACTTTGGGATGTTCAGATGTGGCAAGAATTCCATGTTCATTTTTTTCCCCCGCAGTGGGGAAAAACCTACTGTAGATGTTCATCCCCATATGGAAGGACAAAATAATTAAGGATATATTATAAATTCTTAGTAGTAAATATATTCCAGGTTTTAATGTGAGCTTTAAGGGAGCTATCTATTGGTGCTGAACACATTCTCAAAATAAGTTTAGCACCTGGGTTGATTCATTTATGTTTCAGACCAAAACCCAGAGCAGATTCACTATGTCACTGTAATAGAAGCCACCCTCTGTTATATTTTAGTTAGCACCCATGGCATAATTCCTGACTAGAAATTCAAATAAAAGACGACTTTTATGAAGAAGTTCTTTCATTCATCTGATCTGAAACAACTGCTGCACATCTTGATTGGAATCTTCACTTTCCCTGAGCAGCAGCTATTCTCTCAAGTTACAGCAGAGGGAGATAGAAAGCAGGTTATTTCATCAACTCAATTTAAAAACAAAACAAAACAGCTTTACCAAGCTATTCTACTCCTGATGTGTCTCCAGGTTGTCAGCCAAAAAAGACTTGGGGTCTCCATCAATAGTGACAGCATCTCCTTGATATTTTCAGGGAATTATTAGCTAAACAGGAGGCCTGCAAGAGGTGGGTAACTTAAGGTCATCTTTTCACCTGTGTATACCAGTACTCACAGCAGAGAGATTCTGGCTTCAATGAATAAAAAAGTTTTATTTAGAAATATACAAAGGTGCACACAGTCACATAAAACCAGCGCAATTTTAACAATCATACAAGGCTAAAAGGAAGTAAGGTGTGAAAGGCTGGATAGTGGGAAATCAGGAATTAGGAAAGGTGATAATTACCTGAAGATAGGGTTCCACAGACGATGGAGAATAGCTCAGAAGGATTCTGAGGGTAATACAGAGAGTGGGGCTCTGGTTTGTGGGACAGAGCCTTGGTCTTTAGCAGCAAATTGGCCATGTGTGGGCAGATATTTATTTATATTGTTTTGCACCTTGAGTGGTACTTGATGATCCCGTATGGTTTAACAAAGATCTGGTGGTCTTCTCATGGAATGGGCAATAGGATTCTAGAACAACTGATAGCTTTAACTTTGGAGTGACAAAACACTGATTGGATTTAAGACAACCCCTGGATGGTTGGATAGGAAGGGGTGAATAGGGACACAACCCAGGGTGAGAAAAAGATATGGTGTTTAACTGCTTTGTGCTGGGACTCTCTCAATACCTATTTGAGAGGATATGCAGAAATCCTGGGGGAGTATGGAGTGATTAGCAAACCCATTTAACTTTTACTAAGTGCCGTCTACTTCTTCCACATGTCTTTCCCACATGCCTTATTCATGTGAAACTTCATAGTGTTTGAAAGGTCATTGTGACCTCTTAAAAACATGTCTGAATCCAGATATCAAAATATGAAAATATGAAACCCCATATTCAGTGTGAGAAGTGTGTGGGGTATGCTAACAATGCCTACTATTTAATTTTAAAAATTAGTTCTGGAATTTATTTCCCAGTCCTCTTCTCTTCTCTTCTCTTCTCTTCTCTTCTCTTCCTCTTCTCCTCTCATTCCCTTTTCCTTTTGTGTTGTGATGTAATGTAGGGGAAAGAGTGAGGTTGTTTTCGGCTGTTCCAGAGACTAGGGCTGCATCTATAATGCAGAATTAATGCAGTTGATATCATTTTAACTGGCATGGATTAATGGTATGGCATTCTGGGATTTTTGGTGAGATATTTAGCCTTCTCTGTCAGAGAGTTCTGGTGCCACACAAAACTACAAAGCCCAGGACAGTTAAAGCTGTGCCACTGCACAGAGAAGATGGAGAAATTCTAACAGGGGACAGAGAAAAGGCAGAACTACTCAACACCTTCTTTGCCTCAGTCTTCTCAGAAAAGAAAAAGGGTGCTCAGTCTGAGGAAAATGGAGCAGAGGACACAATAGGGGAAATGCAGCACAGAATAAGTAAAGAGGAGTACAGGAATACCTGGTTAACCAAAATGAATTTAAGTCTCTAGGGCCAGATGAATTACATCCAAGGATATTAAAAGAATTGCCACTGGCAATAATCTTTGAGAACTCCTGGGGAACAAGAGAAGTCCCAACAGACTGGAGGAGGGCAAACATTGTCCCCATTTTCAAAAAGGGAGAAAAAGAGGATCCCAATAACTATTGCCCAGTTAGTCTGACTCAATACCTGGAAAGCTTCTAGAACAGTTCATTAAACAGAGAGTCTGTGAACATTTAGAAGGGAATGCCATAATCACTAAAAGTCAACATAGTTTCTCAAAAACAAGTCATGCCAGACTAACCTGATTTCTTTTTTGGGATAAAATTACCAGCTTGCTAGATGAAGGGAATGCAGTAGACAGCACATCTTCATTTCAGTAAGGCTTTTGACAAGGTCCCCCATAATATTCTTGCAAACAAGATAGTAAAATGTCGGCTAGACAATAGGTGGATTAGTAACTGGTTGACTGACCAAACCCAAAGGGTGCTCAGCAATAGCTCCTCTTCATCCTAGAGAGAAGTGACCAGTGGGGTGCCATAGGGTTCTGTCTTGGGCCCAGTGCTATTCAACATCTTTATCAACGATTTGGATGAAATAATAGGGGGCATGCTTCTCAAATTTGCAGACAACACCAAATTAGGAGGAATAGCTAATACCCAAGAAGACAGGATGAAAATTCAAAATGTCCTTAATAGATTAAAAAGCTAAGCAAAAGCTAACAAAATGAATTTCAACAGAGAGAAATGTAAGGTACTGAACTTAGGGCAAAAAATTGAAATGCATAGATACAAGATGGGGGACATCTGGCTTAATGAGACTACGTGTGAAAAGGATCTAGGAGTCCTAGTAGACCACAAGTTCAACATGAGTCAACAGTGTGATACTGCAGCTAAAAAGGCCAATGTGATTTTAGGCTACATCAATAGAAGTATAGTATCTAGATCAAGAGAAGTAATAGTGCCACTCTATTCTGCATTGGTCAGGCCCCACCAGGAATACTGTATCTAATTCTGGGCACCACAATTCAAAAAGGATGTGGAAAAACTGGAGTGTGTCCAGAGGAGGGCAACTAAAATGATGAAGGATCTGTAAACCATGTCCTATGAGGATGTTTAGCCTGTAGAAGAGCCAGTTAAGAGGTGACATGATAGCCCTGTTTAAATATTTGAGGGGATGTCATATTGATGAGGGAACAAGCTTGTTTTCTGCTGCTTCAGAGACTAGGACCCGGAACAATAGGTGCAAGCTCCAGGGAAAGAGATTCCATCTCAACATTAGGAGGAACTTCCTGACGGTGAGAGCTGTTTGACAGTGGAACACTCTCCCTTGGAGCATGGTGGAGTCTCTTTCTTTGGAGGTTTTTAAATAGGCTGGATGGCCATCTGTCTGGGATGCTTTGATTTTGAGTTCCTGCATGGCAGAATGGGGTTGAGCTGGATGGCCCCTGTGGCTTCTTCCGACTCTATGATTCTATATCTGATAATGGTTGCTCTGCAACTGATATGTTCCTGTTTTGTTTTTGTTTTTTTATACTGATATGATTCCTGCAAGGGCTTGGCATGATAATGTCTTGAGAAATGGTCTGATAATTAAATGCAGGGTTCATGAGGCTTCATAGAATGGCCAAGGAATTTAGGGAACAGCAGAAATTTAGGGGCTACCTGCAACTCATGTGCTGCACTTTCCCCATCCCTGAGCTAGCATGATCCTACTTATGTTGGAATAAAGTCAGAAGAGGATTCTTGTCAGAAGATGCCATATCAATGCCTTTAATGCTTCAAAAAGCTACAAAAGGCATATTTGGGATAAAACTGAGGGAAGATTGTGAGATGAGTTCGTGGTGTATACTAATGACCCATTCTTCCTCTGCAGTGCTAAGGTTTTTGAGGAAGGAAAGACGCAGTTTCATTTCCTCTTCTACATATCCACTGCATCCATGACAGGGCAGCACAAAGCTATTGGCTGAAGATGGCAGCACTGGCAAAGGGAAAACCAAATCGGAAAGAATTATCATATTATTTACAGCTGTTTCCTGGAAGCAGGGGAGCTGGTACCAAGATGATGTCTGTCAGCCAAGCATTTGCACAAGTCTTTAGCAGAATGTGCAACTGGCTCAAAGCCATAGGAAGAAGTGTCCGTTTGTCAGGGAGGAATGCCAATTGATGGCAGCCATGATGATGTTTCTGCAAGGGTTTGGAGCTCAGAATAAAACACAGGTACCTCACTGACTCCTTGCTCTCCTATCCTAATGTTTAGATGTGTCTCCCTTGCAATACTGGTATTTGGAGCCAACTCCCTTCCTCTTATCTAGCTTCTACCTTATCTATCCCGTTGCTTACTACGGCATCCCACTTCCTGGTTAGGAGTCCCCTTGTCTCCCTTAAAAGAGACACCAAAGCTAAATAATTTACCTCATCTTGGACTCTGTTGTTTCTTTCCCAGACTCCACCCGCTCATAGGATATCTGTCATCCACACAGGTTTGGAGGTAGCTAGGGAAAGAGGATGCAGCTGAATAGGAAATGGCCTTGTTTCCAGAAATTTTATTTTTTAGCTATGAAGCTAAATACAATGGTGTAAGGAGATGGTAGAATCAAGTGCCTCACAAACACAAATATTTAGGAGGGAAGAAGCCAGACAAGGGGCCAGAATGGTGATGAAGGAATTCAGCATGGGACAAGTTGTACCAGCTGCACTTCTGCCTCTATCTAATAATAATAATAATAATAATAATAATAATAATAATAATAATTATTATTATTATTTGTATCCCACCCCTCTGAGAGCAATCGGGGTGGCTAACAAGAAAGAAAAATGTGTCCAACCTTGTGGGTTAGAAGGAGATATTGAATAAATTAGTTTCAAATATATCTACCCTATGTCTCCCTCTTTTTTAAAAACAAAGTTTATTATAATAACAAAAGTACAAATACAAACAAATACACTTTTTTAAACCTAAAGGATGGGACTAGAACTTTATTGTTATAGATAGTGCTGAAAGAGATTTTGTTGCAGGTGAGGCAAATAAGATCAATATGAAAGATGAAAACTGTTACAATTCTTGACGTTGGTCAGTCCTAAGCAAATGCCTCTCCAGAATGCATCTCAGACTAAGGAGTTTATGGCATAGGGTTAAAAAGGTGATTTACTTCTTCTGGCTTGAATCTTCTTCCGGGAGACATGCGGGTATTATCATATGTAAGTCACCTTCAATTCTGCCATGATGCCGCCAGCCAAATCCAGCCTGGGTAAGACACCAATCCAAGCCGCCTTCAGCCGGCCAATTTTTGAAGTCAGAAGCTTCCATTTTGAAAAAGGGCCAGCTGAGCGCGGCTTGGGAGCCGTGGTTTACCCAGGCTGGATTCAGCTGGTGGATTCGGCAGTGATTCACTTATGATAGTACCCAGTTGCAGCCTGGAAGAAGATTCAAGCTGGAAGAGATAAGTTGCCTTTTTAACCTCATGCGATAAGCTCCTAATTCTCAGATTCTTCATTCACTAATATATTGGGTAAAGGGAGAACAGGTTTTCCAGAACACATCTTTATCTCCTATTCCTTGTACAATTCTGGATATAAATGTTAGAGCTCAGATAGATTACCTGAAAACATTGAGACTTTCCAGTTCTTTTTGTTTGTTTGTACCTCTATAGTCATGGATTTTCCTGTTCTTCCACCTAGACTTTTCTTGAAATATGCTGCACTCTTTGTTGTAGCCTCAGAAATTCCATCTTGGGAAACCCTGGGCTAAACTGAAGCATCTCTACCTCCTACACTGTGTTCTGGAGAAAATGTGAGGTAAAGGGAACATTTATTCCATTTGTGGATTCATTGTACAACAATTCATGAATATTGATCAAAAATATGAGAGATTATATTGCTGAGTGGCTTGTGTCCTTGAGTGATGAGTCCCGAGTCATCACTCAATTTTTTTTCTGAATAAATTAGAATCTAATTGCTCAATTTAGATCTGCATTTTATGCACTGAGTTAAAAGTTTATTTTTAATGTTCATTTTGTTCACCTGTAGTATTGTATGTGGTTCAATTTGTGTTTCAAATATTAGAAATTAGACTTTTTCATCTTCAAATGTTATATTACCTCTGTAGGGGATGCAAATTTCTAAGGAGGGTGGGACATAGAAAATTTTGGGAACCACTGATTTAGCCCAACCAGGCTGGATTGCAGCCTGGACATGCTGTTCACTGAACATTCTAACAGATCCCAGTGTTTGGGACCATCCTTGGCTTGTTATGATCAACTGAAGTTCATTTCCCCATGACATCTGCATACCATTCTGTCTTATGTATTTCTTATCAGTGGATCACAACTATAACTTGGCTATAGTTGAAAGAATAGTAGGGAATTAAGAATACAGATTTTCTTGTCCTTGGTGAAAACATCTTTCTTTCTAGTCTTTGCATATCAAGATACTATGCCAAGAAATAGCCAGTCCTGTAATTATATATATATATATATATATATATATATATATATATATA
>CM034707.1:17658704-17669007 GCA_020142125.1 Phrynosoma platyrhinos
TAGAGTTTCACCATCTTTTGCTTCCAGTTATATAGTCTATTTGATTTTGTGTTGTCCATCTGGTTATGTCCATGTGTACAGTCTTCTTTCTGGTTGTATGAAGAATGTGTTTGCAATGAATAGGTTATTGGCTTCATAAAAATCTATCAGATGTGCACCAGCTTCATTTCTTTTACCTAATCCAAATTTGCCTACTATTTTTGTTTCTTCTTTGCTTCCAACTTTTGAGTTCCAATCTCCAATGATCAACTTGACATCTAGTATTGATGTGCTGTCAATTTCTTCTGCACTCCTTCATGGAATCTATCAATTTCTTCCTGTTTTGCCTCTGTGGTTGTGCATATACTTGAATTATGGTGATATTTACAGGTTTACCATGGAGCCTTACTGAAATGATTCTGTCTTATTTTGCATTGTATCCTCTGACAGCTTTTGCCACATCTCTACACCATTTCTTCTTGTCTTTTAATTGCCTGAGTAGAACATTGTATGGTTGTTTCACTCAAAGTGGCCCATTCCTGTCCATTTTAACTTACTCACCCCCAGTGCTGCTATGTTCATGCATAGATAGAATATAGATAGACTATAGATAGAATATACCTTTTATCATTATGTGTGCAATAAAGAAATGTCAGATCTTTGGTGCAGTGGTTACTCCTGCCACCCGTTTGTGCTATAACATTAGTGTGTTGTTGGGAAATTTAGGAGAATTAGCATTTTTGTTTCACAATAAATAATGGACCACAGGGCAAAAATCTCTATATTTCTGCCTCCTGCTGAAGACAATAGTGGTTGGTAGCTCCCATATCAGTGGGGCAATGAGTTGGGTTTTTTTAAAAGGAGCTATCCATAGTGCTGGGGGGTTTGCTCAGCAGATTGGATAGTACCTTTAAAGTTCAGACTGTAACCAGAACCAGATTCAGCACCCCACTGAAGTGAGAGTCCTCAGTCATCACTGGCTAAGCACCTAGGAACTGAACAAGTCTCTCTCTCTCTCTCTCTGTGAGACAGAATGAGAAATCTCTCTGTCAAGAAGCCTTGTGAACCTTCCTACATCCAGTGCCTCTGTTTCTTATGTTTATCCTGGGAGTGTCATTGTTTAGATACCTAAGCATCATCTATGAACAAGAGATATGCCTCAGCAGGTGCAGAGTAGCCTCCAAACTTTGTAGCAGCAAACAGAAAGATCTCATTGCAAAATCTGATAGGGAGGAGGGAGGAACCACAAAAGCCACAAAACCACAAGAATGAGTACTGTGCATGTTCACCAGTGGGGAACAGAAAATCAGATTCACATGGAATGGAATCTCTGGCTGTTTGGAGCTGAAGAAAAATGCTCCATATTGCAACATTTTGTTGCAGATCCCACTTGCAGATATCATATAGAGTAAAGCTTATGTGACAAATTCCAAATTCCAAAATCATTGATGACTAAAATTACAGGGGGAAAATGTTCTATACAAATGTTCATTTAAAAATATGCATATATAAATGATCCTTTGTCAGGA
Source organism: Phrynosoma platyrhinos (assembly GCA_020142125.1). Taxonomy (NCBI): domain Eukaryota; kingdom Metazoa; phylum Chordata; class Lepidosauria; order Squamata; family Phrynosomatidae; genus Phrynosoma; species Phrynosoma platyrhinos. The sequence goes on from CM034707.1 coordinate 17,660,213, forward strand.
GTGTTTGATTGTGTATTCCTGCATGGCAAGGGGTTGGACTGGATGGCCCTTGTGGTCTCTTCCAACTCTGAGTCTTTGAAATGTCCAGATACACTCACACATGGCATCCCCTCCCTTTCTAATAGAACAGGCTTATATTAGTATTTTCCCTTTTCTTGCCTCCTTCCACACCCCATCTAGCTTCCTGCTTCAATCCTCTTCTTCTCCCCCCAACTTATTTCCTGTTACAGGGTACAGATCTGAGAGGGAAAAAAAAGAAAAAAGTAAAAAGATGGTTAGGTGGGTGGGTGGGAAAAGCTTTATAAATAACCCAGGAGGACCTGTTCCCAGCTGCTGGTGCTGAGAGACAAGTATACCCAATACATCCACCTCACCTTATAAGATGGGACCAGGGAGGTTTCTCATTTTGATTTTTGCAGCAGGTAAGACAAATGGCCCAAAGAGTTCCTCTTCACAGAGAAGAGTAGCTTTTATCTCTGTTGAGGCTACAGCCTCCCAGTCAATTAACCTGCTTCTGGTTTATTTCATTCCTATTAATTAATTTAAAGTAGATTTCTGCAATGTGATGCTTTCCATATGCTTAGGAACTTTTCTCACTTCCATGTTGGGTGAGGGGTTGTAGTCTATAACATTGGAAGGACATCATGTCAGTGGAGGATGATTTAAGAAAGCAAGTAGGACCTACAACAAAAGTTTGTAGCATGGAGTACATCATTGGGAGGGTTAATCTTTTGCACTAGCATGAGGTGAACGTGTAATTTTTAAGATGGTCTGATTCTAGCAGTTTGCATCTTCTTTTTTGTTTTCAGATCAGCTGTTCTAAACTCATTTGATTGTGTCTTATGGCTGTATTTTTATTCTGTTTTAAGTGTTTGATGACTTTTTGTGTAATCTGCCTTGTAGACTTTCAATAAGCATATAAATATGGTGGTGCTTATAATTTGAAGGTGTGCTTAAGATATATGTTATGGGGGGGGGGACAGGCAATTCCTGCACCCTCACTTTGAGGAACCAGTACCATATTTGCTCCCATTGGTTAAAATTGTTTTTTCTTGCCTGGAAGCCCTCCAGGGATCAGAAGCAGATGGATCAGGGACCAGCACTGGTCAATGGACCTCCACTTTGAGTAGTACTGTTCTAACTGAGGGCATAACAAGCCAAATGGAAATGACTTGGTCTAGTTTTTCCCCAGATCTCTTCCATGGATTCCATATTGGTTTTATTACCTGTCCATCATAGTGCCTGGCCAGCCATAAGGGGGGGGGGGGAGAGGTCTCATTGTTCTAGCTCCTATACTAGTTTCTTGAGAAAAGAGTGGGCTCTGAGAACACAGAGGTTGACCATTTCTGTTCTGAGGTCTCAGGAATAGCCAATATCACAAGACTCTCAGGCTTCATCTGAACTGCAGAAATAATGCAGTTTGACACCGTTCTAACTGCCATAGCATAATGCTATGGAATCCTGGAATTTGTTGGGGCACTAGAGCTCTCTGATAGAAAAGGCTAAATATCTCACAAAACTGTGAATTCCAGAATTCCATGGCATTAAGCCATGACATTTAAAGTGGTGTCAAATTGCATTAATTCTGCAGTGCAAATGCAGCCTTAGATTTCTTAGGTGAAAGGATCAGAGTTCAGTTCCATGGAAAAGGATCCCTGATGATAGCTAGTTCCTTATAGCTACTCACTGACTAGCAATGATAGATGACAAAGTTGTGAGCTACATGGTGAACCCCTGTAGGACACTTCTGGAGTGAAGTGGTTCCACAATCCCTGCACAGTCCATGTACACATAGATTTGGAAGGGAACCCAAGGAGCATATAGTTCAACACCCTGGCAGTGTAGGAATCTACCACTAAAGTAGCCCTGAAAGGTGGGCACCTACTTCTCTTTAAAAACTTCTAGTGAAGGAGAGAGTTCATTGCTTTTTGAGGGAGATTATTCTTCTACTAAACTATTCTTACCATTAGGAGGTTCTTCCTAGTGTCCAGGCAGAATTTCTTTTCTTTGAATTTGAGGCCATTTTTTAGGTCCTTCCCTCTGGAGCAAAACAAAACAAAATCACACAGTCTATTCCACGTGGCAGTCCTTGAGACGTTTGAGTATAGTTTTTACCCCATAGAGAAGATGGTTGACATATTTTGGTGGAACAAATTTTTACTATTTTTCAATCCTTACTGGATCAGCTAGATACTCTGGTGACCCCCCCCCATTCTTCTCCTTTTCCTGTAGCATACCTCTTTAAATATCCCCTCCCCAAATAAAATACAATATTTGCTGCATTGCTTAAATCATTTAAGGCTGCAGACATAGACACACTTACTTGGGTATAAGTCCCATTGAATTCAGTGGAATAGACATGTAGGTTTGCATTGCAAGTTATTTAAAAAAATATTGACTAAGGAGATGTCAGAGATCCAGTGTGGTGTAGCGATTTGAGTGTTGGACTTGAAGCTCTGCTCAGCCATAGAAACTGATTGGGTGATGCTCTGCTCAACCATAGAAACTGATTGGGTGATGCTGGGCTTAGCCTCAGAGGAATGCAAAGGCAAGTCAACTTTGAACAAATCTTGCCATGAAAACCCTGTGTTAGGTTTGCTTTAGGGTCATCATAAATTGAAAATTACTTGAAAGCATGCAAGAGGGAAAGGTCCCCTATTGATCAGGAGACAAATTAAACATTTTAAAATATTAATATTTACAGCCAACTGCTAGTTTAGAAGAAATATTTCCTTGTTTTTCAGAAAGAATAAAGAATACATATTTTAGGATGCGTTATTTAGTTGCATTGGGGGCTGTAACAATGCACTCAATTTCTGAATACAAAGAAAACATACTTTCCCCTCTTTAGAGTAATTTGCTGCTATGTAAATTCAATTAACTAATCAACTAACCAAACCAAACTCATAAAACTGATCAGCCCAACCCAAGCTTGGTCCTAGACATGTTTCACACCAAATATCAATCAATTTACCTTCCAGAGAATTGTACCTCATCATCATCTGTGGCATTGTAAAGATCATAAGAGAAAACTTGAATCATTCACTGTTTTACTGATGTCCTAAATATTATGGCCAATGCAAACTCATGGCTTAGGACAGTTGTTTCTGCTTTTGGATTAGACGTGTCAGGATGCTCATAGATAAAAACAGTGCTACTCAAACTGGTGATCTCTGGATCTGTGCCAATCTCTGGGCCATTGACTGCCAGTTCCTGGCAAGTTTCCAGGAAACAAACAAACAATTGAAGGCAATGGGCAGAAACATAGTATTAGTCATATTGGAAAAATATTCTCAGCTTCTACATCATTTAGTCTAAGATGCCCTGGATGAAAGGACCTTACCTTTTGGCAGGAATCAAAACATTCATGTTACATTATGTAGAAAGATCTTGTAGCACCTTTGAGACTAACTGAAAGAAAGAAGTTGGCAGCATGAGCTTTTGTAGACTTAAGGCTATGAAAGCTCCTGCTGCCAATTTCTTTCAGTTAGTATCAAAGATGCTATACAATCTCTCTACATACTAATTCCACAAACTAACATGGCTATATTGTTGAATTCATGTTACCTATTTCTTTTCTCTTCCAGGGAGCATTTACTGTTCAAGAGAAGCACTGGAGATTATCCCAAGCAATGGGAATGTGGAGTTGGGCCAGAAGGCGTATTTTTTATGCAAAGGTGAAAGCTAGTAACTACTGAGGGTATGTACAGGCATGCATAAAAACAGGAGCCAATGGAATTTTTTGTCCTTGAGTGAGGAACTCAGAGGCAGGGTGAAATTTTTCATGTAGAAGATCCCACATTCAGTCTGGGAATTTATCTGTATTTTTTTTGGCAGTTTCTGATTTGTCCAGTATTAAATATATATTTTTTACACTTTTATAAGAACCAATCTGTTTGAAAATTAATATACATCACTACATATTCTTGAAAGAGATACATCTTTGTATGCAAATTTACCAAATAGACACATTCTTTGGCAAGCAGTTTGCAAAAAGGTGTTTTTGTCAAAAGAATTTTTTTTGTAAAAAGGTGTGTATGTCAGGCAACATTGGATACAAAGCTGCATATGTTTGGAGAAATTTGTAGGAAGATGCATATCAATTTTCATTCAGATCATTCCTGTAAAAGTGTCAATTAATGTGTGATTGAGAACACAATGACAATATTGAGACAAATGAGAATTGTGAACAATAACACAGCATTTCCAAATTTTGCAAATGCCTTTTGGTTCATATATTAGTGCAGCATGTGTGAATTAGGAAGGTTCACATTTGGATTCAAACAAATCCCTCTTCACCCCAGCATCTCTAGGAAGTGTAGAGATATCTCATTTTTGGGAACTGTTGCAAAATGCAGGGTTTTCATTACAAAATGTTGCAAAGCAATTGCAAAGCTTTGGTACATTTGGAATGAACTCAACAAATATTGGATTTTGAGGTGTTTACTAGAAACACTAAATTGATCTGTCAATTTCACAGCTTTGGGGATATTGCAAAACATGGGTGTTTCATTGCAAAATGTTGGCACAAGGTTGGAGAGGATTCCAAATTTGTGGGTTCAGAGTTAACAAAGCTGATGGACCAATGGTTGGATTCAATATAAAGCAGCTTCCTACAATGCTATTCTTTTACCTTGCTTTGTCACCATTTTTTATGGGTGCTTTTCCTTTACAAGAAAAAAAAAATTGTTCAAAATATCTTTCAATCTGTACTCTGGTTTGTTGCATGGTTAGGGAATCTGTCCCTTTCCAGATGTTGCTGGACTACACATTCCATCAGACTGCCCATTGATGAGTGGTTGATGGGAGCCAGTATCCATCAACATGTTGGTTTTAAAATTATGAACTATTTTGGGAACATGGAGAATTGTGCCTTGAGATGTCACAGATTCTCAGCCAGTCATTGTTCTGCAAAAATCTCCTTTTTGGTTCAGAGCAGCAGAAATTGCTTTTCTCTGTACTCTATACATAGACAGCAAGGTGGTGAGTGTAATCTTGAGAGCAGAGTGGCTCCTGTTTTTAGGCATGTCTTTAGGGTAGGCACCAGAAGCTCATGGTCCAAGCACAGGTGTGTCTTCCACAACATACATGAACCATGGACTACCCCTGGTCTGGACAGGGCAGGCATAGATATCTGGACTCCTAGTTCCCATATATCCCAACCAACATGGTCAAGAATCAGGGATTATGGAACACATTGTTTATAACATCTGGAGATGACCAGGTTGGCTACCCCTGTTGTTTCCTTGAAACATTCAACCATCTTTTTTATCTATCCATATAAGAAATTGTGCATCCATCCATCTATCTATCTATTGAGCAAGTGTAGTGTAGTGGGTTGGAGGGCTGGATTAGGACTCCAGGAGATCATTCAAATCTCTGTTCAGCCATGCAAACCCAATGGGTGACCTCTCCCAGCCTCAGAGGAAGGTGATGCCACACTTCCTATGAATACATATTTCCAGGGAAAACCAATCAGAGAGTCACCATAATTTAGAGTTAACTCAAGAGTGTAGCTATGAGGGATGGAGAAATGAAGGATTTGTCCCACATAAGAATTCTTCCCCCTCCAAATGAAATTTTCCTTCATGTACCCAAATTTACAGTGAAACACTGAAAGACATTCACACCTAGAATTCTTATATTTGCTGTATTAATATTCTCTTTGTAGCTTTGCCTGCCCCTCGCTTTCTCCAAATTGTATTTCTAACTGCTGAACTGAAATATAAATTCCTGTAAGACAAGACATTTAAGGAGTAAAGAAAAAAAAATGGGGGTCAGAATTCTTATTTGGGGGACAAAAGCTTCACCTCCCTGCCATAGCTACACCCTGAGTGAACTTGAAGACACATAGAATCTTTCTTTCTTTCTTTCTTTCTTTCTTTCTTTCTTTCTTTCTTTCTTTCTTTCTTTCTTTCTTTCTTTTTGTCATAGCTTGGTTTTGCTGAAAGACAACATTGCCATTATCTATCTCTCTATTTACCTGATGGATTTTTCTCTATCATTTTTTCCTGTTTCCAGTCGTGTATGTGTGTATTTTAAACCCTCTTCTACTTGACAGTGAGAAAAGGTGGGGAGGCTACCTTGACATGGATTGACCCTGAAGACATTGAAATTGATGAGAATTCAGAGCTATACAAAGAGATGCGTGTTGATGAACTCTCCAAGGGGCTGGAGATGACTCTGTCAGATCCCCAAAAGGGAGGGGTATTCACATGCAAGGGGGATTTTGAAACTGGAGGGACTGCTACCGCGCAGATCAGAATCAGTGTGATCCGTAAGTGACTGTGACACCCAATTGGGGTTTAATTCTTATTCTGAGGGCAATATAGATCATTCCTCTGTACAATAATTCCACTATGAATTGAAGAAGCTTATATACCCTAACAGATCCTATGCCTTGAAAGCTAAGCAGAGTCAGTTAATACTAGGATGAGAGATTGGCAATGAATACCAGGCTGCATTTCAGAGGAAGGAGCTGGCAAAACTACTCCAGAGTATTCTGTGCCTAAGAAAAAACCCTGAAATTCATGGGGTCCTCATAAGTCAACTGGTGACTTGAAGGCACTTACATATACATACCTGGATTAGAATTTGTGAGCAGAATAGCCCCCATATAAAGGAGAAGGAAGATAAAAAGATGATTTGCAACATTTAAATCAGGTGTTGTTGAGGACCTGCATTCTCATTTTTAATGTTTTAAACAAGAATTGAGTCTCAGTTTAACCGTTGCACCTTCCTCTATGAATCCTGGGAATTGTAGTTTAGTGCAGAGGCAACTCATTCCATCAAATATCTCCCTGCAACTTTTACCAACTATAGTGCAATTGATTCTTGAAGCAAAGAATAGGATCATTTAACTAATTTGTATATACCATGCATGTTTGTTTATTACTGATTGATTGGTTTAAAAGTATATTTTAAAACAGATTTCGAATAAATGAATACATAGCCAATGCAAGTGAGGCAATACTGGGTTAGAGAGATAAATAATCTGATTTGAGATTGGTCCACACTGCAGAGTTAAAACAGTTTTATATCACTTTAACTGTCATGCCTCCAGTCTATGGATTCTGGAATACTATGTCATACTCCAGTCTATGGATACTTCAGATTATCTGCCAGAAAACTCTAATGTCGAGTAGAGTTGACTGGAGAATTGTAACTATCTCACTGGACTGCAAATCTCAGGATTCCATAATACTGAACCATGGCAGTTAAAGTGGTATAAAAATGCTGTATTTGTGGTATGGATACTTTCCTACATAAGGTAGCTTCTTACACTCTCCCAGTTCTCACTCCTTTCCTGGTTCTTAGCTTTCTAATCACCTGAAATAAAAGGGATCAACATTAAAGATAAAGCAAAGACAGAGAATTGCTTTCAGTTAGTCCATGGACAAGATGAAACATTGGTAAAGTAAGGTGACAAAATTTTCTTTTGTTGTTTTGGAAAGGCATATGTTTATGGTTTATGTTTTCATGTGGATAGCCCAACTTGATTGGGAATGTAAGTTTTTTATGGTGCCATTAAGATGGCTGCAGCCATCTTTTTCTAACTTATCAGAAATCTAGGGGACAATATTGATTGTTTTTACTACAGAAGAAATAGAGGTACTTACACTATGTGTTGGCTTTGTAAGTGAAATGCCACACTCCATGTTCCTGAAATGGAGAACAAAGAATAGCACAAGGTTTATTGAGAAAAGCAACCTCAACAGTTCAGAATGTGTGATGCCCTGACCTAACATTTATGCATCCTTCCCATTGCAACATTGTGAGTGCTTTTGCAGATGAGTACCCCTCCTTTACATATCAGACAAAGTGTCGTATGCAGTAAATTGTGTAATATGAGGGGGAAATTCTTTTCTTTGATACATGGCTTATACCATAAAGATGGTAATCAATATGACTATTATTATTACTTCTCTGTGGGAAGATTCATTAGTTTTCCACTGTAGTTTTACAATTTAAATTGGACATTTGGCTCACATGTAGTTAATACAAATGAGAAAAATCAGAAAAAAAGATGGCTTTAGGTATCTTGGTGACAAAAGTTGTATGCCACCAATTGAGATGGGCTGCCACATGAAAACATAATCCCTAGGCATACACCTTTCAAAAAATTGTAATGAATCCTTGGCACTTTACATAACATTGATTGTCCACTTTTATCTTTTGGTTCACAGAGTACAAGGGCCACATAAATTTTCAGAGAATATTTGGAGGGCTACATTTCAGTGATGGGCACGGCCAAACATATATGAATGGGACTAAAATTATTGGCTATTTCAGATGAAATCTCATGCTGCTAATAATTAAGCCTTGGGGAGACATTTTGATCTTTTAAATTGGGGCAAAACCTCTTTTTTAAATTTGGGAGATCAGCCATGGGTGAGGGAGGGTGGCTGTCAGGGAAGAATAGATTTGGCTCCAGGGCTTAAGCTTCCTCACCCATGTGTTAAAGGCAGTAGAGTCTCCTCTGTCCCTTCTCATGGCTGTGTCTTCATAACATGATGCCCTTAATTCTGAATTTTATCTCATGTTGTGATCCATAGAGAAACCCACATTTGTGACTAAAATAGAGCCTGTGAAGGATGTTCATGAAGGCACAAGTGTTGATTTAAATTGCAAGGCTTCTGGGATTCCACCACCGACAGTCAGATGGATATCTGGAAATCAAGACCTCAGTACTACTGAGGATGGTAAGTTAGGAAAATCCAAATACAGGTAACCATAGATTTGGAGTGGGCAACTTTTGGGGCTTGAGGGACTTCACTGAATCCATCTGGAAACTT
>CM034707.1:17683369-17695071 GCA_020142125.1 Phrynosoma platyrhinos
GGAGAAATAGTTTTGGGTGTCATCAGCATACTGATAACACCCAGCACCTTCATATAAATGTTAAACAACATCGGGAACAAAATAGCCCCCTGAGGGACCCCACAAATGAGCTCCCTCTTGCTAGAGCTACTGTCCCTGAGCAGCACCTCTGGGACCTTCCCGAGAGGAAGGACCAGAACCACTGCAATGCAGTGCCCCCGATACCTAACCCCATCAGGCGGTCCAAGAGGATGCCATGATCTATCATGTCAAAAGCCACTGAGAGATCTAGGAGCACCAACAGGGTCACACTACCCCTGTTGATGCTCAGACGCAGATCGTCGGTTAAGGCAACCATGGCAGTCTCAAACCCCAAAGCCTGTTTTGAAGCTGGTTTGAAATGGGTCTAGATAATCGGTTTCATCCAAGACTCTATCCCTTAATTGAAGATGTTAAAGACTGAAGTAGGTCCACTAGATGGGCAAAACTCACCTTCTTACCACTGATGCCAAACCCTTGGCTTAGATTCACCTAGTTCTTATGTTCTCTGTCACTCCTCATAACACTTTGACTCACAGCATGGAAATGTTTTTAGGGGGCAAGCCTACAACTACTAGTCAATTAATCAAGTGTTTATTGTATTTGACTAAAAGCCATTACAACTCCATTAACAATGACAATATATCAATTAAAAACCATATAAGTGAATCCCTCGCAGTCTATAACAGGCCTGCACAACTTGGCAGTAGGTGGGGGCCAACATTAAAATAGGCTAAACTTCTTCGGGCCTCAAATTGGTTTTAATTAAATATTAATTAATTAATTAATATTAATTAATAGGAATTATTAATATTAATCATAATTAATTAATATTAATTCCATCCTCCTCTGCTCAGCCCTCTCAGGAGAAAGCTGAGCAACAAGCTGCCTTGCCTGTCCTTCTTCTCTTCCATATGGACTTCTCCTCAGGAGAAAGCCAAGCAGCGGAGGAGCGTTGCAGGGTGGGTGTTCACCCACCTTCCATCACTGCCGCCGCTACCACCTGGTCTTCTCCTCAGGACAAGGCAGGGTGGTGGAGGAGACTTGCAGGGCAAGTGTTCACCTGTCCTTCTCCTCCACCTGATCTTCTCCTGAGGAGAAAGCCATGAGGTAGAAGAGCCTTGCAGGGTGAGTGTTCACTCTTCTTCCTCCTTCTCTGCATACCTTCTCCTCAGGAGAAGGCTGAGCAGCAAAGGAGCCTTGAAGTTGTTCCACATCCTTAGGGGCCACCCAAAATCCTTTGGTGGGCCACATGAGGCACCCAGGCTGTATGTTGTGCAGGCCTAGTCTATAGCAATATCTTTCAGATAGGTAACACATATACTTTTAGCCACTTAAGCAAATAAAGCTGTTCTATGTATAACATATGGGTCACAGTATGAAAGTAACCAGCATATTTTCATGTAGGAACTCCCCCCCCCCTACAGAGAAGCCAGTATCTGACCCAAGAATCTTTTCCTGGGATCTTGATAAAGCTAGCAATAAAGTAAATAATGTGAGACATCCTCTACCTCTCCCACACCACAGATGCAAAACCTTAAGTTCCTCAGAATGTTTCTGTATCTGCCATCCAAGACAGATGTTGGCATAGTCTGCAAATGTAATTCTGTTAATGCCATTCTCAAGGGGGCAAAGGTAAGCTCTTACATGATTTGATTTCAACAGATGGTGCCAGATTTGAAGACTTAATTGACGGTAAATCCTGGTCATTGTCCCACTTATAAATCCAGTTCCTGAGCTTAATTTTTAACTCCAGAAAAAACAAAAAACATCTGTTGAAAGGTTTTTAGAGATCAATAAAGGTTTTTAGAGATCAATAAATCATGCACTTAGGGACCAGTGATGACACTGACAAAATTTGATCACCATAATAACTTCCTGGTGATAATTATTACTTTATGATACCCCCTCATAAATAGAGCTTGGGTAGGCAGTCCTCTGACATGTCCAAAACTCTCTTATAATATGAAAGGGCTACCATCTTGGCCCTAGCTTTGTCAGATACAAGCCCTGTCTCCATCCTAAGGAACACAGCTGGAGTCCCTGGAGGCACTGCCAACAAGTGCCTCAAGATCTTGTTTTGACAGAACTCTAGGTCATAAAGATTATTGAGATTTAACCCCTAGATCTCAATAGCATATTGCATTTGTGCCACTATTTTCCCTAAAAAACACTTTAAGTCAGGGGTAGGCAACCTTTCCCCTTTAAGGGCTGAGGAACTTCAGCTCCCAGTATCCCAAGAGCTATTGGCCAACATGGGACTATTGGCCAACATGGCTGAGGCTTCTGGGAGCTGAAGTCCCTCGGCCCTTAAAGGGGAAAGGTTGCCTACCCCTGCTTTAAGTGCTGGAATTACAAGCCTGCCACCTCTAGTGTAGAAAAAATTCAGAATGGCATAGGCTGACTGCTGTGCTGTTATTTTGATATTTTGTAGATGAGTCTTCCAAGTTGTTTTATAATCAAAATATACCCTAGGTACTTAAGAGAGGGGACCTGCTCTATCTAATTTCCTCTATATTCCAATCAAATTTATAAGGTCGTTTGGCAAAGACAATCCCCTTTCATTTAGCATAATTTATTCTAACTTGTTCTATTTGGGAAAACTCATGAAGTTTATTGAGACATCTCTTCAACCCAATTTTATTCATAGATAATAATACAGTGTCATCTGCATATATTAGAATTGCCATTTTGCAATTCCCTATTGAGGGAGGGAAGTGATCAGGACAATTTGCCATGGTTACAATATTATTAATATAGATGTTAGACAGGAGGGGTGCTAGTAAGCAGCCTTGTCTGACTCCTTTTGTTGTGTTAATTCCCTGCAGCAACCTACCACCTGTACTGATCCTTACTCTCATAGTTATATTAGTGTATAGCTCCTGAATTAGGAGTAATAGCCTCTTAGTCCTGGCAAACTTGTCCCACTGATGGTCTATTAATAATATCAAAAGCTGAGTAGAAATCAGTAAATGCAGCAAACAGCCATTTGGAAGGATTACTAGTGTATTTATAAATCAAATGATAATACACAAAAATCTGATCCACTTTACTGTGGCCCTTCCTGATCCACTGTACTATGGGCCTGCCTGTTCCTGATGAAGAAAATTATTGTTCTCCACCCAACTCATCAGCTTCTGGAGGAGACAGCGGCTGTAAATCTTATATCCAGTAAACTAATTGGCCAATAATTCTGAGGGGTTTGTTTGTCTCCTTTCTTATAAATTGAGAAGATTATAATCTGCTTCCAGCCCTTGGGAAAAATGCCTGTGGAGTTTATATAGGAAAATAATTTTGCTAACAAGGTAGCCCACCGTTCAGAGTTGTTCTTATAAACCTCTGGTGGAATCATATCTTCACCAGCCACCAGTGGTTTTAAGTAATTCTATGTTTTAACCCAAGATGTTTTAATTAGTGTTTATTTAATACTCTTTTAAAGGGAGGGTTAGGTATTGCCTTTGAATTTGTATTTTATGTATTTTTAACTGTTGTACTCAGAGGGGTGGGGTATAAATACAATATTATTATTATTATTATTATTATTATTATTATTATTATTATTATTATTTAAAGTTTGTTCATTTCTTGTACTGAAATAGGCGGCCATTCTGGTATTTCTGATTTAGCTGTCAACAAAGTTATTATTACTGCTTGAACCATTGTAACTACTATTCACATCACTTTCACAAATACTGCTAAAGTAGGTACACCAGGTATTAGCTGAAATGCATGCATCTAATGTAGGAGTGAAGTCCATGTCTGATAATGAGATCAAATTCCAGAACCATCTTTCTTTCCATTCTGAGGCTTCCAACCCCAACTCCTTTCACTGAACAGTCATAAATTTTCTTTCTTTCTTTCTTTCTTTCTTTCTTTCTTTCTTTCTTTCTTTCTTTCTTTCTTTCTTTCTTTCTGTCTTTCTTTCTAAATCCTTATAAATTAAGTGGCAAGAAGCCGATGCTTCCACGTCTGCTTCCAGTTGTGTCCACCTAACCCTCCTGGTTAATTAGGCCAGATTCTGTTTAGCTTGCCTACATTCATAATCATACCAGCTCATTTTGCCAAAGGCCTTTCTAGGCTGATGAATCTTTTTAGTTAATAGTGGCCTTAATGCTGCAGAAATTGTCATAGTACCTTCTACAGGATCACTGATTCCTTTGATGATATCCTGATGTATCTTCACAATATGAGGAATATTGAAATGATCCTGGACTGACTGTTCGACAGAAGGAGACCACTTTAGGTGTTTTCCCCTAATTATTGTTCCCTCTGCCAAATCAATAGATGGAGGGGGCAGTTGGGAAGGCGGAATAGAAATGGCCAGAATGATAGGTAAATGATCACTTTCTGGATGGTCTAAAATATTATAACTCATCCTATAGGGCAATAAATTTGAAGAGCAGAAGATGTAATCAATAATGGTACCTACTCTGAAGTTAAGAAAAGTATAATATCCATCAGAATTTTCCCTGAAGCTGTCATGAAGGCATGTCAACCGCATGCAGGACATTAACTCAAGTAACTTCCTCCCCTCTTTTTTAACTTCTTTGTCTAGTGAGAGATGATCAGGTAAAAATACCTCATTATAATCCAATCCAAAAGCATTTTCCTTTCTGTTAGGACCTGAGCCAACACAATGAAATCCCCACGCACCACTATAGTTGCCTTGGGATACTGTGTCTCACAAAGATTCAGAGCCTCTTCCAATTTGTCACAAATTAGCCTTGCATACCTATATTTGTCAGGTGGACAATATACACAGATTATATGCATCAATTTCTGGCCCTCAAGTACCTCTTAACAATGCAAACAAGATGAAATTGTTTTTAGACTGATAGGTTACTTCGGACACAACATCCAGTTTTACTGAGACCAACTGGGGTTGCAGACTGCCAGAAATAGTGCAAATTGAGTCCACTTTTAGGGTCAGGGTTAGTGCTAGGGAATCATGGGAATTGTTTTTTTTTCTAAGACATTGAGCCTTCTCTGTCAGAGAGCTCTGGTGCCACAATAAAATACAGTTCCTATGATTCCCTAACCCTAACCCTAACCCTAAAAGTGGACTCAATTTGCACTATTTCTGGCAGTCTGCAAAGGCCACAAGATGGCTACACCACCCCTTTCCCTTCCCTTCTTAAAACATTTTGTAGCTTGTTACAAATATTACAACTACTAGTATCTCCCAGTGATCACATTGGATGGAGGTATCTGAAATTTGTGGACGAAAAAAGTAACCTTCCCACACTATGCATCTTGTACACAGATGAACACCCAGACTCCAGATGTCCAAGGTCACTCTTTAATCACACTTACCCAGTCCAAGACAAACCACTAGCAGCAAGAACCAGATGTTGGAGCTTATGCTAGCCAATTGAGGACAAGTGTCACACCATCTGATTCTGTGTTCTATTAATGATAAGTTCAGTGTTTGCTTTGTCAAGAATCCAATGGGAGTTGTACAAAGAGAGGAAGGATTGCAGAACAAGTGGGTGGGAAGATGGAACATGAAATTCCAGGAGAGACAGAGTTTGATCAAAGGTGGGTACAAAAACTAAGAGGGCACAAGAAGGGATGGACGTGTACAGAAGAACACCAAGTGCCAATCCGTTTGACTCTGCCCTCTTCATAGCTACCACACTGCTGGGGCAGCAGAGTGTCAGAAGGGAACCAGGAGTTATGCTAATAAACCAGAGTTAAGAAGACCACAGTTGATTAGGTAAAATCTTACTCCAAACAGGAAGTCTTTGATACTACGTCCTTTTCCATGGTTCCCAATAATGAGTCTGAGTAGGCAGAGACAATTAAATGAGAATACTGCATTGTTGGGAAGAGGCTCCAAACTGTGCTTGTGATAGCCCATGGGAACATCTGGGCAGTTTTGCAGAGAGCCAAAGGCTTTCCATGTATCCCATTCTAATACATAGATGTAGATACAGAGCAGAAGACTACTTGCTCCAGGTAGCCAGAACCTCCAAGTGTTCTACAGAATTGTCATCCTTTGCTTCTCCAGTTCTATGTAGCATTTGATAAGACAAGCCTATTCTCCTGGGTGCAGAAGCTGCTTGCTCCAGAAGGGGGAAAATAAGAACATTTGGCTGTACAATTCATGCAAAAGGTGTAGATGCCAATAACTGTCCTTGACTTCTTTTTGTGCCAGTTCTTATTTCTTCCACATAGGCAAACATTTGGATTTCGGTGAAAAACACACCAAAGGAACAAGCAAATGTTTCTTCTGTCTGAAATGCTTCAGTTGCAGCAAAAGAAACACTGTCAGATCTGACCTTCCACATTGACAGGTGAGTGTGCCTTTTAATTTGCTCTGGACAGATAGTTTGCCTTCTGTTTCCTCCATTCTGAATTGCCAGAGAAGCAACAGTATTGGTAGAACAAACTCTTGGTTTTTAACCCTGCCAAGTTCCAGAGCTTAGATTTGTTTTATTTGCTCTGCTCCTGTGCCTTTATTAGCAGCTTGATGTAAAAACATTCATAGGTGAACATGTTTGTCTTCATGATATGAAAATCTTTAGCATTTTTCCCCTAGAGAGCAAGTGGTGCTTCAAAGCACAGGAAGAACATAGTCTGTGCTTTTCTGATCATTTGGCAATCCTTACTTGGAACCGATGGACGAGTAATATTAGACAAAACAGTATCAAAGGTCCAGGATATTTTGAATAGCAGGGACAACAGCATCACCAGTCAGCCATAGCCTAGTGGCAATTTCCTCTGTTAACTCATGGGCCTAGCTGAAAGCAAATGATGGGGAAAGAACTTGCCTTCTCTTACAAGAATATATGGAGCTTTAGTGAGCTAAGTTTGTAATACAAGCATTTTCTGGGGGGGGGGGACTTGTTTTGAATGACCAATTAAGGTCTTTTGGCACTGTAAAATCCTAGTGATCCTAGTGGAGATCAAAACTGTTAGATGTGAAGTCAAAGGCTTTCACAGCCGGCATCCATGTTTTTTTGTGGGTTTTTCAGGCTGTGTGGCCATGTTCTAGAGAAGATGCCATGCACAGATGCTGGCAAAACATCAGGAATAAACCCAACCCCCCAAAAACTCTTAGACTTAGGGTGCCTCTGTACTGCAGAATTAATGAAGTTTGGCATCAAGTTAAAACTTGGCTTTGGGTCTTGGGTCACCTAAGGTTGCATCTACAATGCAGAATTAATGCAGTTTGATGCTGCTTTAACTACCATGGCTCAATGCTATGGAATTCTGGGATGTTTTGTGCTCTATTTAGCCTTCTCTGTCAGAGAGCTCTGGTGCTACAACAAACTATAAATACCAGGATTTCGTTTGTTCATATTGATCATTATGGCTGTTTGCATTTTTGGATTTCCCGTGGGGATTTGACTATCCACATTGTCAAAATGAACACCTGCAGTTTAAAATTTACCTCCACTTTGCTTGTTTCAAAGATCCTTGCAGCTGTCAAATCACTAATGTGATGGATTCTAATTATTTTTTTATTGTATTTAAATGGTGTTTTCTGTGAAGTGCTTTGAGCACAGTGTATTTATGGAAAATATGGCACATAAATAAATGCTCAATGACAATACCTAAATTGTGGCAGACACCTGAGTAGTTTGGACATGTTTTTGGACATATTTCTGAATATATTCCTGTTGTTGAGGAGCACTAAAGAAGTTAGGTGTACAATTACATTTTACAGTGTCGAGTACGCATATTCACTGGACTAATAAGCCAGTCATTCTCTCTTGCCAGGATAATCTGTTCCCATCCTACCCTTGCAGGTTTGGACTATAAGTATATATTCTCTGAATGAATGAAGGTACAAATCAGCAACCTGTCTTTCCTTACCCAGGCTTGACAATTGGATGGAGCCACAATGAAACATTTCTTGGTGCTGTTTTTCCTCCATGGTAATGTATGCATAGTATAAATTGGATTAGTGGTTATTACTGCTCCTTTTGATCTCTTTGAAAGCACTGAAAATAATCTGCACCTAGGACTCTTTTATATGCTATGTTCACATTCCCTTAGTAAATTTTGCTTGCCCCTTTTCTTTGACAATCAACTGAAGTTTCAGGACTGCAATGCTAGAAGTGTGGGAAATGAAGGTAAATTTCAATTGGATAAAGCAGAATTCTTGTTTGGGAAGATCAATATCTCATTTTGTTCACCTCTGCAGCTGTATGTACCTCTGGGAAGATATAAGGAAGAGAAAAAAAAATCTCAAAAAATTTCCCTAGAAAATGTCTTCTCAGATGTTTCAGCTCAGCTTTTGATAGGTTTAACAGTCAGGTGTAGGTTTAATAGTCTTTTTTAAATGTCTTTTTTAATATCTCAAGAAAGCCCCAGCTCTGTGACACTCTATCCTCACATTTTCCCCAAAAAATCATTTTTACCAGCTATGCCTGATGAAGATGTCTGTAAACTTTGAACGTTTGCATTGATTGATTTTGCCTTTTGATCTAATAAAATTATCACTATAATGTACGTTTGTGACTTTATTGTATCTTAAAACTGTGTTTTAATTTTTTCAATGCTTGCAGTCATTTTAGGGTTTGATTGTTTTTGTTCTAGACAGTTGTAAGCTGCCTTGAATCCCATTTGTGACATAAAGGCCTGATACAAATCAATTTTTACTTATTTTACAAAAGAAGATTAAGATTCTAGCAAATTATGATGATTCATAACCTAGTATCCCTTTTTGTCTAAATCAACACATTGAAATTTTAGACCAATGCATCTGGAGACCCAGTTAGGCCTAATGCTGTCATAATAGTTACGTTTTGCTTTTGCTCTGTTCCTTATGTGTGGAAGATAGAAGGTGTCAGAAAGATGGAAACAAATCATCATGGGTATGGGCAGATGGAAGTTGCTGATCAACATCTTCCTTGTGCATTTCAGGTGTCCTGTGTAATGGAAGTTTATTGACCACAAGCCTTGAAAGCATGGTGACTTGGAAAGGATCCTGTGTGTTGATTCCTTGCCAAATCAATGAAACACTTCATTTTGCCAATCTCACCCTTCCTACTGTGGTTTGGTATTTTCAACCTTCTTCGGCCTATACATTGCTTGACTATAGTGGTCACCTAATATATGACAGCTCCAAAACTTTGAAGGACCATGTAAACCTAACAAGTCCTCACTTTCAGGACCGGGTGCAGTTTGTAGGAGATCTAGCCATAGGAGACTGTAGCCTGATGATTACTCAACTCCGCATGAATGACAGTGGCACATACACTGCAAAAGTAGCCACTTTGGGTGAAAACCAAGATGGGCAACAGATGTTTCAGAGTACAAAAGTTCATGTTAGAGGTAAAAACTTTGCAGAGTGGGTTTTATTTTTGATCATCCTATATAATATAAGTTTTGAAAGCCTGGCCCATCCCAAATGATTTTTTGCACCTCCTATGTCCCACAGGATCCTCCCAAGCCCAAGACCTTCACAATATTTTCAGTTCTGGAGTTGTTCATGTTCTCACATCGACTTTGTCTTCTGTCAATCTTATGAATGAGAGACCTCCAAGTCTTGCAAACTTAATATTAAAAACACAACAGAAAAACCCTATAGAAGAGATGTCCCACAACAATGTAACCCTCAAATGTATTTTTAAAATAAACAAATAAATAAATAGAAAGGTCTTTCCTTGCTAACAAAGTAGTGGCCAATCTAGTCCCCCAGGAAATGAAATTTCACTGCCAGTGAGAAGATTTTCTCTGGTGTCCCCACCAAACAGAGCTGTGATTACCATGAGATGGCAGCAAAGACCTTTCCCAAAGAGCTTAAGACTTGGGTTGGTTCATATGGAGAGATGTGGGCCAGCATCCTGTTAGTGACATATACATGCATAAATTGCTCTAGAATTATTCATCACAATGCAACAGACACTGCATAGCTGACAGTGACAGAAGTGGAGCTCTGTACACAGCAATGTTGGACACTGCAGTTGTACATACACATTGTAATTGTACATTGTACACTGTTGTGCATTTCTATTTCACATTGTGTAATGGCACCCACTGACTCATGCCATTGATATGTGCTGTGCAATGTTACTATTCTGCATAGGGGTTGTGTAGTGCTGCCACAGCATTTCTGTGCATATGAATATTTATAGTACACTTAGGGGATGTTGGATTGCAGCCACAGCCTTTCAGATAGTTTGGGCCTAAGCTGTATAGGTCTTTATAGGTCATAACCAGTAGTTTGAATCAAAACTTTCCTGATGGCCTGAGGATTTTGCTCTGTGAAGCCCCTTTTCAAAATTTGGAATGGGAACTCTTTGCTAACAGGTATCATGCACAATTATGGCTGGAATCCCGTGTTTACTTAGACATGCATAAATCCTCCTACAGAAGTAGAACATCTGCATTCCTTTCAAGTTCATGGAAGCAGAATAGTGCATGCAATGCAATTACACCCTGGATTTCACATTCAATTGTGAAATGTGGACATTCAACACAAGAGATGCAAAGCACAATTGATGCATTATTCCATGTGTGGCAATGTACACTGCACAACCCCAAATATTAAAAGAAAGTAGGAATACTGAAGTCATTCAAGCATTCTGGATTGTGGCCAGGCTTCTGGTTCATAAGGTGTCAAGTAGAAAAGGCCCAATTTTACCAAATGTCTGATTTTAGCCTCCTTTCCAAAACATGCACAAGTGTTCTTGTTTTTTGTATCTTCCGGGATCAGAAAAACCTCCAGAACCCAAGATAGAAGCCATGCGTGTGGGAACCCAAGAATGGTGGACAATGAAGGTGATCTGTTCTGCTTCTTACCATTGCCCTGATGAACCAATGATGTTGATCCTTCATGGCTTAGAAAAGCATCTGCCAAAAAGGACCATAATAAATAGGATAATCCAGACAATAGTGAGTTTTGAACCAACATGGGAGGAAGAGAGGAAAAAGGTGACATGCTTGCTGACTAGTAAGGATGGGTCAGAAAAATCCAAGAGTACGCTGCAGCTGGATGTGAAACGTGAGTGTGAGATGGGGAAAGAATGAAGCATTTTGAGTGAGGTTAACTGAAAATAAGGAGCTTATTGCAAAGTTAAATAATAGGGCTTGCCTGATCCGGCTTAAAATTTAAATTGGATGGCATCCTGATATTATTACAAGGATTTTGCTGCTAAATTTGCCACCCGAATGCAGCCCAGATCCATCCCCGCTCCCAGGGCCACTCAGGGCTCTTTTCGAAGCCGACAGTTTTCCAGCTTAAGAAAATGACTGCCAGAGCAGCCCTGGGAGTGGGGATGGACCAGGGATGAACCCAGGCAGCAGATTTGGTGGCTAAATCCTTGTGATACTATCAGGATGTCACATGATTTAAATTTTAAACAGGATCAGGTAAGCTGTATTATTTAACTTTATGATAAGCTCACTGTTAGCATTCATACACATACCTTTGGGTTATGCACATTTATGTCTTCTTGGATGGGGCACAAAAAAACTATTCAGTGTTTCTTTTCATAAAGTGACATTGGGGGATTTCTACTGGACCACATGGGGATTATGTTGGAGGGTCCTCTAAGATTTGTTCTTCCTCCTGTCCCAATGAATTTTAACATTTTTTAACAGAGATTCTACATGAAGCTTCTAAGTGAGGTAGGCATAGGATCTGGGATGAGGTATTAGCCATGTTTTGGTAACACACAATTCTTTTTATCCACGTCATCTGAGGGTCAAAATAGATTTTAAGGGGGGGG
>CM034707.1:17718288-17731962 GCA_020142125.1 Phrynosoma platyrhinos
TTGTTTCAGTCTTTAGTTAAGATGGTATATGGTGGGGAGGATATGTTTTGCAGGCAGGTTCCTACTCCTTCTGGCCCTGTGGCTATAGGGAGATTTTCCAAGTCCAGGAAATTTAAAATCCATTTGCATCTCAACAGGGACCCCTCTTTTGCAATCAAATATGTTTCCATTCCAGTGAGGCCACAGGCCTCTTTGTGGCAGAGATCAATAGCTTCCTCAAGAAGTCTCCATGTTTTTACATCAAGAATCTTTTGGTGGATGTAGAGATCTAACATGAGAATTCAATCCAAATTTAAGAAGAAGAAACATGTTTTACCTTGGCTGAAGTTCCCAATTGCTGTTTGTGACTTCAAGTCATTTTCTGACTTATGGCAACCCTTTGGCTATCTTCCTAGAACTTGATCAGAAATACTTTTTCCTCAGGCATCCAAGAAATGACCCCAAATCTTGAAACTGGGGTTGAAATTTCACCTTTCTTTTTATTTCCCCAGATCCACCCAAAGAGACCAAAGTTATATGCTCAGCATGTGGTGGATATGTCAAGGAGAGGGACCAAGTGGTTTTGCAGTGTTCTTCTAAAGGCAATCCCCCTGTCAGCTATTATGAGTGGTATAAAGTTAATCAGCAATCTATAATCAGCAGCCATGAAGAGCTCCATTTTGAGTCAATCCAGCCAAGTGATTCCAGCACTTACTTTTGCAGAGTCTATAATGACATTGGCAATTCAACATCTCCATCTGTCACACTGGATGTTCAGTGTAAGTAAGCATAGATTCTGGAAGTGCAGGGTTTATAGCCATCATGCAGGACTAGTGGTCTTGAAGATGGTTTTTGACTATAATTCCCATCATCTTTGATCATGTTCCATGATGTCAGGCGAATTTTCTTAATATCAATACAGTATTTGGTGCTATTACTGTTGCAATGCAAAATATTTGTGACTAGACCTTGAATGGACACCTAAAATCCATTAATTTTACAATATATTTTGTATTGATGGAGATGAAAATTGCTGGAACTGTCATGTTGATATGGATCAATATAGCTCCTTGTGTTTTTAAACTCCTCTTGTTAGCCATGGCTATGGGGTTTGCTAAATGTATTCCTCAACCTTGATGACATTACCCTTTTGTTGCCAGTGTGCTCTGTGTATCAGTGTGCCCAGTAAGTAGAGGAGGCCTCCTTATTTCTGGCCAGTGCCTCTAGCCAAGATCCTGCCTCAAGCCAGCATAGTGTAACAATCCACCTATGCAGTTCTGCATCCTCCTTGTCATGCTGTTATCTGCCAAGCCACTGCATCTGCTCCTTTGCAATGGGGAAGTGGGACAAAGCAATTCAAAGGAGGGAAATGCAGCAGGTCCAGCCTCAAAGAGGAGAATAAATGAGAGTGCAATCCCAGATAGAAAGCACTGTCCTTTCCCTTCTTTTAACACCAGCTGTTTTCTCTTATTCTGAATTGCTTCTAATTCATTGCTCTCCCGACTGGTATGGAGCAGGAGCTTTCCTTTTGGTCTCAAAAGCTGTGGCTGGGTGAGGCTCTCAAGTCCCATTTTCTTGACACAACCTGGCAGCACAACAGGCACTCAGGCACTAGTGTGGTCATGTGTATGTACCACCACTGGGGACAAAGGGGCTTGCCATCCGCAGATGCTCAAATCCACAGATAGCAACCCCGAGGATGATGAAGTCCCACTGTACATATGCGTAAGCCACATTTGACACACATATATGCAACTAACAGGCTTTTGCCCTCTGAATGTTTTTAAAGGCTTTAACTACTCCCATTCAAGGATTTTAAAGCATGCACTCAATTTTTGAAGCAGCCCTTGCCAAATAGCAATGTTCTCACCTCCTCTGTAAAAACAACAACATATCTGAGACATCCATCTTTACCCACAGTGGAAATATCTGGAGGGCATCAATTTGCCTATCCCCTTATTGTAAAGGCTTCGTCCCTTTTATTTTAAGTGAAATATACATTTGCTGAGATATGATAACACAAAGAAATATACTGATCTGATTTTTCCCCAGATGGTCCTAAAGATGTCCAGCTTGTCATTTTAAATCAGTTGCCCATAAAGGAAGGACATAATATCTCATTTAACTGTTCTGTGGGTAGCAGTAACCCCAGAAATAATGTGTACAAGTTTCTGAAGTCAACAAATTACATGCCTGTGCCTTCAAATCTACCGGTAATAACCTTCCCTGCAGAACCTGGACCTATTACTTCTTACAAATGTGAAGCATGCAACAGGATTACTTGTACTAAATCTCCAGCAGTCAATGTGGATGTACATTGTAAGTAATTTTATTTGACTTCTCAACTGCATTACTTGGACAACAAATTTATAGGTAGATGAGGAGGTTATGGGAGGACAGGTACATTCATTTAGCACTTTTACATGATTATAGTTTCAAAGGTTATATAGTTTCCCTGTCTCTTTACACAGTAATTTCAGAAATGAAAAAATAAATACAGCTGCATCCCCACTCAGGTCAGGTTTGTGTAGACAGACCCTTTTGCATTATTAGACCTCTGGAATTTCTCTTTCCATGGTTGGAGTCTATGTTTCAGAATTTTGAGGATGATTTTGCTTGCATGGGACATCAGTGCTATGTTTCTATAGTTGCTACAGACTCTTGTATTTCCCTTTTTGTGGATGGGGATGTATATTGATCACTTCCAATCTGTTGGCTTTTTTTGTTTGTTTTCCATATCTGTTGACATATGTTGATTAGCACTAGAGTTGACTACGTGCCTTTACAGACTGCCAGAAATAGTGCAACTTGAGTACACTTTAACTGCTCTGGCTTAGTGCTAGGGAATCATGGGAATTGTATTTTTTTCTGAGACATTGAGCCTTCTCTGTCAGAGATAACTCTGGTGCCACAATAAACTACAGTTCCCATGATCCTCTAGCACTGAGCCAGGATAGTTAAAGTGCACTCAAGTTGCATTATTTCTGGCAGTCTGTAAAGGCCCTCTGTCAATGTGGATTGCAGCAGTTCAATTGGAATATCATCTGTTCCTGGTTATTCCTGGAGCCCTGGTGGCACAGTGGTTAAATGCCTGTACTGCAGCCATTCACTCATAGACCACAAGGTTGCGAGTTCAATACCAGCCAGGGCTTAGGCTTGACTCAGACCTGCATCCTTCTGAGGTCGCTAAAATGAGTACCCAGCTGTTGAGGGGCAATGAGCTTACAGTTCTAAACCACTTAGACACTGCATAGTGTGGTATGAAGCACTGCTTTGCTTTTGCTTCATTTGTTTTTTGGTATTCATCTTATTGCAGTTTTCACATTGGTTTTTAGAATTTGGGGTTCCTCTATAAAGTGCTATAGAGTGCACCTTTATAGTGCTATAGAGGCTGGAATTCCCATCTCCATTTCAGAGAAGCCAAAGCCCCATCCCAGCCTCTCAAGCCCATCCACATGGCCATCTTTTGCCTCATGGGGAAGTATTTGGATAATTACAGCAGCACTGAGACTTGTGAAGTACCCTGGTGGATCTCAGCCAAATCAGCACTGATGTAATCATTTCACATCTGGGTACAGGACATAGACAGATGTTTCTTCAATCCTGCCCACTTTGCAGCAGGCTTGGAATGGCATGAGGGGGGGGGCTTTAAAAGCTTTATGGTAAATTTTATGATGGTGATATATCACTCAGCCTAATGTAGATTTGCGGCAGAATCACTGCACCATAATGAGTTGTCCAAGATTATGGCTAATGACTTCAAGTGCTTTAATAATGCTGTATCACACAAAACCTTTGGACATTGCTTAGCAAAATCTGTGGACCATTTCAGTTACCACTTGCACAAAGGAGATCTATGGAGGCAAAATGATTTTGAATATAGCACAATAGACTTATTTTAAAAACACCAAACCTAGATTACACATTGATCCACTGGTTTTACCATAGAGGAATAATATGCAGTGTATCCCTAAGAGGACAGATGAGTGTGTCTATGTGATACTTTGTTTTTCCCTTCCCACAGTTGCTCCCAAGGAAGTAAAGGTTGTACAAAGCCCACCAGGGCCGGTTAATGAAGGCTCATATGTGAAGCTGATTTGTGACGTGGGAAGAGCAAATCCTAGGGATCTCACCTATATATGGTACAAAGATACACATCAAATGATCGATGCAACTGCCATATTGACCATCCAGGAAGTGACTGCAATGAATTTTGGCTCTTACCAATGCAAAGTCAAAAACAGTGTGGGCACATCACCCTCCTCCCCTGTTTTGCTGGATGTGCATTGTGAGTAAGAGAATAAACATGTTCTGCACATGTGTGTATATGCCTTCAGGTTGCTTGTTGACTTATGGCACCTCCATACGTTCAGAGGGTTTTCTTAGGCAAGGAATATTCAGAAGTGGCTTTGCCAGTTCCTTCCTCTGTATAGCCTACAGCACCTGGTATATATTGGTAGTCTCCCATCCAAGTACTAACTGGGACTGACTCTGTTCCTAGATCATATGGTATCTGGTACCTTTAGGGTATTTAGGCCCTATCTGCAGATAGGCTGATGATAATACCCAGTGAGCTCTGTTGTGGAAATCTATCACTTTCATTGTGGTTGCAGTTCTCAGAATCTTACCAGCATTCTCATCTTTTTCATGTTCTGCAGAGGATTGCTAGACTCCCCCACCCCTGCACAAAAATTGTTTGCAGTGTAGTTTCCCTAATTTGAACATTTTTATTTTTACATATTTTCCCAACTAATGCATACTTGCATGCCTTTTTTGAATATGCACATGTTTAGTTGTGCATATTTGCTTGTATCTGAAAACGGGGAAGAAAAAGAACTTGATCCCTGTGATTTCCTGCTAATTACAGGAAACCAAATAGTGATGCATGGATTTGTTAATAGCTTTGCAGACCATCAATGAGATAAATTCATTTAATATAAATAAATAAACCAGTTAATGGGAATTCCTTTTCTATTCCTTTAAAACCTCATTTTCTCAGAGCTAGGTACAATAGTGTACCCCAAACTTTGTTTTTGATGTTTTATCTTTACCATTGATTCATTTATATTCCAAATGGGCTAGAGCATTCCTCCTGAAACTGGCACTCACCATGTGTGCAAGACTACTGTTGATACCATCTTTGTCAAACACCAAGCTGATAATCTTGTTGCTTGGGGATGATCAGAGTTGTAGTTAAGCACATATTGAGGAACCTGATTTTGGAACATTGATTAGAAGGTGCTTTTTGCTATTTCCACTCCATCATATGCCCAAGCTCATAGAAACCCCCTCCACTGAAGTAGAAGGTCCTAGAGGAAAAAGGAAGACATATTTCAAAGCAACAGAATCAAACTGAGAAGGGTGGATGGGGGAAGCCATTACTAACCTAGTGGAAGCTCTGTTTTGTCTCCCTGTGATATTTTGCTAAATATTGTACACGTGCTAACTCAAACTAGTAAATGTACAGCTGATAATGAAAAAAGGCATGTGCATATCAGTCTCCCCTTCCCCATCCTTTAACACAAAGATGGGTATCAAGGATCAGAGGGCCATTTTTGGTTGAGGAGCATTAGCAGGTCCAGTTGGATCAGTGGTCACTAGACACTACGTTTGGATGTTGCTGCTTTTTAAAAAATCATCTAGGGCTGCTGCCACACTACAGAATTAATGTAGTTTAATAGTGCTTTAACTGTCATGGCTCCATCCTATGGAATCATGGCATTTGTAGTTTGTTGTATCATCAGAGCTCTCTGACAAAGAAGGCTAAATAGCTGACAAAACTACAAATCATAGAATTCCATATCATTGAGCCATGGAAGTTAAAGAATTGTCAAACAGCATTATTTCTGCAGTGTAGTTGTAGTCCCTACTTGTACAGGTCTAGTCTAATTGGAGCCCTTGCTGGAGTGGGTTGTTTGAATTCATACTTCAAGTTATCCTGCACTGTTGGGTTGTGGAGTACCTGAAAATCAGTTGCAGAGCTGAGCTAAACAGTTCTTTTTCTTTCTGGCAGATGGGCCCCGTGACGTCCATGTGTCCCTAAATATTCAAGAAGCTATCATTGAAGGGAAGGATGTTTCCCTGCGATGTGAAAATGATGCTAATCCTTCAGCAAAGATTTATAGTTGGTACTGGAATGGGGAAGTGATTGCTCAGAAGACTACCCAACTCCTTGAACTCCAAAAGATACAAGTCGGGCAATCTGGAGACTATTTTTGCAAAGTATCAAATCAAGTTGCAGAGGGGGAGTCACTGCCTATGGCCCTCATAGTATCCTGTGAGTAATTCATAGCAATAGGTCCAGAACTATTTATTTTTTTTTTACTTTATTCATTTATATTCCACCTTTCCCCCAATAATGGAACTTCCAGTGTTCCCTTGGTATCCACTGAGGTTTGGTTTTAGAACCCTGCATAGATACCAGAATCAGTGGATGCTCAAGTTCCATTAAATACAACGATTTAGTAAAAAGGTGTCCCTTATATAAAATGGCAAAGTCAAGGTTTGATTTTTTGCATTATTTAAAATATTTTCAAAACATGGATGTTTGAATCTGTGGATGTGTGTGTGACTGTACAACTTGTTGTAATTTGTAAGGCAGCTTATAGCTTATGTGGGGGCTGCAGTGGCTCAAGTGGTTAAGACGCTGACTCTGTTGATGCAAGATCAGCAGGTTGGCAGTTCAAGGCCTGGGTGCTTCATGATGGAGTGACCTCCTGTCACTAGTCTTAACCTCTGCCAACCTAGCGGTTCAAAAGCATGCAAATGCAAGTAGATAAATAGGTACCACTTTGGTGGGAAGGTAAACAGCATTCTGGCTGGCCACATGATCATGGAATAGTCTCTGACAATGCTGGCTCTTTGGCTTAGTAAAGGAGATGAGTACCACCCAATGTGGTCGGACATTACTTGTCAACCTTGTCAACATGGAATATTTTTACCTTTATAGCTTACAGCTTATTAAAAACTATACAAAACAATTGATAAAAAATTTAAACATTTCAAAACCAATTACACAATTTGTAAAGCTAAAAACCATTAAAATTTACTTTAAAAGCATATTAAAATCAACAAGACAGCACAGCATACCATCACAGTCAATTTCTAAAAGCCTGATTGAAAAATAATGGTTTTACTTTCTGGCAGAAGATAAGCAAGGAGGGAGCCATCGTAGTCTAGGGAGGAAGTTCCAAAGTCTGGGAGAAGCTACCAAGAAGGCCCTCCTCTCATTTCCATCAAATGAACCCAAGAAAGTTGTGGGACTGAGAGAAGGACTTATCCTGAAGACCTTAGATAATAGGTTCACACAGGGAGATATGGTTCTTAAGACAGGTCCTTCAGAACTCTGACTTAGCTTGTGGCTGAACATAGTTTGTTAACAATTACCAGCTTATTGCTGTACAAGTCCAATCAGTAGACATTTCTGCAAGAGTTGCAGGGCCAGTCTAAGACATTTTGCAAACAGAGGCAAAAGACAAAATTGTACTCTTTTCCATTTTATATACAGAAGCTCACTAGAATGGGGGAATGGAATCTTATTTCAATATTGACAATGAGACAGGGACCTCCACTAAGGGATGTAGTCCTTGGCTAATTTAATTTTTGAAGGAAATAGAGGATAATTTTCAGCAATTCCTCCCTCCCCTCCCTTTCAGTAAGTCTTCAAAAACTGCACAGTTTTTGAAAATTATTTGCATGTT
Source organism: Phrynosoma platyrhinos (assembly GCA_020142125.1). Classification (NCBI taxonomy): domain Eukaryota; kingdom Metazoa; phylum Chordata; class Lepidosauria; order Squamata; family Phrynosomatidae; genus Phrynosoma; species Phrynosoma platyrhinos. The sequence goes on from CM034707.1 coordinate 17,725,968, forward strand.
GGAACTTATTCTGCACTAAGTTAGAATATTGTGTTTTTCTGGATAAACGACATTTTCAGTGCAGTAAAAAGCAATTTCTGTGCATTTCTGTTTCCTGAATGACATTTCTGTTTCCTGCATGAGAAATATTATTTTCTGCTCAGAAATACTACATGCAGATTTTCACAGAATAAGTCTTGAATTGTGATTTATATCAGTTTGGAATTCTCAATAGGGTTTTCTGATACTAAGGAAACAAGTTTTTTTTTTTAATATGTGTGTGTGTGAATGACTTTTTTTTAAACCCATTATTCCATCCTTCCACCATACTTGAGAGCAACAGGAGAGGAATATGAGATGCACTGCGATGTCCTACTAGAGGGGAATGGTGGAGGTGTTCTGGAAGAATACTGCTATCCCTAGTATCTGCCATTGAGTCACTTGCCTCACTTTATGTCATACTAGGGCTGGACCTGAAAGGAACCAAAAATGAGAGAACAATTTCTGTAATGACAAGTTCCTTTTGCAGGTTTTGATGTGCATGACAGAAAATACAGTGCTTTTCCAGCTAGCTTTGAGAGATAACAGTCAGAGAGGGAGACAGCAGTATGTTTAGTTCTAACAGTTAACTAATTATTATTTTTTTGAAAGTCACTTTCCAAGCTCTTGGTGACATCCCTGCTGGTGAACCTGCAATGAGCAACTAGGTGCATTGAAGCAGCACAAACCTGTACAAATTTCCTTGTAATGAGGAAAAACGTTTTTCATTGTTAAATCCAGCACCTGCAAACTGTGCCCCTTTGTCCTTCTGTATTATAGACAGTAGAGCCACAGTGCTGAAACACACCTTGATTGGCTTGGGCATAGTTCTTGCCCTGACCATCCTGCTAGGATTGCTGGTCCTTGGTCTACGGAGATGGTAAGTGATGGTTTGGGAGATGTGTTAAATGGTGGTGCACCCATTTGCTGACTCCAGTCACACTTTATTTAAATGATTTAAAATCCAATCCTAGAGTGGGGAGTCACATAATATGGATGTAGTTGAAGGAGGCAGCTCTTCCTGTCTTCCTCCATGCCAACAATGAATGAGTCACTTCAGTTGCAATGCTGAGAGTCAAGTCCAGCCTCTTATCATGAAGAGTCAAGTCCAGCCTCTTATCATGAAGGAATATACAATCAAATCACTCCTGAGAGATTCAGCCTCTTTTTAAAAACCTCTAAAGAAGGAATCACCACCACATGGAAAAAGCATATTCCACTATCAGATAGCTCTTGCTGTCAGGAAGTTCTTGCAATATTGAGGTGGAATTCCTTTTCTTGTCATTTGAATCCATTACTCTGGGTCCTATTCTCTGGAGCAGCAGAAAACAAACTTGCTCCATCCTCAATATGACATCCCTTCTAATACTTAATCAGGGCTAGCATATCACCTCTTAACCTTCTCTTCTCCAGGCTAAACATACTCTAAGCCAGGGATAGGCAACCTTTTTGAGCCGGGGGCCAGGTTGCTGTCCCTCAGACAATTGGGGGGGCCGAAGCACCAAATAAATAAATAAATAAATAAATAAATATTTTTTTAAAATTAAAAAAATATGCATGCACACTCTCTCAGCCCCAGAAAAGCCATGACAAAACCCCTGTGGAGATTTTGCCAAGAAAAACTCAAGAACAAGTAATAACAACAATAATCAATATCATCATGGCGGGCAGCGGCGGCGGCGGCAGAACTGGCCTGGGGCCGGTCCAAAGGCCTCGAGGGGCCGCATCCGGCCCCCGGGCCTTAGGTTGCCTACCTCTGCTCTAAGCCTCTCCTCATAGGGCATGGTTTCCAGACCTTTGTCATTTTAGTTGCCCTCTGAACACACTCTAGATTTCATCTGGCAACCCTACCTAGTGGTTAGTGCTCTCTCTCTCTCCTATCATATAGCTGGCCCTATTTATTCACAGTTTTGAAGCAGTGGCATGTTCTCAAGAGCAGGGATACCATGCATTTAAAATTGCCCTGGTCCTGAGATAAACAGGAGTCCCACACATTAACTGAGGGAAAATGGTTCGTAGTAGTATATTGTGAGCTATCCTGGTTGTAATGCAAGGTCTTCTGGGGCAAAGGTGGTTTGTGGTTCAGTTCTGAATTGTAAAGCATCAGCTTTTCAAATGTCCTATTCCTGGTAGAAATGAAAATAGACAAACTAGTGACTACATGGAACAATATTGCTGTCTGCCTTTTTGAATTATGCTGGACATTGGGACTATAGCGATTCTCAGAATGAATGTTTGCACTTAAAAATGTACCCACCACACAGTATAGTACCAAAAAGTGCTTCTGGCAGTCCTCCAGTAAATTGCTTCATAAACTATCAGCTGGAATATGATCTGTACTTTTTCTTTCACTGCAGGAAGAAAAATATTGATTCAGCCACTGGTGGAACACAGAGATCCAGCTCATTTTTTGTGAAAAAGGTTAAGTACTCTATTGCCTCAAGTGACTTCTGTACAACATTGGGAGTTGAGAGCAGTGAACTGAGCTGATCCCATGGAGATGGGAATCATTTAGTCCTATATATGTTCTTGGACTACAACTCCCAGTGAGACTAATCAGTCTGGCCTATGGTGAGGAATACTAGGAGTTGCAATCCAACTGTATCTGGAGGGCTGCTGGATTCCTACCCTTGAGATAACAGGTACATGTATGGCAGAGGGGAAAAAAACAAACAATTTTAGCTCTGCCATTGTCATGGAACCTTTTTTCATACTAATTAGCAAAACAAACAAACAAAAACCAATTTGTCAATGATGGAGCAAGAATATTGTTATGATGGTCAGAGAGGGGACACATCCCTTCTTGCATAACATGGACCCTGCTATTAACTCTTCTGAGTCAAGACTGGAATTTATTTGATTTGGGCCTTGTCTGCACTGGCCATAAATCTAGACTAGAGCCAGTCCTGGACCACTGTGCTTTGAAATTAGACCCAGACTGGCCACAATGGTGACTGTATGCCCTGAGCCAAACCTAGTGTGGAGGTTCAGTGTTGGTTGCACAGGCCAGCCATGCCCATATAGCATCAGCATGGCTAGCCTGTCCCATCTTTGGAGCTACAGCTGCTGCTGCTTTACCTCCAGGAGCTCCATGGATAGGTTGCCCAATGTGGTGTTGGTTCTGAGAGTGCTCTCACCTGTGTGACCAATGAGAAGAGATAGTAGAGGGAACCCCAAATTTTTGGGTGAGGCTTCCCCAATGACATGGCTGGGGTCTTCAGGGGCCCTAGCCATATGATGGGGGGGTCTTCTTTACTCTTTCTTCTCATTGGTCACATAGGTGAGCCTACCCTCAGAAGAAGCTGGGCCACCTATCTTTGGACAGGGAAGGGGAATGGCACAATGCCTGGCATGCAAACAGCTTTCTGCATCTTTGCCAACTCTGGGGTAAAGTTGGGTTAATGGGGAAGAACTGAGGTATTTCACTGGGTGTTGCTGTACAGGATGGGAATGGGATTTTTCACTTATACAGATGGGGTCAGAGTTACACCATGCTTTCCAGGGTAAAACTCACAAGATGACTTTGAAAAATAGATGCATTAACTCTACTTGTGTATGCTATCATTTTGGAATGGTTTGAGTTGCTTCAGGGGGGTGGGTGTTTTTCGTCCCGGCCCCAAACAGACAAGTCTTGGCTACCTGCTCCCCCAGCTGCCACTGTTTGTTCTAAGGTTTTTAATTATATATATGTTTGTTTTTATCCTTTTCTATTTTAATGTTGTACTAGTTTAATCTATTTTTAAGGGGTGGGTGGGTTAGGGAATGGGGTTGATGGATTTATGTTTTAATTTGTTGTACTGTTTTAATTTGATTGTACACCACCCTGATTGCTGAGCAGAGGGGCGGGATAAAAATAAAACTTATTATTATTATTATTATTATTATTTTAGGTGAACATTTTAAAAAAAACAGTAAAGGGGCTTGGAGCATTCTGGAGGGGCTCAAAGGGCAGACTTTGGGGTCTATGGGCTGCATGGTGGCCATCCCAGGTATAAATACTGCTCAGAAGCAAGGGTTTGTCACACTTTTCTTGTAGTCTGAAAGTTGTCAGCCCCTATACCAAAAGTGATCTGAACTGGCAAAAATGGGAACGTGGTAAGATTTGATATTTTAATGTAGCAACTTAGTAACCTTGTATTCTTGTGCCTCCACACTAAAAATGGAGTGCTTTTTTGGTGGAAAGTTGGGATAAATGTAATAGTTGTAATTATTAAGTTAATCAATTTAATTAATTTTTGATTTGTACCCTTGCCCTCCCTCATAAGAATTCAAAGACATAGCTGTGCTAGTATAGAAGATCAGTATGCAAAGTAATCTTGTAGCACATTTGGGACTAGCTGAAAGAAAGAAGTTGGTAGCATGAGTTTTCCATAGGCTTGAGCCTTCATTCTCAGATGCATGGGGAAGTAGGCAAAAGTCTACAAAAGTTCATGCTGCCAGCTTCTTTCTTTCAGTTAGTCTCAAATGTGCTACAAGATCCCTTTGCATACTCCTTCATAAGAGTTTGGGGTGATAATAAAGAAATGATTTCTGTGTGGAGAAAATTAAACCCCTCTCCTCAGGCAAGAAAGTAAATATTTTGTTCCATAGGCCAAGGCAGAAAAACTCTGTAATAATAACAATAGAGAAAACGAAGAGGAAAGAGATGGTTGTGTTGGATTCCTGAACCAGGGTCCAGAAGATCCCACTATCTATGCAGCTGTCCAGTTCCCACCCAGCTTCTCTGATGGCCGTGTGGTTTATGCCAGGTATAGTGGATAGGAGATTAAGATATCAGGGGAATCTATGTATGTATGTCAGTATGTAGGTATGTAAATCCTAACTTCTTTCATTACTGCACACAATAATGTTTTTTTAAAAAGTTTTCTCTCTGGTGAGTTAGATTATAAGAATTTTGGTGCATTTTCCAATTATTTTACTCACTTTGAAATTTTTGGTGAAAAAATTCATTTACCCTCATTTGTTATATAAATAACAATCCCCCCCCCAAAGAAAACAATGTATTTATTGAAGAAAGCATTGATTTCTGTGCAAAAATGTTGTTTCTCCCATAAGCAATTAGGTCAAAGAGTTGTAGAAAAACAAGTATTTTTGCTCAAATGAATTTTTCACAAAGAGGTCCCCACATACCAAACAAACCAAGGCAGCTGACCATTTTCTTGAAGGAATGTCTTGATGTATCCAGAAGCATTTTCTTGTGAGAAAATATGTGAGGGTCCCTAAGTCTTGGCAAGATGTCCTAAATGTGCCCCATCCCAGTCTATTCACTTGCTCTTCCTTACCCCTGTCAGTTCTTCACATTTGCTTTCCTCTCCCTCTGGGACCAATAGGCACCATTTCAGAGAAAGAGGAAAGAGGGAGTAAGTGAGTGTGCGAAAAAGAAAAAGAGATGATAATGGATGTAGAATTCATTGCTTTTTCTCTTTTCTCCTTGCTTGAAGAGGACAGGTGAACAGGAAGAGACAGTGAAGAGAAGGAACTGAACCAGAAGGCTTTAGGGAATGGAGAGGTGGGAAGGAATGGAGACTGTGAGGCCTCCAGATCCCACTTTTGAAAATACCTGTGTTGCATGATTGGAACTAGGATTACAACTACCAGAATCCCCCATGGTGGTTGGTGTATTCTAGAAGTTGTAAAAAAACTGCAGTACTCACTGTTGGGGAAAATGTGGGGTGTACATAAAAAAGGAGGAGGAGGAGGAGGAGAAGGAGGAACTTTTCCAAGTTCTGTTGCATAAGAGTAATTCTTTGCATGCAGTGGTTATTTTGGCCTTTACTTATTTTTTATTTTAGTTTTTAAAAACTCTATGACAATAAAAGGCAAATAGTTACAGTTATAGTTCCAATAGAGCTAACTACAACAGCATTAAAATGTTGATCCAGACAAATGATCTATTGTATCCCAGTGGGGCGATTGGTGAGGTTTTTTCCTCTGCACATATCTCTAACATCTTTCTAAGCAGAATGTTTTGATTGCT
>CM034707.1:17738040-17751744 GCA_020142125.1 Phrynosoma platyrhinos
ATACAACTCCCAGCCCTGGATGGAGTCACACTCTCCTCCAAGGACTGTTTTTGCAGTCTGGGGATATTTCTATATTCGTTGCTTCACATGACTAATCAAGTGAATGCGACGGTCAGGAGTGCCTGTTATTAGCTTTGGTTGATATGCCAGCTGCACCCTTTTCTGGATATCAGGGACCTTGAAACTGTGGTACACACCCTGGTAACCTCATGTTTGGATTTCTGTAACACACTCTACATGGGGCTGCCCTTGTGCTTAACCCAGAAACTTCAATTGGTCCAAAATATGGCAGCCAGGTTACTTACTGGTACATCTAGGAGAGAGGACATTACACCAGTGCTGAGATCTCTCCACTGGCTGCCAATTAGTTTCCAGGCACAGTACAAGGTGTTGGTTTTGACCTTTAAAGCCCTACATGGCTTGGGTCCAACTTATCTCAGGGACTGCGTCTTTCTGTACAATCTGCCCCACGCACTCGGGTCCTCTGGGAGGAATCTGCTACAGTCTATGAAAATTAGGCTGTTGCAGACCTCCCAGAGGGCCTTCTCTGTCACTGCTCCAAGATTATGGAATGGCCTGCCGGATGAGATCTGTCTTATTACCACTCTTGACTGCTTTAAAAAAGACGGATCTCTTCTGGCAGACCTTCCTGGAATAATCTTCCGGCTCTCCCCAAGATGGTCTGGTTCTGTCAACCCACTTCCCTAGCCACTACTGTTTGTTTTTATCTTGTTTTATGATTTATTATTTGATGCTTTTGTTATTCTGCTGTTTTTAATACTATCTTAGTTTAATTTATTTTTAAGGGGTGGGAGGGTTAGGGGGAGTAACTTGATCGATGTGTTTTGCTCTTGTATTGTTTTAACTTGTTGTATGCCACCCCGGTTGCTTAGCAGAGAGGTGGGATAGAAATAAATTTATTATTATTATTATTATTATTATTATTATTATATTTGAAATGTTTTTTTAAAAACAAAACAAAACAAATTCTAATGAAGGAAATTGTTAAAACTGACAAAATTTTCCATCCTTTCCACTAAGCAACTCCCTTTCCTCTAAATGTATTTAGGAAGATGCCAAGCCTGACTATGAGAATGTGAGCAAGATGGAAGAGGAAGTGCACTACTCTTCTTTGGTGAACCTGGCTCCACAACCTGGCCCCACCTATACAGACTCAGAGACAGACTCTGAAACAGAGGATATCATCCATTATGCAGCACTGAAGCACTGTTCTTCTTGAAAGTTACTACTTCCAGATGTGTTCCACCCACAACAAGTGCTATGTGTGAGATAGAGCCTATATTACCTATATAGAGCCTATGTTTTGCTCTTTGCAGTTCAGATAGTAGATCTTGAGGATAAAGGAGAGATGATATGACTGTAAAAAGGGACAAATAAGGTTGGACCTAAGAGATCTACTATCCATCAGGTACAATAGAGGAGATGTGGGTCATGGGAATGCCCAGCTCCCTACAGTTAGCTCCCATAACCCTTGTCAAATGGGAAAGATCTGCTGTTGCATTTATTCATCCCAGCAAGCTAATTTATACTTTAGAAACTAACCGCTGTATCCATCAGAATGTTTGTCCATCTAGACCAGTATGATTTATGTTGATTAGCAGAAACTCTTCAGGGCAAAGGTCCTTGCTGTCATGTTTTTGCCAACAGAAAGAAGTTGAAGATAACACAGGAGATGAAGACACTGAGAGTCAAGTTTACATGTATAGAAGAGGGAGAGAAAGTCAGTCCTGGGGCTGAATCCATGCTCCTGAGGTCACAGTAGCCTCTGGACTTCTCAAGAATGTCAAACCCCTTACCCCTTGATATCACAGTTTGATGATTTGACAGCTTTTGTATGCCTGTCCCCCCTACCCACCAGAGTCCGAAGTGCCACTCCCAAAACTTAGTTGCTAGATATGTAAACTTTAAAGACTCCATTAAGAAAGCAACAGCCCTGAATTTGCAAGATCCAAGCAGGGATGTTACTAAGAGAAGTCTTGGTGGTTTCTCATCCATAAGGTTGTCATAAGTCAAAGCCAACTTGACAACAACTGACAACAAGAAGAACAACATGTGATGATTCTTTTTGGTTCCATGCTATAGCCTCTGAACCCATCCAACAATGGAATGTTGCCCCCAAGAAATTCTCTGAAATCAAATTTAATTCTTGGACTGAAAGACATCCCTCACGCTTGATGTACACACTCGATTCATCTTTTCACCTTTTATTATTATTATTATTAAAGTCACAAACATGTCTCTTTCCTAGTCCTGCTATTGCAATTCCATAGAATGAATATGCCAAACTTTGACTTTATGTGTGCAAGCCAGATACTCTGCAACAGATTTATGTTCCCCTTAAGCTGGGTTCATAGTACTATGATCCCTAAGTTTCCAAAGACCAATAAAATATTTCTAAAAAATATTTGAATTTGTCTCTTCTCTGTACTACAATATGACAGTTCTGACATCATGACCTATTCATGGAGTTGCTTTCAATTCCATCTATTTATTGAGCAAACAGTAATATCCCATGTTTTGCAAAACATTCCCTTAGCAGCAGGCATCTGCTTGGTAACCAGATGCATATTCTTTGCATCATTTAACAGACATGGTAATGATTTGAAAGGCAGGTGAGCCACATGTGTAAATATCAAATATCTTCTTCTAACACATCTACTGAACAGGGGATTATTTATTTATTATTAATTACATTTAGATCACACCTTTACTCCAATATAGTTCAAACAACAGCCTTGAGAGGTAGATCAGGTTGAGAGAGAATGACCGTCTGAAAGTCAGCCAATGACTTTCATGGCTCAGTGGGTAGTAGGACCTAGAGCTCCTACATCCCAGTCCAACATTGTAACAGCTATTATCACACATTCTTTATCTTGTTTTAATCCTCAAAACAACCCTCTAAGTTTGGCTTATATTGTCATTACCCTCATACTATAAGCTGAGTGGGCAATGTATCACAGTGTTCATTTCTTCATCTTAAAAACTCCTTTGGGGTAATGTACATAATACAAAGTTATATTCCTGCCTCTTATGTATATATACAAAGAATATGCATGTGACTGAGAAACAAACTGCACTTCTAACAAAGTTTGTTCTGGGTTCACAAGTGGCTAGATATTTTAACTGACTCAGAACACCAGAGTGCTCTTAACTGCCAACTTATTTTTGTTTTTAGCAGATGCAGCAAGATGTTTTGGTAATTTATTAAGTTCTGTTTGTTGATCACTCATAAGTTTGTGTGTGTGTTATGCACATATACATGATTGCATATACACACACATATTCTTTGGTATCAGAACGGATACCAAACTCTTGTCTTCTGTTATTCAATGAACGGTGAACTCAGGTGGTTGAGTTGCCAATCAGTTCAAGTACAAAGTGAAGTACCCCAAAATAAGAGAATAATTTTTGCAATACTTGGAGGCACTCTCCATATGTGAAAAAGCATCTCTCTCTCTCTCCCTCTCCCTCTCTCTCCCACAGCAGCTTTGAAAAGAACTTGTACAATTGGCCCCCTTTTAAATCTTTTTATCTTTGTTATTTGACCATCCACAGATTGAAAATATTCCAAAAAATATAAATTCCAAAACCCTTTATTTTGGAATTTTATATAAGGGACATAATTTTTGCGTGTCACTGTATTTAATGGAACATGAGCATCCATTGATTTTGGTATCCATGGGGATCCTGGAACTAAACCCTAGCCTGGCGGATACCAAGAACCCACTGTAAATACTCACATTCTAGCAAAATGTTGAAGTGGCACAGGAGTTGGGGAGAGCAGAGAGTGGCTGAAGATGGAGGTAAGAAGAGGAGTGAATTTTTTGCTCAAACCCTTAATGGAGGAACAGGAATCATGCCATTCTCCAGATATTGTTGGACACAACTCTTGCCAGCTGTATTTGGCATAGTTAATTGTGAAGAAGCCTGGGAGTTGCAGTCCAGCAGGTGAAAAGCCATATGATTGCCACCCCTGCCAAAATGACGTTAGCTGAAATCCAATTGTTGGTCACAACCAAAGCACATTTATTAAATCAGTGTCAATATTTATGCAAGTGGATTTAGGCCTTACCACAGGGATGGAAGATTATATATCCCTCCATACGTTTTTTGATTGCAACTCTCATTAGTCCTAGACAGCACAGCCAATGGTGAGGAATGCTTTGAAGTGCAGTCCTACAGCATCAACTAGGCCACATGATTCCTACCCTAACCTTATAATAAGCATTATACCAAATGGGCAAGGTTTCAGAATTTGAAGATATACATTGCAAGCTTTTTAAAAAATCTAGTATAGATCACACAGGGATATTTCAGGAACATCTGATTTTTTTTTTCTGAAGAGCTACTTTGCAGAATTTTAGTTGGATATTCCTGCCATTTTATGGCAGCATCTATGTCCTTCCCACAATAGGAAGGAATGACATTGCAGTTGGAAGGAATGACATCACTGCTAGTCAGAGCAAACAATAATCATATGGGATGTTCAAGGATCACACTCCAATTTACAGCAGCTTTATGTATTTTAATTTACTGCAAAATATATTATGCAATTTTTATGCATATTAAATTTAATCAGGTTTAAAGAGTCAAAAGGAGTCCTCCTTCATATTTCAGGAGGGGGACTTAAATTTCTGTTCACTTCCAGGAACTTCTTCAACCACATTTTTTGCTGTCACAACAGCATTTGTCTGTCTTACTTAGGCAATGGATTTCTTTCACAACATTGCTAACTAGTCACTCTCTGAAGCTCTTCAACAGTTCTGTGTTTTGAAAGTGAGATGTTGCATAACAATTTTTAAAATGAAAATAAATAGGAATTCATGATGTTCCAAAGAGGTGATCAGGCTTTATTAGTTCCAGGAAACTTCAGAAGAAAAGAACATTTAACAAGAATGCAAAGTAGTTGCTTTCTCTTTTGACTTACAGTTGACGACCTCAATATTTTTGTCAACTCAAGATATTTTAGGTCTAGTGTGTGTCTGACTTCCTTGAATAAAACTGTGAGTTCTGTTCATTTCTGATTTGTTTTTTTAAAGGCCCATGTAAAACAAATTGGGGGAGCAGTGGCATCACTAGGGTTGGTCTCACCCTCCTATGAAAAAATACTACCTCTCAATCACAGACCTGAAACAAATTTTGACTTCTTTTCTACCCCTTCCATGGCCTTTGTGTGCCTTAGGCATCTCTGATGTTGTTCCATTGCAACTGACTAAAAGAAGAATCCTTGTCACACCAATAAGCAGAAACATAAGTTTCTGACCTGGGAGGATCCAGCCTACCCCCAACCAAGCAGGTCCAAGTGGGTAGGTCAAGCATACCTTCCTCATTGTTGATCTCATGGCTGTGTGCCTCATTTTGGTTGAAGCCTTTGGCCAAATAGAGCTTCTTGACTTTGGAGCAACTTGATGAGCAGGACTGGGCTGGCATGGTGTGGTGGTGAAAGCCCTGAGGAGAAGGAGAAATAAGAGCCACTTGACTTCAGAGCAACGTTGCAAGTGGGGTTTGGCCAGGGTGGTGACGGCAGCTCCAAGGAGAAGGAGAAAGAAATATTTCTCCTTCTTCTTAGGAACATTGCTGCATCCCCTGCTGAATCCTTATCACAAAGTTGCTCTGAGGTCAAGTAGCTCTATGTGGCCAAAGGCACTCAATCATGAGATCAAAACAGAGAAGGTAGATTGGTTGCGCTTGAATGGGGGCAGACCAGGTTCTCCTTGGTTGGAGGAAGTAGGTTGGTGTAAACTGAAATGACTCTTTATCAAATAATTTTATAGATAGTCAATTTGGTGTCTGATGTTACTGCAACCACCATTTTGCCTGTAAGTGAAGAGATATAGGGCAGAGGAGGCAGCAGCAGCAAGAAACTCTTGTTGTCTGGTGGTTCAGAGCAAAATGGTGGCTGGTTGTGACCTTTTAAACACTATTGGACGGGGTATGGTTTATCTGAAGGACTAGATTCTCCTATATGACCCTGCCTGGGTTGTGAGATCTTTAAAGGAAGCCCTTATCTCATACAGGTATGTTTGGTGGAAACATGGGAGAAGGCCTTCTCAATAGCTGCTAACAAATTGACTAGACTGGACTCCTCCACAGTGAAAATGGGACTTTGGAAACTGACGATTGGGCTTTTAATAATGCACAATATTGTCTTTAACTCTTGTTTTTTTCTAACTGATATCTTTTAACTGTTTTGAAATTGCTCATAGTTTTAATTATATTTTAACCTCTGTTCTTTTAAGTGGTATGACCTTGTATTTGTGTGTTTTGATTTTTGTAAGCTGCCTTGTGTCCCAGGGTGGATATTAATAGTTAAACATAAAAACTACTATACCCCTGGTGCTGAGACACTCAGCCTTCTCCTAAGGATCAATATGCAAAAATGAGCAGACAAAGATATTTTGGAAGAAACAGTGATAGGAATGGATACCTGGAAGCCCTGTGCAGCTCAGCAAAGTTCCCTGTGCTTTTTAGCTCTCATCTCTCCCACACAACCTTTGTGTTGGGCACCCAAATTTAGAGCACTTTGCCAGCTCTTTGTTAGAGTACTTTGCCAGTAGGTGTTAATTCACCTACTCTTTCTACATGGGAAAGCATTCCCCCATCAACTGAAGGGTTTTTATAGGCTATTAACTACAGCAATTATGAGAAAAATCAACACAAGCTGTGAGTGAGATTGATGTTGTGCTTCATCTGCCATTTTCAGGGAACACAAACAACATCTGTAGGCAGAAGTGGCATGAAAAGCAATGCAGTCAATACATGCTGGTTTCATTGCCTGCCCAGGAGTTGTAAGATGCTTCAATAAAGAGGCCCTCCTCCCCTTGAACCAATTCCTACCATATCAGATAATGTGAGCATGTTTGCCTCATTGCCACTCAGCTATACAGCATGCCAATTTCATCTGCTATAAACGTGTTAACTAGTTTAAGAAGGTATTTTGTTGCTGGAGAACAGTGGGCTTGGTTAAATGTAGTGTGGCAAAGTGATTTTGAATCTGTGGCAGATACTCATTGGAAGTTTCCAGAAGTCACACATGCTTTTCCTTTTATCCTCTTTGGGCTGTCAGATTCCCCTCTGCTATTGGTTTGGGTGCTGCAGCACAGAGAAATGGAGGGCAGGCAAGATTTTCCTGGCACGCAGAGAAAGTCCTGGGGGAAAGCTTAATTTGCTAAATTTGGATTTTTTAAACCTGCTATTAAAGATTGAAGCTGAAATCGTATTGTTAGTCTTAATAGAATTAGGCCTATTGAATCAATAGGATTTATGTATTTATTGATGTAACATCATCATTGAATTATAGAATCATAGAGCTTGACCACAAAGGGCATTTAGTCCACCCCCCTGGAGTATACAACTAAAGCATCCCCATGAGATGATGATATTCATGATAATGATGATGATGATCTTCTTTATACCCATCCAGTAAAAGGATGCTGTTAAGTTATGTAAGTTATGTAAAGAAGCCAGTAAAGTGCATTGCTCCCATTGTGCAGCAGTCCCACTGTGCACTGAAACACTGACTAAGAGGTACCATTGCACATTGGTAGAGCCCATGTGCATTGGGATGCTCTTGCTGGTGTCCTATTACACATCTTCACAATTCATTAACAGGATTTCTTAGCACCTCTTCTATGTAGCTAAGTATAGGTAAAGTTGCATAATATACATACACCATGATAGAGTATTCTGGCCATAATTTTTAACACCTTTGTTTGATGAAGAATCCAGTGGAAAGTTTTGAAAGCTTGTGTTTTGTGTGTTTTGAATGGTCCAATAAAGATATCACTGCTTTGTGCATTTTGGATGTTATTGTGCTTTGTTATAGCCAACACAGGGCCAACCTCAGATGTGTTTTCTGGATTTGAGGATACTGCATTTTAGCCACAACAGAGGAATCTTGAAGAGGAAGCCAAGGGACTGGAGTTTAACTCTTTGAAGTTTCTACCTCCAACAAAGATAAAACGTTTTAAAACTGGGACTACATTTGGAAAGTTTTACCTAAACCGCAACTAAAAGTTTTCCAAATCCAACAACACAATGGCTTCTTGAGGAATTGAATGTTCTCTGCCTAAGAAGAGGGCAAGCAACCTGTCAAAGGACAGAGATGTGTTGGATCTCAAAGGAAGTATCCTTTTGTGTTGCCAATGTAGTTTAAATTTCATTCCCTGGACTGTACAACTCTTTGTCTCCCAGAGCCCACATGTCCAAAAGGAAGGAGTGGCCTCTGCTTACATGGATATCCCTAAACCATCTTAACTGAGAACAACCACATTTTGACAAAATGTAGGCCTCTGACTCTAACACTGTCATATTTTTCTTTCTCCTGTTTGATTTTTATCACCCTTCTGGATATAAATGTCAAGCAATTGAGCACACAATGTTTTTCAGAAGATTTCTTCACTTTGCAGAGAAAAATGCCCAGCGACCTTGGAGCTGTCTGGCTGTTCAGGAATGCATCCTCCCTGCTTCTGATGAAACAGACTGAAGCCAAGTTTAACTCCAAAGAGCCACTTTTATTCTTTAGTTGCAGTATGTACAGAAAACTATATACACTCACCACTGACCACCGACAATCCACGACAACCCACATACTGTGGTCTCTTTTTTTTAAAAGACACTTACCATGCAGCCTCTAAGTCCAGCCTCTTCCTGTGACTTCTTCCTGTGTCACTTGCATTATTGTCTCCCAAACATGATGACACAATATGTTTACACTTGGTCTACGTGCTCTCTGGCACATCCTGACCTTGAACACTGCTCAGATGTTTTGAGTCCCAGCTGCAAACAACTTTCCCAGCTAGCAAGCTGTAAAGTGACCTGTAGTACCCTTTGTCACTTTCCCACATTTGGACATTCAAACTCAGGTTACAAATCCCAACAATAAACCAGACATTAGAAATGGAAATACATAAAAACCTGTCTCAGAACACTTCAGTCTTCCTGGGCATTCCACCTCTAACCTTGGGACATCGGTCTTTGAACAAAAATAATAGCAGCAAAATCCATGCATCTGAGGCAGTAGATCAAGTGTAAGAAAGCTTATGCTACAACTTCTTTCACACAATCTTTCACTTAATTCAGAGGTGTTACAAGATCCCTTTGCATACTCTTTCTCTCTCTGTGTGTGTGAAAAAATAAAGGAAGGGGCAAGATTTTTGTTCTTATGAGTCCACTGTCCAGAAAAAGAAATGGAATATTTTGAAAAGGAGCAGGGATCTATTTGTTCCAACATTTCTTCCAAAGAGGTTATGTCATTTGAGGGCATATCTGTTTTCTCCTTGGAATGGAGCTGCCTATGGAAACATAGTGACAGATCTACTGGGCTGCAAGGGTGAAACAGGGATTTGAACCTTCATGGACAGCAGGAGGCATGGAGAGCTTGGCCATTGCTGGTTAAAAATAATTAAATGTTTCTTCATTTCAATCCATGGTGGCTCAAATCCACAGATATAAAACCCATGGATATGGAGGGCTCACTGTACTTTCTCCATTCACTGAATTTATGAGGAAAAGCCTTTCCAAAGGAGCACTTCCACTGGCCTCAAAGGTCATATCTAGTTGTCTTTTAGGCAAATCTTCTGAAGAAATTTCCATTAAATAAAATATAAAATAATCCTCATGAATGAATACAAAATAAATAACAAAAACAGGACAGCAGGAGAAGCAAAGCCATGTGATTTGACCATAAGTGAAATGTAAAACACACTTTAAAATGTGGGCTAAACCAAAGGTCTTAACTTTCTTCCATCTGAGGCAGATTCCTTTTGGGATTTATGAAGCATTGAAATTACAGTTATAGCACTTTGATACCATGTAAATTACCATGATTCCATTCTATGGAGTCCCAGGATTTGTTGTAGTTTGATGAGGTACTTAAAATTATTTGTAGATGGATGCTAGATTGGTATATAAAAACCTTAAAATTCCATACAGTGGAACCATGGTGGTTTAAAAGGTACCAATTGCAATAATTGTGCTGTGGAAATACTCCAGGATTCTTTGAGTATGTATTTATTTTTTTTTTGTCCCAAAATTCCAACAGTTAGGAATTAATTTCAAACTAAATGATTAGCTATCAGATAATCTCTGAGTCCAGGTGGTGCAGTGGCTAAATGGTGGTACTGCAGCCACAACGTTGTGAGTTGAAACCACAGAACTCCAGGTTGACTCAGCTTTGCATCCTTTTTACCGAAATGCATCCTTTTCTAGATCAATAAAATGATTACCCAGCTTGTTGGGGGCAATTGGCTAACATGTTGTAAACAGCTTAGAGAGTACTTAATTCACTATAAAGTGGTATGGTACAATTTCTATTGGATGTTACATTGCATAGAAATTGACCAGCCTAACAGCTTCATGGAGTAATGCTGCACTGCCTCAGCATGTTGTTGCTGTTGTTGTTGTTGTTATCTCACTTTCCTCCCAGTACAAGTGGAGTTACACTGTGCTAGTACTATGCAATTTGTTGTTATGGTGGTGGTGTGCCTTCAAGTTGTTTCTGACTTATGGTGACCCTATCAGAGGTTTCTTGCCAAGTTTCTTCAGAGGAGATTTGCCATTGCCATCCTCTGAGACTGAGAGAATGTGACTTGCCTAAGGTCACCCAGTGGATTTACATGGCTGAACTGGGATTTGAATCCTGGTCTCCAGAGTCATAGTCCAAACACTCAAACCACTATACCATGCTGGCTCTCTGAAGACCAGTGTAGAGCAATGTATGAGGACTGTTGAATGCATATAACTGTCACCTGATTTCACAATGCACAATGGCACATGTAACACATAATGTGCATGGATACTCTAGCTGCATGATTGTGTATCTGCAACACTTCCCCATGTGGATCTTCATTCCTGTCAGCATCTTCTGCACTGTCCAAAAAGTCACCCTGCATGTGTAGCAGAACCTTGGCCTGTATATGTCATCAGTAGGATCCTGGATGAAGAATAAGAATCCTACCTTTGGCAGAACTTGGAAAACTAACCTTTCTGACCTATGCCCTCAGTTATTTTCCTCTAAAGGTAATTCAGCTTGAAAATGTCAAGAAGACCAGTTCCTGTTTTCCAGTCACTTATTTCTCCTTCCTGTCCCCTTCATCAATCCAGGTCTATTCTGAAGCTCAATGGGCCATTAACAATTTCTGCTATTGCAGGGCTTTCCTGTGAGTTTATGGCTTTATTGCTTCAGTACATGGTCATCCTTACTGAACAATCTTTCATGGTCCATTTCACCTTGATTGCTGTGTGCACCATGCTTGTTGCATCCCCTGCTCACTCTCTCACACAACTTTTTTGCTCTGCACTTGAGACATCCTCAACACTACAAACTGCTGCAGAATGGATGAAGGAAGCTGGTAGTAGAGGGGCAAATGAAAACAAAAGCCTTGGGCTTAAGCTTCTCTCTGTTATTGATGCTATGGAAGCCTGGAATATAATCTCTTTGATTGTCTATGGGACCACCATCCTTTTGGGGCTGCCCTCCAATGTGCTGGCTCTTTATGTCTTCTATCACCGTGCCAAGGTATGTGTGACACCCAACCTCATCTACATGATCAATCTTTGCCTCTCTGACCTGGTCTTTGTTCTCTTCCTACCCCTCAAGATGCTAGCAGTGGGAAAAGTGGACTGGGCCATGCCAGGCTTCCTCTGTGCTCTTTACAATGTGATCCACTTTGGCGCAATCTATACCAGTGTCTGTTTTTTGACTGCTGTCAGTGTGGGGCGCTTTCTGGGAATTGTTTATCCCATCCAGTACCAGGTTTACAAGAAGCCTTGTTACTCTTGCCTAGTTTCTGTGGGGATATGGAGTATAGTAGGATTCCATGGGATTCTCCTTTTGGTCCTGGAGAACACCAGTGGTGTCAGTTCCGGATTCTTTGCTATCAACACCCTGACTTGCTACAGTAACTTTAGTGATGAACAACTGGCCTTGTTGGTTCCTGTACGGCTGGAACTGTCTGTGGTGCTTTTCTTCCTCCCCTTGGCCATCACTTGCTTCTGCTATGCTTCCTGCATCCGGGTCCTGGTTGGATCACAACTCCACATGCAGAAGAAACGTCGTGCAGTGTGGGTGGCAGGGGCCACTGTCTCTATCTTTGTCCTCTGCTTTGGTCCTTACAACATATCCCATGTTGTGGGCTTCATCTACAAGAAAGATGTCTGGTGGCGCAGTGTGGCTCTGCTTCCAAGTGCATGCAATGCTTTTCTGGACCCTCTTGTATTTTACTTCCTCTCCACTGCTGTGGATGATGGGATTGTCCAAGTGTGGCAATCCCTGAAGGAAAAATGTAGCTCCATCAGGCTGAAAATTACCTCATCACATGGAAAACAAGGGAGCCAACCGAAGACTTGAGTCTTGCCTGAGTGATTGAAAATTATCCTTTTCTGCTGTGCTTTCACACTCTTGTGGCCTCCAATACTTAGGTGAACATTTTTGCATCGAACAATATGTATTCATACTGTTACCACTTGGGAAAAGAGATTAGGTGGTGAACTGTCTCATCAAGAGGAAAAATTATGAGCTGGAATGAACATGGAAGCAGCATGTTTCAAGGTCATCATCTCAAGAATTGTATGAGTTAGAGATCCAGGCCAAAAGAAAAAAAAAAAGAAAAGAATAAAAAGAAAAGAAAAGAAAAAGAAGAAACAATCTGAGACCAGTAGCTTTTCTTGGTGAAGTCTTCATTGCATTAAAAGACTAAACTGAAATTTGGGTACAACAAAGAAAAAAAAGTTTGCTAATTTTCAGAAATGTAACATGTGCTGATCATGGATTAATGAAGGAACACTAATCCTGGTTGACTCATGAATTTAATTGGGGCCAAATGTCACATTGTGCAGGAAATATGTGGTTATATCTCTAGGGAGGAAGGGAGGGAGAGAGGGATATATTCACTACAGGAACTGAATCATTATTTTGCAAGGTGAAGAGGGAAAACCCTAAAGGGACCTGGGATCATTCAACAAAAATAGACTTGTTTCTGGAACTAGGGAGAAAAAGATGATCTTTCTTCAGGGCTCATATATAATCAAGGGCTAAGATGACAATCATCACTATGTTATCAACTACATGTTAGGTGTATGTGTGCTTGTGTGTGTGTGTGTAGGTGGAGATCCATAGTATAGAGAGGAAGATGCTTTATTTTATTTTATTTTGGCAGTATCTTTATGGAATGGATGAGTCAGTTGCATAGGGAAGTCTGTCTGTGGCAGTGATGAAGGAATACATTCTCTCAGGAGCAGTGGCAGCTGATAGCTCCCACGACAGCTTAGCAATAATAATAATAATAATAATAATAATAATAATAATAATAATAATAATAATAATTTTTATTTATAGCCCGCCCCTCTGCCCAACAATCGAGGTGGGTTACAGCATTAAAACAAAGTTAAAAACATCCCCATTCCCCTAATCCCACTCTCCCAGCCCCTTAAAACAAGATTAAACAAGGAAGAATTAAAATGCCAAAGCAAAGTGAATCCATCCCAGCTTTTTCTCCAAGATGATGAAACTATTTTGATGTACAAAAAACATGCAGGGGGAGCTGCGTTAGCCATTTAGCAAATTCAAACAAAAATCCATCAGTGATACCTTTATTGGCCAATTAAAATGCACAATATACTTGCTGCAAGTTTTTGAAGCTCCATGGGCTTCTTCATCAGGCAAGATCTTACAAACCAAACAGG
>CM034707.1:17755867-17766487 GCA_020142125.1 Phrynosoma platyrhinos
ATTGGCAGTCCTTCCCCACAACACTTTCTCATTTTCCCCCAACCATCTGACAGCTGGGAGATGGAAATAATTTTTAAATCAGTATTTAAATCTGGACTATTTTTTAAAAAAATAAGGTCCAAAACACACTGCAGAAATAAATGCTAGGGAACATGGGAGCTGTAGTTTGTTGTGTTTATTAGTGACAGTTTTCCTGCTAAGTACCTGCATGTCATAAGCATTTGAATTAAAATTACCATATTGAAATCAAATCTGATGTTTTTTAAATTTTTATTTGGTGTGCGTTGGAAGAGGGGTAGTCTTATACAGTGAGTATATCCCAAACTCTATATTTTAACTGGAAAAGTTGGGGGTCATCTTATATGCCCAATCGTCTTATACGCTGGAAAATACGGTATGTTATTGTTGTGTGTGATGCTAAGGGAATCTATCTTAGAGTTCTCTTGGCAAGATTGGTTCAGACAAAATTTGCCATTGCCTTCTCCTGAAGCTGAAAGCATGTGACTTGGCCAAGGTCACCCTTGGTTTCATGGCCAAGCTGTTGTAACCTGCTACTAGAAATGTTTCTAACCTTCATTGTATTTAAATAAAAACAAATTTGCCCTTCCTTTTCCCCTTCCTTATCTCTTCTGACAGGTATCTCACCCACTCCAAGAATCCTCCATGTTTCTTTGTCCATGTGTTGCTGGAGGCCCCCCCCCCCAAGTCTGCCTCCCTTCTCTACTCCTATCCCCAAATCTCTCTCTTTCTCTTAGCACACTGCAGGACTGGCCTCCATCCCTTATCCTAGTGGAGAAGGAATTATAGCTCTGGAGAAGAAGAGATGGCTAGGAAAAGGAAGATCTATGGTAACCCAAGTTGAAGGAATGCCTCTTTCTGAGATGCTGATGATTGTCCAGGGTTAGTTTAATCTGGCAGAGGACAGAAGAAGAATGAAATCTTTTGGAGGTCTTCTCCTACTACATAATTATAGAACTATCATTCCACTTTTATTTGTTATTCATTTGTATATATCAAGAAAACAGGAGTATGTGAAAGGTATAGATAGCATCTTCTTAGAAATAGAACTTTTGGAAACTTTAGAACTGGTTTATATGGTGTTGATCAGGAAAAGATGACAATGAGAGAATTAATAAGGTATATAAAAAAATCAAACTTATGGAAATTATGTTAAGAAACAATGAAAACAGTGTGGAAATATAGAAAGTTAGAAGATAATACATTGTAATATTCATAGTAAAGGAGGGG
This sequence comes from Phrynosoma platyrhinos, assembly GCA_020142125.1. NCBI lineage: Eukaryota > Metazoa > Chordata > Lepidosauria > Squamata > Phrynosomatidae > Phrynosoma > Phrynosoma platyrhinos. The sequence continues at coordinate 17,757,116 of CM034707.1, forward strand.
AAGTCATGTTTTATGTTTTTTGTATGCATGCCTTAATGTATGTAATTGTACCTTGTGGAGGTTTTATATATGTTTTAATAAAAAAAGGGCAAAAAAAGAACTATCATTCCATTTTAACTGCCATGGCAATATCCTATAGAATCTTTAGATTTACAGTTTAGGAAGATTTTTTGAGACTTCCCAGTAAGAGAGCCACAGTGCTTTGATGCTGGTGTTGCTATGTGCCTTCAAATCATTTCTGACTTACAGCGACTGACCCTAAGGCAACCCTATCATGGGATTTCCTTGGCTAGATTTGTTCAGAAGGCAATTTGCCATTGTCTTCTTCTGAGACTGAGAGAGTGTGATTTGCCCAAGGCCACCCAGTGGGTTTTCATGGCCAAATGAGAATCAGATGCCTGTTTCCCCAGCATCCTAGTCCAATATTCAGACCACTACCTTATGCCGGCTCTAGTGTCTCACCAAAATACAAATGCCAGGATTCCATAGAATGCAACCAAGGCAGTTAAGGAATCATGTAGTTATAATTATATCCTCAAAAATAAGAACATCTGGATCCTACAAATGCAAAATATTGGAATTGAAAGAAATGTTGTTTTAAAAACAGGGACGGGGACTGTTCAACCCTCCAAATTTTACTTAACAACAACTCCCATTAGCCTTGGCCTAAACAGGCATTGGTAAGGGATTATGGGACCAGCAGTTCAACAACCTCTGGAGAACTACTGGTTCCACGTACCTGCTTTAAAGATTTGTTTTCTGCTATGCATGACAGCCTTATGTCTATTTCCTCCTTTTATCATAAATCTAGGTAGGGTGAAATGTGTAATATGGTGTGTCACCCGTCAGTGTGTCTCCTCTGCCTACCACTGAACAGGAGTTCCTAAAAATACCCAGCTTGTGATGTAATGGAGCAAACCTCTCCAATCTGACATACGGAAAGAGAAGGAGGAAGTAGACGTGTTGATTGCAGCATGTTTCCCATAAGCAGTGGTGGCTCACGTGACAGTGGCAAGTGATGAATCTCTTCTGGTTTTTAGTTGGAACTTATCCACCGTGCAGGACTTATTTTGTGGATAGCGTTTTGCACCGTGGATAGTTAAAGTTCAAAGTAAAATCCAAAATGGATTCACTACTCCACTGACATGGCAGGACCATACTTCTGGAATGCATGTGAACAATAGAATCCAGCCTATCCCAACCTGTTCCCTAAGGATGTATGGATACTCCTGCTTCGCTGTTCCTCTAAAAGGAATCCATTAGTAAGTGGGTGGTAGTTGTTCTTCACAGTCATTCTGTTCCCCAGATATTGAAATGGAATTTCTTGAATTTAAATGTAACTGAAAAGGGGCATAGTCATCTTGTACATATAAAACCTCGCACATGCATCCTTAATGAATGCATCTCTGCATATATATCTCAGTCTCCATTCCATAATAAAAGAGGGGTTATACATGAGAGAAAGCCAGCATGAGTGGTTTGTGTGTTGGACTATGATCCTAAAGATCAGGGTTTGACTCCTCACTTGGCCATAGAAATCCCCTGGGTGACTTCTCTGGACTCTCACAAAAACCCCCTGAGTGACTCTGATGTTGAGAGAGTGTGACCTCTCTCTCTCTCTCTCTCTGTATGTTCTCCACTCTCAAGTCACACACTCTCAGTGTCAGAGGAAGACAAAGGCAAACCTCCTCTGAAAAATATCTTACTAAGAACCCTATGATAGGATCACCTTAGGGTCAAGTATGAAATAATCTGAAGGCACACAACAGCAAAAGACAGTATACGAAGGCACATGAAGTCAAAAACATAGCCTTGTTAGTCTAAAAAAATCAGTATACAAAGGGATTTTGTAGCACCTTTGAGACTAATATGTCTCTTATAAGCTTATCACATGGCACTTAAGGAATGGGAACGGAACAGAACAGATGGGAGTGGAACGGGGCAAAAACGTATTTTACTGCATGGGAGAATGCCACTGATGCCGCCAGGAGTCCCCAAGGCATTCTTTAGCCGTTCCTGGCAGCCGATTTTTGAAGGACGGTTCAAAATCATCCTTCAAAAATTGACAGCCAGGAACGGCTGGGGAACACCTTGGGGACTCCCGGTGGTATCTGTGGCATTCTCCTGTGCAGTAAAATGCATTTTTGCTCCATTCCATTCCGTTCCATTCTGTTCCATTCCTGTTCTTGTAAGTGCCGTGCGATAAACTTATTAGTCTCAAAAGTGCTGTAAGATCCCTTTGCATAATGAAGTAAAAGTGTTAGTCTTAAAGGTACCATGAGACATGTCTACCCCCGTTATTTTATTACCATCCTTCTTTTTTATACTGAAGACTAAGGAGCTTATTGCACATCCTAAAGTGGCATTTAACCTCTTCCAGCTTCAATCCTTGATTGGGGATACAGCCGGATGTTATCAGACATAATTCGCCACTGATTCTGCCATGATGCTGCCAGCCGAATGCAGTCCTGCTCGAAACTGTGCTCACTCATCACTTTTTCAGAAATGGAAGTTTTCTGATTTGAGAAATTGGCCAGCTGAGTGGTCCTTGGACCCAGGCTGTATTCGGTTGGCAGCATCATGGCAGAATCAGCAACAAATTATGTCTGATGACATCCAGCTGTATCCCTGATCAAGGATTGAAGCCGGAAGAGGTAAAATGCTTCTTTAGGGTGTGTGATAAGCTCCTAAGACAAGGCACAACTCTCTTTTCAAAGGTTAATATATCAAGAACTGTGTCTACATCCATTCATCTGAACACAATGCAAAGTGGGGGAAATCCCATTGCTCCTGAATAGAACATTATTCCCTCAAGCAATTCAGTTGACAAGCTTGTGTAAATAAGGGTCAGAACTGCAAATGTAGTGGAGAGCATACAGAGAGAGACACAGAAAAAGGTTTGGCTACTTTATGCACCCTGGTAAAGGTGAAGCTTCTGTTTGTGACAGCAGCATGCAACATTTTGAAAGCATGTGAAAGGGATCTGTCTACAAGCAGACCTGGAGAAAGTGGATGTCTGCACATGGTTGTTGGTTGTTGACTTTGACTTATGGCAACTCTGTCATTTTGGGTTTCTTGACAAGATTTACTCAGAGGCAGCTTGACACTGCTGAGCCTGAGAGAGTGTGATTTGCCCAAGGTTATCCAGTGGGATTCTATAGTTGAGTAGAAGTTCTGAATGCTGGTCTCTTGGATTCATAGTCCAACAATCAAATCACTACACCACACAGCTTTTCATATGCATATTCAATTGCTTAAATTGAACCTGAAAAAAAAAAAAAGAAATCCCATATTACAGAACAAAAAACAAAACAAAAACACTTTCTTTTATTTTCCCTTGCAAAATCCAATTCCATTCCTACTGCTGTTAATTCCAGATGTGTTGAACTACATCCCCCAACATCTCCAGACAACATGAAGGGGTGGCCTACCCACAGTACTAAAACAGTACATGTCACACATCAGGACCTACTGCTTTATTCCCCTTTCAAAATATGATCATTCTGGTTTATGTAAATCTGCTTCCTCATTTGGTCTAAACCTCAAATGAGGTGAGATGACTCTGCAGGCCGCAATGCTATTTCTTGGCCTATTGATTGCAAAGCATTTTAAGGGCCTGTATATAGTTTTATCGATTAAAGGTTTTAGTATATTTAACTTTTAAAATACATACCATTTTAAAGCACTTTTATCTTTTAAATTATGTTTTGTTTTTTAAAGGGTTATGTGTTTTTTAAATTATACTATTTTAATTCTCTTTTTAATGCCCATTTTGTGTTTTTAATTGTATTGTTTTCTAAATTATAAGCTGCTTTATGTCCCAATTGTGGGGGGAAAGTGGGGTAATAAGAATAAGAATAATTTCCTAGGATTGCTGGGAGGGTTGCAATTGCAATAAATAAATAAATAAATAAATAAATAAATAAAAATTGTGGGTCCTATTTTGCCATTGCAAGAATTTTGTTTTGGAAACCTAGGAGGATGCCTCATACTAGCCTCTCTACTGCAGGCAACCATATTTTCTGCCCAGGGCAGAACTTGACACTTTGCTTGTCACTCTGAAGCTTCCAGAATCCTCCAATCATCATGACTATTAGTTGGGGTATGTTGGGAATTATAATCTGAAAAGTAACTTTGATAAGGTTCAATTGTGGGCTACATTCCTCCAACTATATGTGTACCATTGATGAGCATGGCTGAAACTAGTGGTGGAAAGGGATACAGTGACAAGGAAGGTCCCTTTTCCACACTATCCTATTATAGTGCTATAGCTCCACTTTATCTGCCCCAATTCCATTCTTTGGAATTCTGGGATTTGCAGGCTAAGGAGAGGTATTTAGAATTCTCACCAGAGAGTTCTAGGGCTTCGCAAGACTACAAATCATCATTTTCCTATCTATACTCTGGGATTTGGAAATTCTGAAAGTGAGTATTCTGGCCCTAGATTTGCCCCTTGCCTTCTTTGCAGTGATGCTGCTGCCCGTTACTCCTGAAGGCATGTCGCTCTAGGCCAAAATGAGATGCCCAGCCATCTGGGCAACTCAGATCTTTTGGAAGTGATGAGCCCTGGGATTCCTACCACTCCTGTAGGGACTTCACCCTGAGGACAAAATGAGGCACTTCACCATCCTAATGATACTGGGCTTCTTGTTCTGACCTCAGAGAAACCTGCCAACAGTGATGGTGACAGTGGGTGCCTCAGGACTCCACATGTGAAGACAGATGCCATAATAGAATCATAGAGTTGGAAGAGACCACAAGGGCCATCCAAGCCAACCCCCTGCCATGCAGGAGCTCACAAAGCACCCCCAATAGATGGCCATCCAGCCTCTATTTAAAACTTCCAAAGAAGGAGACTCCACCACCCTCTGAGGGAGTGTGTTCCACTGTCTAACAGCTGTGTTTAGACCAGAACACTTACAGTAAAAGGTGAGTTAAGTAAATATGGGTTAGGGGTGGAAACCCCACATTGGGCTTGAACATTGTGAAGATAATCTGGAACCAATTTAGGGTTTTGCACCTGTGTTGTGCAAACAAGGCGCAGTAAGTCTTAGGGGAATTTGCGGTCTTTGGTCAATGTAGACAAAGCCAGAGAGAAGCTCCGTTTCACATCCCTTCTTTCCCACAGGCCCATCTTCACAGCATTCTCTGAACTGGGATTGGCTGGCTCTAACCAAGCTTGCTCACCTCCTCCATTCACATGAGCTATAAATTTCATAGGGGTTCTTGGAGGTTTGAAGAGGCAGAAAATAGGGTCCTTGGGACTGTAAGCGGCTATGGTCTGTGTGCAGATCTTCCCTTAAACCCTGATCAACTGCAGGTTTTCTGCAGCATATACTGTGACAGGAGACATTGGAAATGAAAGAAATATGCAACCTTGTTTGTACAAGCAACTGTGCCTATAGGGAACAGTAGAGGTAGAAAGATATTAGGGTTTCCCATGATATTCTTTCTTTATCTTAGCTTTGTTTGCTTCCTTGCTTATGGACTGATATTCTTGGGTCTGGCTTCACTTCTTCTCAGTTTTCCTTTTCTCACAGTCATGTAAGCATAGCTAGACCACATACTTCTCTGCCTATGAAGCATGTTTGTTTGTTTATTAAATTGTTTGTTTATACACACACACACACACACACACATGACACAGGTTGGTTTACAAGTTAAAACAAAGTACAAATGTTAGTACAAACATTTAAAAAATATAATTTTCTTTATTGTATTTACAAGCTGCCTTTCTCCTAAATTGGACCCAAGACAGCTCACAAAAGATGCTTAAAAATAATAACAATACAACTTTAAAACAGAGTTAAAAACATCACATCAATAAAACAAGGTAAAAACACAAAATCACTAAAAACATGCTAAGCTAAAAGTGGAAAACCATTACAGACGTACAAAAGCCAACACCCCAATAACAATCCTCCCTGGGTGCAACCGCCTATTACAAACCTGCTTGAAAAGAAAAGTAAATAAACAATTCCATTAAAAACACAAAGCTAAAAGAGTCTAAAGCACATTTGAAACATATTTAAACATATTATTTCAGGGCCAACGTAGATAACTATTTGAATTCCAGATATTTTGGATGACAACATCCAGTCCCAAGCACCAGGCCAAGTTGTGGAAAGCTGGTTTAGCTGAACATCAGATGTGGCTAAAAAGTAAAAATCATACCATTTATCCTTTTGTTTAGTTCTTTATTACATCTCCTCCCTCCAGGGATTTGAAGGAACATTCATGGTTCTCTCTCCCTTACAGACAGATATTTTAACCACACTACAGCCCTGCGAAGTAGGTTAGACTGAGAGAGAAGCTAGGCTGAAATCATCCAATTAGCTTCATGGCTCACTTTAATCACTATTGCCTTTTGGCATGTAATTTCTCTCTCTCTCTATATATATATATCACCTTTTATTTACAAAACAAATGAGATCAGCTTATGAAAATGATAAAATATATAAAACACACTGTAACTATTCAAGTTATAGTAAAGCACTGTGAAAAAGACTAAAATCAAGTTCATATAGCAAAAGCACTGTATCATATATAGAAATCAAATCCAGCTCTGATAGAGAAAGGTTCAGACCAACCAGGATAGGAAGTGAGGGCATCATTTTTTAGAATTACTCCATCCCACTTAAATCAATAGAGTGAATCAATAACACCAGTTCCAGGTTGAGGTAGCTAAATATTCCAATCCTGAGACTTCTTATGGGAATGGAGGCCTTTGGAATCTATAGACCTGAAGGCAACCTATGATCCACCCCAGAACACCCCAGTTCTGGGCTTACCACCAGCCCAAACACTTTCAGTGATCAACCTATGGCTGGAGATCTAACCTAAGCTTCTTGGGCATATACCTCCTGCTCCATTGAAGTTCTTCTCCAGCAATGGATGAGTGTGTCCTTCTCATCTAACCCCCTTCAGCCAACAGATCTAGGTTTGCTCTCTTTAGACAACAGGAAGTAAATTATAGGATGTGGGATTTGGTTTAAGAAATCTTGTGGCTGACCAGAGATTCCTCAAAGAGAAGATCAGTAACGGCCAACAAATCTTTCCAAATGACTTGTCCAACTGACTCAAAGAAATTTATCTAAGTTGCTCTTGAGCTTAGAATATAACAGTGTTCTGCAGATGGTCTGCAGAAATCTGCCAGTATTGTTTTTCATGGAGAGCTCCATGATCACCTGTTAATGATACTTAAAAGATGTGGGAGGAGATGGAAAGGTGGCTTTTTAAAAAAGGACACTTCTAGTGTTGTAGTGTGTTCTATGGCACACAGGCTCAATTAACATGGCCCAGTTACACCTGGCTAATTATTCACATAAATTTATTTTGTGCAGAATATCCTAACACCACCACAATCTCTTCCAGTTTGTAAGGGATCCTTGGCACACAATCTGACATTGAAAGAGTTCTTTGAAGAAAGAAAACCATTGACAGAAAAAACAAATCTTCTTTTTTTAAACTGTGAAAACAATCAAGAGACTGGCCATCTGTTAAAGTCAACAGCAACCAGGTTTATAAAGTTAAGAATTTAAGGAGGTTAACAATTATTTCTCATTCAATTTGAATATCTGGGTGCCTGATTTCAAATGTAACACTTGCAAAGAGAAATGAGAACATTTGACAGAGCTGGAATTCAAATATTTGATTGGCAGTTTGTTTAGGCATGCTCTAAAGCAGAGGTGAGCAGAAGGTAGAGCTGGTAGATGTGCTGGTAGATGCATTGGTGAATTTTAGTAGACTGGCAAAGTTTTCTGACACACAATAGTTCAAAAATATCAGTCATAACATGAACATGAAACCGCTTCATCCCCATTATATTACAGAAATTCACAGGAAGTAGATACTTGTAATGGAAAAAATTGGGAGTGCCATGCAGTTTTGACACTCTAAACAAAATCTTGGCATTAAGAGAGTATATTTGGCACTAGCAAGGCTCTGAATCCCAGGGTTCTTGTAACAAATGTCAAAGCCTTAATCATGCTTTGGAGTCCAGAAATGTTGCACCATATAGGGCACTTCTTGCAGAGGGATCAATTCTCAGATATCCCAGATCTTGTGAAAGGAGTAGGTGTGCTGGATCCAGCCAGCATATTTGAAACAGATACCTGACCAGCTCTTTCTTCTTTGGCATCTGTTTTTGGAGTCCTGCAGCAAACCAGACAGCATGGTGAGGCAGAAGTTGAGCAAATGCGGAGCCAGAAGTCAGTGAAGGCTCGACGAATGGTGGCAGAAGAGAAGAAGAAAATCACAGGGTCCAGGGTGGTGTTCAGGGAGGTGAGGAAGAATGTCTCCACTCTCCAGGAAGGATTCTTATTCTGAATAAAACCCACAATGTGGGAGATGTTGTAGGGAGCAAACGCCAGGGAGAAATTGACCACAGTGGCCAAGGCTAGGGCCACAGCCCGTTGCTTCTTCTGCGGCTTGATGTTGGGCATGGAGGTCAGGATACGGATGACACTGATGTAGCAGAAAAGGGTGATGATGAAAGGGATGAGGAAGAGGACAATGCAGAGCTCTAGGCGGAAAGGGAGGACGATGCGGAGCTGCCCAGCAGTGAAATTTTCATAACACGTAGAGTTGTCATCAGTTTTTTTGTCAGTCCCTTCATAGTATTCTACTACATAGACAATGCTTAAGCAGTGGGAGCAGGCCAGCAACCAGAAGAAGAGGCTGGCCACTTTTGCATAGGTTGGTCTACGGTTTAACTTGTGCTTGACAGGGTGAGCAACGCACAGATAGCGCTCCACGCTGACCCCCATGAGGAAGAGGGTACTGAGGTAGATGCTGCTGTAGAATAAGAAGTTGGCTAGAGGGCAAAGGAAGTAAGGGAGAGGCCAAGTGTTGTCTAAGGCAGCCTCCACCATCTTGAAGGGCAAGAAGAATAGAATGAAGAGGTCAGATATGGTCAAGTTGAGCAAAAGGATGTCGATGGGGACCGGGTTCTGTCGCACCTTCCTCAGGAATGAGTAACAGGCTAGGAGGTTGGAAGGGAGTCCAGTCACAAAGGCAAAGATGTAAACAGCCAGGACCAGACCTTTAGGTGCCATCTTCTCAGGGCCTGTAAGTGAAAGCAGGAGTCATTACAAAGCTGAACATTAAGAATAGTACATCTCTTTCTTCAAGGAAAACATTGTACAGAAAGATCTATTTGCCATCCTTCTTATAACACTTTCTCAGACAGTATGTTTTCCTACCTAAATGTCCAATGGCATTCTCATTAGAGTGATGGCATTTGCCATAGTAGAATATACTACCCCTTGGTTGGGGAATGCTTTCTTGTACCCATTGTTCTCAAGCATGACTCTCTAGATATCTTAAGACTTCAGCTGTTATAATCTCTGAACACTGTTTGGGAACAATGGG
>CM034707.1:17772520-17782646 GCA_020142125.1 Phrynosoma platyrhinos
AGTTATGAAGAAATCCAAAGCCCATAAATTTAAGATAAGGCACTAGCTCGTTGCCTTGCTTGTGTTTTCTTTTTTTGCTGGGATTTGAATTAATATTCAAAAATTAGGCCATAGGTTGTGTGCAGTGCCACACAGTGGACTGAATCCTATTGTTTATTTCTAGCTAAAGGAGAACCATGAAGGAATTGCTTAATGGTTAATCTACACATAGGTAGATCCCATAGAATAAATGAGTCTGGTCTAGCTGGATCTAACAATAAAAATGTGGGCCAAAATGTGTTAGATCAGCAAACTGAACAGGATCACAAAATATGGTGTGAAATTCAATATGATACATAGTGCAATGCACAGGGAGGATTGCCAAGTGACCAAAAACCAAACACAGCCCTGGTCTGCTTTTCTGTTTTATTACTGCAATCACCAATGTAAGCTACAGAAAGCAGTTGGTAAAGCTTTTCAGAGAGTTTGTCAGATCTAACCACCACCAACCCACAATTGGGAAGTGGCATTTCCAGCTTACCTCAAAGCTTGCAGGGTGTTCCTCCTTAGCTGATACCTCTTCTTTGTCTCCTTCCTCAGAGCTAGCCCAATGTTACACATTTTAAGTATGTAATATTTAGCTACACACATTTTGGACACACTTTTATTGAAAATGACCATATCAATAAAAAGCAAAGATCTAAACTGATTTTTTGAAAATTTATGTTTCTAGAACTTGAAGGCCAATAAATACAGCTGTCCAGTAAACAAATATTTTTCAGGGATTTTTGAGGGATTTCTGCTTGTGTGTTGTAGCAGAAAATTAGAATGTTTGATGTCTTAAATGTTAACCTGTAATGTTTGGCATAAATTTTCAAGGACTGCTTTATCTGATGTAATAGGTGATGAAATCATATGATGAAAAATGTGATAGATTTATAGGGCATGAAACAAACCTCTTTATGATCTTATAAATGAGAGACCTCCCAAAGCCCATCAATCTGTGATGTGGTCTTCCTTTTTTCACTATTGCCTTCCATGAGAATTATCATAGAATCATAGAATCATAGAATTATAGAGTTGGAAGAGACCACAAGGGCCATCCAGTCCAACCCCCTGCCATGCAGGAACTCCCAATTAAAGCATTCCCGACAGATGGCCATCCAGCCTCTGCTTAAAGACCTGTAAGGAAAGGCACTCAACCACACTCTGAGGGAGTGTGTTCCACTGTCCAACAGCCCTTACTGTCAGGAAGTTCCTCCTAATGTTGAGGTGGAATCTCTTTTCCTGAAGCTTGCACCCAATTCTAGAATTGCCATATTAGTCTGAAAAATCAGTATGCAGATGGATTTTGTAGCAGCTCTGAGACTAACCGAAAGCTTTCCTAAACTTGCGCCTACTTCCTCAGATGCAGGTTTAGAATGCATGAATCTGAAGAAGTAGTCTCAGATCTACAAAAGCTCATGCTACCGCTTCATTCTTTCAATTAGTCTCAAAGGTACTACAAGATCCTTTTGTATACAAATCATCTTGTCTAATGAGTCCAGTCATCTTAAAATATGCCCAAAGTATATTCATTTTGGTTTCTACTGAGAGTTCAAGTGTGTGTGTGTGTGTGTGTGTGTGTGTGTGTGTGTACTCTTGGATGCTTCTATCTGTCTTTTGGAAGTTCAGGGTATTTATGGGACTTGCTTTCAGAACTATATTTGAAATGAGTTGCTTCTCCTACTGTTATGTTCTTCACTGTCCAGCTTTCACAACTGTACATAGAAACTGGAAGTACTATGGCATGAATGATTCTGACTTTCTTATTTCATTATCTGTTTCTACAATTGAGGATCTTATCTATCATCTTCACAGCTGTCCTTCCAAACCCAGATTCCTCCTGATTTCTTGACTGCAGTCTCTATTTTTATTATTGACTGAGCCAAAGTATAGAAAATCTTGAACTATTTCATTATCTTTATTGCAATCTTTAATGTTCTATAAATAGTCTGTGGTTATTCTTTTTGTTTTCTCATATTCCACTGTGACTCAGATTTTTGCACTTTCTTCCTTGACTTTCATCAATCGTTTTCCCAAGTCTTTGCTTTCTTCTTCCAGTGATATTTTGTCTCTGCATATCGTAAACTGTTGATGTTCTTTTCCCCAATTTTCACACCTTTTCCCTCCACTATAGCAACAACCATCATCCCCACCAAACTCTACTTTTAAGTAAATTGGACCCCTCCCATGGCTGTTTCCATGCCACTGGGAGAATCAATAGAGACACATTCAACTATTTTCCTGTAGGTAGACATGTTGTATAGATGGTATCTTAGGGACCTCACAAAGACCTTTGGAGGTCCCCTTGGGTGTCTGTTGCATCAATTCTAGTTGCAGAAAAATGGAGAGTACAGATCCCCTGCGCTCTCCAATGACATGGAAATAGCAACAATGGGGTAAGGTAGGAAGCTTCAAGCCAGGACCAGCCCTACACATTTTGCTACTGGGGCACAGGATAACATGGCATCTTCTCCATTCCTTGTGGAGAGCAGAATGCCAGTTGAATGCCAACTGAATGTTATGTGAGCATCTCTTGTGGGAAAGAGTCCGCCACCATACTTGAGAGTAGAAAGTGAGTTTAGGGTGTACAACTCTGTCTTCCACGAAAGGAAAATTGTAGGGTGGGGCAGAAGGAATAGCTGAGGAGCTACCACATCTTTCCCACAGCATCTCACTACTAAGTGAATTATCTTACCCACTCTGCCTAATGTTAGTGTTTGGAGGCAGTGGGTTCCTCTTCATGGGATGATTTTAAGAAGCTGGAGGACCATCTATCAAGAGTGAACTCCAGATCTTGCATCTAGTTTGACTAAATAAGCTCTAAGATCTCTTTGAATTATTTGCAATGCAGTAAATCTATACAGTTGATTGTGGTGTTGAGGAAGCTGCAAAGGAAATAGCCTACTCTTCTGATATTTTTTCACACTTGCATTTCCACCATCAAAAGAGAAAAGAAGAAGAGAGCCTAAAGAAAAAGTGACCTCCCTTTTGATAATCTCTCTCTCTCTCTCTCTTTCTTTTTAAACATTTTAAACAACTTTATTTATTTATTCATTCACTTTCCCCTTAATGCTGGGATCCAAAGTGGCCTGCAAAATAACATAAAAATAGATATAACTAAAGGTGCAATAAATTACAGTAATACAAAACAATTAAACAAATAATCAAGCAATATATTGAAAAGACATGCAACAATTTAAAAACAATTTAGAAATAATTTAACAGTACACTGGGGTGATGTCCATTGTCCACCACTTATATCTTCAAATAGGTTCAGTACATTGGAAAGATCCTTTTAAGATAGGATTAAGACTAGCAGTAGATTCACCATGCCACATATGTGGAAGCCATCACCTGCCCCTGACCTGTACATATGCTTTACCACAGCTTAAACACAAACTTGTCATCAAAAGTGATTTACTCAAACTCCATTAGGTCTCCATTATGGAAATCCTATTCAGTTCCTAAGGTGAAATACAAAACTTGTTTCAGATCATCAACCAACCACAGTCTCTTCTTTTCTTTTAAAGCATCTCTCAAGCTGAATTTCCAATGTAACTTTTGGGAGCGAAAAAAACACCAACCTTTGATAGTCTTCAAAGGTTGAGTTTAAATTCTGAAGTATTATCAAATTTTAATTCTGTGTGACATTTCTTTTGAGTTTTTCTTTGCACAGAACAAGGAAATCTTTTAAAAGAGTCACTCAGAAAAGATACTCTTCTTTCCAAAGTTCTAAGCAAATACATTTTTCAAGCTTTCACCCACATTTCTTGTTATGAGGATTATTAAATAATCACAACAACAAATTCAGTTATGACTATCTTACCAGATGTGTTTTGTCAACACATAGCATATCAATTCCTGCAACATTTTAAAATCTTACTTTTGTTGTAGTACACTGAATCCTTTGCTTGATCTTCACAGATGGTCCAGTTTCAAATCTTCTGGAGATGATCCTGTGACAGGTCTGAATTTTGTCTTCCTAAAGTGACCTAAGTATCTGATTATATGAAAGAGGAAGGCCTTATACTGCATTTGGGAGTAAGGGCCTTTACAGACTGCCAGAAATAATGCGGCTTGAGACCACTTTAACTGTCCTGGCTCAGTGCTAGAGAATCATGAAAATTGTATTTTTTCTGCAACATTGAGCCTTGTCTGTCAGAGAGCTCTGGTGCCACAATAAACTGCAGTTCCTATGATTTCCTTAGCACTGAGCCAGGACAGTTAAAGTGGCCTCAAGCTGCAATATTTCTGGCAGTCTGTAGAGGCCCTAAGTGAGGTCATCAGTTGAGAAGGGAACCTATGACCAGTAGCAACAATTTTACATAGGAAGTCAGTGAAATTCGTTGTTGTGCAAACTTATCATGAAAAATCAGGCCCAGCCATTTTCTTAAGTCATAACAATTTTCCATGTTTCATTCTCTAGTCCTCATCACAGCAAGGAACTGTTATCCCCAAGGTCAATATTAAAGGTACATAGGGAGAGTGAACAAGTAAAAGTAAAATAGAAAACTGAGCCTGAACCTAGCATAATTTGTAGTGGTAAATACATCAGTTTCCAGGTCTGTGATGAACTCTGCAGAACAGAAAGAACAACATGTGTATATATTCCAAAAATATGCAAAGAAAAAGTACATCTTTATAAAATCTACACAAAATCACTTTCTTCAATGGATGTGTACATCTAAAAATTACATACAACTTGAAAAAGCACAGGTACCCAGATTTCTGGGCTAAGATTTAAAAAGCCATATAAAAATGGGACAAAAGGAGCTGGAGGCTGGAGATGTGTCACCATTACTTTTGACTTGGACTGTAGAACCATAGATTAAATGCCTAGTGGATTCCTACACTGCCTGTGGGATGTGGATGTTGCATTCCCCAAGCCCAGCTTTTGCATCAATAAAAATGTCTTTTCTATGTCAGCATACTAGATAAATTCAACATCTATAGATGGAAAAAGAGATCTGTCTATTCTGATACATTTCATCTTCATACACATTTCTTTACAAGGCTGATCTATCTTATTTACTCTTCAATCTGTGATATTCTTAAATAAAGCACCCACACAGAGATGTCCGTTTCAGTGTGAAAGTTTGATCATATTTTCTCATTAGAATCAACTGTCTAAAGTATTTTTCTCACAAAGAATGCATTTCAAAACATAACTTTATCCAAAAGTGTAAGCCTTCATGTACATCTGGGTGCTTGTTTTTTCAGAGGACCTGTGAGCAAAGAGCCTTCAAAACATGTTGAGTCATTTCAAAATGAAGATGAAAAGAAATCCTTGAGTATCCTTAGTTTTCCCACCTCTGAACTTTTGGTGCTACCAGAAAGAGAGGGCAAGAGAGGGTTGTGGGTTGCATGGATGAGGACGGGCAATAGATGAGCATTTCATTCAGTTTGGTTTTGAATAAATGTTTGCCAGATTTCACAAATTTCATCATATTTACACTGAAAAGAACTTAGAATTGTAGAGCTGGAAGAGACCCAACAGCCATCCAGTCCAACCCCCTGCCATACAGGAATACACAATCAATACACTCCAGACAGATGACCATCTAGCTTCTATCGAAAAACCTCCAAAGAAGGAGACTCTACCACTCTCCAAGGCAGAGTCTTCCACTGTTGGACAGCTCATACCATCAGGAATTCTTCCTAATGTTTAGATGAAATCTCTTTTCCTATAGCTTGAATCTATTGCTTCTTGTCCTAGTCTCTGGAGCAGCAGAAAACAAGATTGTTCCATCCTCAATATGACATCAAAAATAGTTAAACATTCCTACCATATCACTTCTTAACCTTCTCTTCACCAGGCTAAACATACTGAGCTCCCTAAGGTGCTCCTTATTAGTAATAGTTTCCAGAGATTTCACCATTTTGATTGCCCTCCTTTGGATACACTCCAGTTTGTCCACATCCTTCTTGAATTGTAGTGACCAAAACTGGACACAATATTCCATGTAACCAAAGCAGAATAGAGTGGCACTATAACTCCCCCTATTTAGAGACCATACTATACTCCTGATGATGCAGCCTAGAATTGCATTTGCTTTCATAGCTGCTGTCTGGCTGGCTCATGTTTAGCCTATGGTCCACTAAGGTTCAAAACACATTGCATATATTATCCAGTTTGAGAGTGCTTTAACCATCCTGGCTAAATGCTAAGGAATTCTGGGAACTGTAGTTTTGTGAGACATTCAGCCTTCTCAGTCAGAGAGCTCTGGTGCCACAATAAACTACAGTTCCCAGGATTTCCTAGCACTGAGCCAGGGCAGTTATAGCAGTCTCAAACTGGATTATTTTTCCAGTGTGTTTCAGACCTTATGGTCCTCTCTATGCTAGGAATGGCTGTGTCTATGGAATTTGGGCAAGGCATAAGGGGCTTTGATTGTCTGAAATGTGTATGAATAATTTAACAAAACTCAAACCTGTTTTAAAATAATCAGGATAGTTAGGAAACTGAACTTAAACCTGCTTTATAACTCATGAAAATTTGTGTTCCTTTTCGTTTTTTCTTGTTGGCTCCTCTTACCTTCCATTTTCTGAACAAAACCTTTCTCTTTCTTTGATTGCCTCTTCAACATTTCTTGTTAACTATGGTAGCCGTCATTTGAACCTGGAAGTAAATTTGTTGACCTGGGGTCCACCATCTAAGTGATTTATTCTAGTATTGAGTAATTCCAATGAAGTCTGGAGGTATTTGGACTCTTGGTTCTCCCTCTCAACTTCCTTTTTATGCAAATCTCTAATTCTTGAGAAGCTTCCTCTTTTGAAGTCAAATGTAACTCTGTATGGACTTGCTTGGCATCTCCCCCCACTTACATACCATTATTTACTATGCAGTAGAAGCCCAAAAGATCTGTTGCAAATCAGCAGTAGACTTCAAAAGGATTGAAGCTTGTAGTGGTAAATACACCTACCATTGTAGCTACCATTATCCATTTGGGGCTGGTAACGATATATTATTGTATTAACATTTTAAAAAATGTCCTACCTTCTATGTAATCCTGCTTTCAAGTAGGAGTATCTGTTCTGATTGCCCTTGATTTGTTTTAGTACAATGGTTCTGAAAGGGTCCGATGGGACCCTGGGGGAGCACAAAAGCTTTTCGGGTGTATGTGTGTGAGGTTGCATGCACATATGGTTACTTTTTCTTTTCTTTTCTTTTCTTTTTCAATGGAGTTTGCCTTTAAATGTACTCCTGGATTCTGCTCTGAACCTGGTAGTTGCCAAGAGTGCATTTGCACATTTAAAACATGTACACCAGTTGCACCAATTTTTATCTGACTGTAGTAGTACATACCTTAGTTACATTTCATCTGGATTACTGTTAACACACTGTACATGGGGTTGCCTTTGGAAACTGCTCAGAAGCTCAGTTAACATTCATAAATTGGGCCATGAGTTTTGTACAGTGTAACACAGTGCCATCCAGTGGCCTAAATCCGTTTGGCTGATCCCAACTAGAGTAAACCCTGAGGAAGTAGACTTTATTCATGTTGCTAACTTTTTTGTTTAGTTAGTTTCAAAAGTGCTACAAGATCTCTCTACATACAGTAAACCCAGTGAATTAATATTTCAATGAATTTGCTTTATCTGGGGGCCACCTAAATGCCCTAAAAAGCAGCAGATCCTGTCTGATCTTGAAAGCTAAATTGGCACATGACTCGAAGGCATGTACACACAGACCTTATGTGGGATTGACAATAGGGAGCAATATAACAGACCATCATCCTAAGCAATGTCACACAATGGGTTGTTCAACATGGTGCATAGTGGAATGCTTAGTGAGAGTTGTCAAGAGACTGAAAAACAAACACTGTCCTAGCCTGCATTTTTGTTTTATCACAAGCTTAATCTACAGAAATTAACAAGTAAAACCTTTCAAAAAATTAGTCAGGACTAACCACTACCAAGCCACTATCGGGAAGTGTCATTTCCAATTTACCTCAAAGCTTGTAGCATGTTCCACTGAGCTCATATCTTTTCTTTGTCTGCTCTTCTGAAGTCAGCAGAATATTACAAACATTAGGAAGGTAATATTTATCTAGAAATCCCCCCTGTACACTTTATTGAAACTGTTCATATAAATGTTTATTGATATGAGCAGTTTCATTTAAATATATGTGAGGAAATCCATCCCAAACTTACAATCAGTAATTAATTATGGACCTTGTGCCTCTTGGAGTCCTTCTTAGTGAAAATATTTTCAGGGAATGAACCACGGTAGTCTGTTGTGACAGAAATATTAGTCTTGTGGTATCTAAATGACTGACGTGTTTTATTTTGCATAAGCTTTCATGGAAAGCAACATCTGATGAAACAGGATGGAAGCACGTCATATTTTCTAAGACACCTGCCTGTTTATCTATTATCTCTCTATCATCTGTCTACCTACATGGGAAACTTCATATAGGAACTACTTCACACAGGAAACTGAAACATGGTAACATTTTCCAGTTTCCCATCTGGTGCCATTTTCTTTCTCTACCCTTTTCTCTTGATTCTGGAAAGACACTTGGAGATGCATATCAGTGTCAGGTTTTGATGAATCACATTCACTTTTTGTTTGAGAATTTGACCAAGACAAGGAATAGCTGCAATGCAATAAGTAAATAAGAGGAGAATGTTCATCCTCTGAGCATGTAGCAGAGAAATGGCTAGAACATCTGCTATTCTTTGAAAAACTGGCACTCAGCAATCTGAAGTGACAGTGGCTAAGATATATGGAAGCTGGCCATAGATGAGAAAAGTATACTTCCTCTTTGGCCCTTCTGGAGGTTTCATCCCATTTCTGACCAAAACCATGTTGACCAAGTAATCAAAAGTATGTGGAACAGTGGGAGTTTCTGGGAAGCCCTCAAAGATTATTAACAGCAGAAAAACATCTGAAGAACCTGCCATGCCCAGCACTGCCAATTGTTCCCTACAATTGAAAACCCCAGGGGAGTGATGTAATAATTGCCAAATGACCTCCCTCCCCCAATGCATGTAAACACGTACAAGTCAACTATTGTATTTTTAGTAGCCTGGTTTACAGAAATCAGTTTGTCTTCATTTTCATCCAGTGGCAACTGCAGTGTAGTTAGGTTATTATATCTCTGTACATAATTATCACGAACCTCCAGATTCCATTTATATTTCTTTCAAAAACACACCTAGACTTTTTAAAATGGTCAAACAATATGAATTTGTTGCTATTGATGTTGTATTTCAGGGCCTTTTGGTAAATAAATATTTCTGCAAAAATGTTTTTGGTGCAATTTTTTCTTTTTGCACAGAAAGCAGTGACTAATAATTCGATATAGTCTAGAATTCCATTGTTGCTTTTTCACAAAAGAGTTTCATTCTCCCATAAGTGATGCAAAAGTCCATCAAAAAATACACAAAACCTCTTGCAATCTCATTCACCATGGGGAAAACTTTTGAAAAATCTTTACTTTTCTGTGGGAAGATGAAATAAATCTCCACCCCCAATTTGAGGAATGTGAAAGCTAAGGACATTGAGATCCTTGGAGAGTCATCACTGTTCTGATGTTCCAGGTCTCTGCTGTGCAGTTAGAACAGAAGAGAGAACAACCATTACTGTTTGTATGTCAGGATTAGAAGTGAATCTTCTATCATCTTCTTCATCATTGTCATTAAGAACTGAACAGCAAGGAAAAAGACACCATGAAACAAAGGCCTGGAGATAAGAGCATATTCCAAGCCAATACTCAGTAAAAACTTGACGAATGGTGCCAGAAGAGAAGAAGAAAATCACAGGGTCCAGGGTGGTGTTCACGGAGATGAGGAAGAATGTCTCCACTCTCCAGGAAGGATTCTTATTTTGAATAAAACCCACAATGTGGGAGATGTTGTAGGGAGCAAATGCCAGGGAGAAATTGAGCACAGTAGCCAAGGCTAGGGCCACGGCCCGTTGCTTCTTCTGCGGCTTGATGTTGGGCATGTAGGTCAGGATACGAATGACACTGATGTAGCAGAAAAGGGTGATGATGAAAGGGATGAAGAAGAGGACAATGCAGAACTCCAGGCGGAAAGGGAGGACGATGCGGAGCTGCTCAGCAGTGAAATTTTCATAACACGTAGAGTTGTCATC
>CM034707.1:17782746-17795433 GCA_020142125.1 Phrynosoma platyrhinos
AGGAAGAGGGTACTGAGGTTGGCTAGAAGGCAAAGGAAGTAAGGGAGAGGCCAAGTGTTGTCTAATGCAGCCTCCACCATCTTGAAGGGCAAGAAGAATAGAAGGAAGAGGTCTGATATGGTCAAGTTGAGCAAGAGTATGTCAATGGGTACTGGCTTTTGTCTCACTTTCCTCATGAATGAGTAGCAGGCCACGAGATTGGAAGGGAGCCCAGTCACCAAAGCAAAGATGTAAACAGTCAGGACCACACTTTTATGGGCCATCCTCTCAGGGTCTTTAAGTGAAGGGAGAGAAGATAAAATATTGCACATGACATCAGTAGGAGTGAATTCTGGAGTAAGTTCAATGATTTGATACAGCTTTATACCATTGTATTCCTATTGCTACTGGGACACTCTCTGTGTTTCAGTTTCTTCCCTCAACAACCATTTTTGCATGCTGTAACAGAGGCCATGGATATATAAAGCAGGACTGCTTAGTTCTTGCCATCTCTGCAGAAAGTATACTTAATTCCCCCTCTTCCCAACACTTATATTTTTTGTATCATTTCTTTTTCAGCTGTAAGCATTTGAATAAGGACAGTTTTTTTTAATTGATTGCATGTATCTGCTTCCTGACACCCTAACATGTGACTAGCACTGCCCAGCAATTTTTCTGTTATTTTTCTTTTCTTTTTAGAGTCTCCCTGCTATTAAAGAGATCAGTTCACTCCTAGTAAATTTCATTAATGAATGTATATGTGACTCTTTAGCAGAAAGGGAGAGTTGCTCTTTTGGACTTACAATTCCTAGAATTGGCAAAGCCATTGTACATGCTAGCTGAGGGATTCTGGGAATGATAGCCCAAATAATAACTTTTCCAAGCTCTGAAGTTTAGTTTTCTAGCTGTTCCCCCTCTCTCAACTTTAAAAGAGAGTAAGTTGTGGTTACATTTAAAAACAAACAAAAACTTACCTGTATTGTAGTTGCTGAATCACAGTGGGATTTTGAAGGAGAAAAGAATCACAAGTATCCAGAGATGATCCAACCACTGCCCTGGTGTACCTTCCAAAAGCAAGAGGGTAGCTTCCTTCACAGGCACTGTAAGAAGACTAGCATCTCTCCGGTATGGAAAGGACCAAAAGTGAACGGATGTGGAACTGTGGTCTAGTGAACCACATTCTGGATAAGCTTTGGGTTTTCTGAGAACCATATCAGAACTTCCTCACAACTCATCAATGGTAGGCCAATGACTCCATAACCCATGTGTCCACTAGACCACTTCCAGTCCTCCCATGCATTTACCAAGGAAAATTTCATATGTTCTCTGAGTAAACAGAATAGCCTAGCCTGTGTTTGTGTGTTTAACTAGAGCAGAGGCAATTCAGGAAAGTTTGCTTTTTTTTTCTGAGAAAAAAACTCCCCAGAGTTGTCTTTTACATACCATTCTCAGAAAACTATTTTTTTCTGAATTGTCTCCTTTTTATTACCAGCTGCCCCCCACCCATGCTTCATGTCCCAGAATGGTGATACATCCAGGGCATTGTGGGAAATGCAAAATGGAAGCTAAGCTTTGTCAGTGTTGCTCTTGTTGTTGTTGCAGCAGCAACAAACATGAGGGGAAAGGAGAAGATTGTCCATGTGGCTTGTGATCTCTGAAGCTAATGAAGATTTTCACCTGAAAGACCACAGCCACAGCCTCACAGCCCCAGGTCATGTGGTTGGATCCAATGCCTTGCCAGCCTTTGGCATAATGTCTCAGAGTCCACAACCTTTCCTTTTAAAAAAGAAGTTTGAGGCAATGGGCCCTGTTGACGTATTACTCCAACAAATATACGTTTTCCAGGGTGGAGTGGGAAAAATAATAGAAAATATTTCTTTAAAAATGCTCCAAACTCACGATTCTTACATGTCAAAAACACTGACAAGAAGAATCCTGGATTGATAAGAATCTTCACTGTTCAGGTTTCATTCTATGTGACATTTGCACATGATTGTTTTGCACCAAGAACAGCATTTTGTGTGCAGGATACAGCATTTTCTGTAAAGAAATTAGTATTTCTGTACAGAAAATGCTGTTTCCTTCACAGAAAATGCTGTTCTCTGTACAAAAAATAAAATAAAATAAATGCCACATGTAGGTCTGACAGACAGCATGAGAAGTTATTCTAGCATTTGATGACAGCAGCAAGACTGCTCTACACCCAAAGGTGGAAAAGTGTAGAGATTCTGAAAGTAAAAGTAAAAGTAAAGTAAAAGATGGTGAAAATGATAGATCTAATAGAAACAGGCAAATTAATTACTCTGTCAGTGGATAGATTCCAGAAAGTGTAGGGACCCCTTTTGAAATTCTTCCAGGGGAGGGATGAAAAGATAATATGGACAGGTTTTAAGAATTGATTTATTTATTTTTAAAATTATAATTAGAAGCTCAGAATACATATTTTTCTTAATCAGTGGTTTCTTAGTTGGAAGCATGAGTTAATATCAGATTTTAACCAATGAAACGAAAGTAGGAAAACTGTTTTTTTTTAATAATCTTCATTCAAAATTTTATAACATTAAAACATAAAACAAATATCTTCCTCACTTGTCACATATTTCATTGAACAACAGACATTTAATTTTATTTCACCTGACATCCTGGTATCAAACAGTATCAAAAGCAGTAAATACATCCCATTTCATTCTTACTGTCTTTCTACTTCTTTGGGAATGTTAATTCATCCAATATACCTCCTTAAACATTCATCATACATTCCTTACAAACACCCTCTGTTCATATCTATCTCCATACTCTCTCTTTAACTACTCCTTACTATTCTTACCCTCAACCACATTCTTCCCTTTACTTCTTCATATTCCTCTTACCACCTCCTTCCTCCCTCTTCACATCATTCTACAAATTCCACAATTCTCTTTCTCACACTGTCTCAAACTTTCTCACTTACTTTAACCTTCTCAACACTTCCTTAACATTTGTACCCTTTCATTCATACAAACTTCCTTCCTTTCTTGCCTTGTCCATTTTCCCCCTTCTTTATCCTTAGAATGGCTTCCTTAAAAAAATGTGCTCAATCTATATATTCATTGTTTTCTCCAATTCTTTATATTTAATTTACGCATCTGTTATATCTCCTACAGTCTTTGTTGAGAACTTATGATTGCTAATGGACCTCATCCCCCTCCCCCCAATTTTGTCACCCAATTCCATTTTTATGAAATATGTCTACCACTTTGTTATTCAATGATTGAGGACTGAAATAGATGGCCCTAATAGATTCCGAAGCTGAATTGGGGCCATGGCAACTGCACACTGCAGTCCCAATCTGCCTTGAAGCTGGCTGAAAAAGGAGTGGCAAAGAGCCACCGCTCCTCTTTGGGCCATCAAAAAGGCAGCTTTTCTGCTCCGCTGTGGCCCATAGGCAGCTCCAATTTGCTCTGGCAGCACGTGGCATGTAAATACTGCACTGCTGGAGTGCGTGGAAGCCAGTCCATGTTTGATCAGTGGCACGAATTCCAGGTATCTTGGGGGCATGCATCCTCTGTACGCCATACCCTCAAGCCAGCTGGAAGCCAGCTTTTCATGACAGTGTGTTTTGCCCCCAAGTTAACTTATCCAATTCTGTTGCCTCATATAATTTTAAAAGCCAGCCCTCTTATTTAGGGATATCCTTAGCTTACCCCTGATAAAATTTCCCCTGATGAAATTTCTAAAATGTACAAAAAGACAGACAATAGATGTTGGAAGTGTGATGAAGCTCCAGGAACCTTTTCCACTGTTGGGCATGTCAGCTAGCTAACATTTACTGGAAAAGTTAATGACGTGATGAGTAATATCTTGGACATTAAGTTACAAATGGTACCAGAATGTTACCTCTTAGGTATATTCGAAGATGGAATAGAAAGAAAATATGGTAAAATATTACACTATTTGTTACAACAGCCAGAATGGCATTTGCTCAAAAAATGCTTTAGGTTCTTTGTGTATATTTATGTTCTGTGGTTGTAGAGAGTAGATGTTGTGTGTTATTTAGATGCTGTTGGAGAAATCTGTTAAGAAGAAATTGATGATACGTGGAAAAAACCACCACATGTACATTTTGTGTAAGATAAGACTTGAAATGTAAATAGTCATCAAAAACTGTGCAGATATGTTGCTGTGAAGTTTTGGATAAGAATGTTGATAAAATTACTAATTGCTTCCATTGAGATTATGAAAGTGTGGTATCTCTATTCCAAGTTCGTGCAGTGGTGGTGCAGGAAACAGACAAAATCTGCTGGTTTTGTCAAAATGTTAAGCATTTTTCCATAGCCTTCCTTCCTTCATGGTTTCTGTACCTTCAGCCTTTTCTCTTCTCCTGCTGCTGTTTATGACAGAGTAGTTATGCCAGTATAGTACATCAGCATGATTCCAGCCTTAGTTCTGGAGTGTGTCTTCCTTTTGGGAAGCAAAACCATGAGCCTCTGCCATGACTAGACAGCTCAGAGTGAGGATGTTGTTAATGCTGCTATGAAAGGCACAGAAGAAAACACAAATGAGTGGTGTGTTCCCAATGGGTGGGAGAATATATGGTCTTCCAGAATATTTACTGATCTGACATTCCCATGATTTCCCCACCAATGGCTATACTAGATGGTGCTGAGGGGAGTTAATGTTCCAAAACACCTGGAAGGCTGCATTATCTTGCTTGTGACTTAATCTTTTGGTGCATTAAGCACACCAATGGAAAGGAAACAGGATACCAAGGGAGAAGATACAACATCATCACCAGAGGAGACAGAGGCAGAGGAGCAATAGTATTTGCTATTGCTGCTGCTGCTGCCTATTCTCTTCCTGATGCCACTCTCCCTGATGGACAGCTATCTGTTTCACCTCTCCTTTCTAGTCCTGGGCCCCCTCTGGTACTGAATTGGGTGCTGACAAAATGACACCCAGAGCTTCATCTGTCCCCTTCTTCTAAGGGAAGAAAGGCTGGCTGGCTGAGGTGACAGGGTCACTGACAGCAGGGACAACACTAATGGGGTTGACACTAAAGGGGAACTCCCTCTTTGGAAGAGCTGCCTTGGGCGAGGATTGAGGGATAGGGGGATCCTCCCTGTTGGGAAGTCTTGGGAAGGTTTGTTGTCATGTTATGTTTGGTCTTGAACAACCTGGCCTGTCAACAGATACAATGTCTTATTTCCTACTGGCCTCATTTCCTTCTGGGGCCAGCAAACTCAGCTTCTCCAGCAAGTATCATGATGGCTGTTTGAGGGCTGGGTTGTTCAATTCATGTTTTCTAATGCAAAATTTGCACAAGGAGATGAGCACGTGCTGGGCAGATTTGGGAAAGCTTTTTCTTTTTCTTAATAATTGCATGTGCTTAATTCAAAAGCAGACACAACAAACCAACTAAACACAAAACATCTTTAATTTCTAAATTGCTGAAAAAGAGAAATGCAAACATGAAATT
Source organism: Phrynosoma platyrhinos (assembly GCA_020142125.1). Lineage (NCBI taxonomy): Eukaryota > Metazoa > Chordata > Lepidosauria > Squamata > Phrynosomatidae > Phrynosoma > Phrynosoma platyrhinos. The sequence continues at coordinate 17,788,181 of CM034707.1, forward strand.
TATTGATAAGATGAAACTTAAAGACTGAACTTATATATTTATTGCTTGAATATGAAATAGTTGTACAGGAATTTACAGAAGATAAACAGTAAAATGTTTTAAAAAAACATATTGAGGATGCCTCCCTCTGCTACTCTTTCCACATAAATTTGTACTATTTTGACTTTTATTTTCAGTTCTTTTTTTGATAATACAATATCCCACACTATCTTTCAACCACACATCTAACATTGGTCTCATGGATTGAGGTCCTCCATTGAATAGGCAGAATGTAATGCTCTATTTACATAGTTCTATATCCTCTCCTTACCTTGGCAACTGTCAAGGCCCAAGAAGGGCTGTTGTTTGTTAGTGGGGAAGAGAGGCAGAGGGAAAACAGTTCAAATGATGAGGAAGCAGCTGCTTTCAACATGGAGGGCATAACAAATGGGGTTTCACTTACAACTTGAATGCCCCTCGCTTCCCTTCCCTTCAGAATTCAGGCCAGCTGCATCCTTGTGTATTTTTGGATGGGTAGGGGTTTAGATGGAGCACAAAGGGCTAGAGAATCACTTCTGCACCTTGTCCAAAAGGAGACATAATTTTGCATATGTCACTATCAGCATGCCACCCATGGACACCTAGGTCAAGATCTAGTTGGGACACTATGCTGCTAGCTTCACTTTTTCAGGTCACACAGTGGTGGTGAGGGAAAGCAGACAAATTCTGCCAGCTCCAAGCAGCCAATTTGTCCATTTTCCTTTCTTCATGACCATTTGCTTCTAGTTTGAACTGGATTTCTTCATTTTTTTTAAAAAAGAAAAAGCCAACCAAGGAAAGTATAGTCTAGATTTTCTAGGGCAGCATACCTTTGCCTTGAGGTCTTAAGCATGAGAAAATATTCTATAAACACTGTAGCCTAAATCCAAGTAGAGTAGGACTACTGAAACAATGGGAATTTGGGAAGTCAACATATATATTTAATTAATGTAGTGTATCTTCCATTAAGGCAATAAGACTACCCTAGGTAGTCTTATTATTATTGGATTTAGGTCTATAAAGACAACAAGATTTGTCTGGCATCCTGTTAGTAGCATACACAGGTGTAGGTCTGCCTTACATCTGTGTATGTCTCTTTTTAGTTGATGTGGAGGATGGCATTCCTTGCTTCCCTCTGCACCAGCCAAAGGTCTATCCAGACCTACTGTTGAGACATTGTAGCCCAATCCTATGGTTACTCTATTCCTGATGGAGCGTGGTGGAAGAGTGGAGAAGCATCTGGCTGTGTCCTTGCAGCCAGATGCAAGATTGTTACATTACCCAGTGAGACTTCTGGACAATCCCAGTGGATGTCAGTAGAGAATGTAATCATTTCATGTCTGGCTGGGGAGATATAGCCAATTGCTTTTCCAATCCACTACTGCTCTCCACCAGTTACAGAATGGGCATGGGAGGAAAGGGATGCAGTGACTCTGAAGTAGTTTGGGAGGGATTCAGTGGATTGCCAGTTGCAGTGTAGTTCAGCATGCAGAAATACTACACTACACTGGACTATACACAATTCTCTTATTCTATACTCTTAATTTTGTTTGTTGCATCTTTTGTCTGTTCAATTATTCTGTGTAATCATTTTAGTCCTTTCTTTGCTGCCAGAAATAATCATTAATTCCTGTTAGGTTTCATTCATGAAATAGTGTCTGTTTACCATATGCATTTATTTATTTTTAAAGAGGAATGTACCAGTAGCTGTGACTGCAATTCAAAACAAAACAAAACAAAACAACCTTATTTGTATTATGTTTGGGGAACCTAATAAATAGACTTATCTCAAAGGACAAAAGAATCAAAACCTTCATAGAAAAATCTATCAGCCTTTTGAAAACTGTCACCCAGAATCAAGCACATGCATTTACAGTGTAAGAACATTGAAGCAATCTGTTTATTATTCTTGCATTTTGGAGGAAATGGGTAAACCAACCTACTCCTTAAAATAGAAACAGAACATATGAAATATGGCTAATCAACATCAGTTATCTTGTAACCACTTGCAGAGAGAGAAAAAAAGTTTGTTTTTTTTTTTTGCAGAAAATACCGTGTCGCAATTTTTTCCCCTTGAAACCAGGTTTAATCAGCAATTCAGCCTATTAATTTTCCAGTTTACTTAGGCTTCTGCTCTGGCTACATTGGTAATTAGTCATTTGTAAAATGAAAGCCAATATTAAAAATAGAGCTAGGGATCCAGTATAACATAATGGTTTAAGTGTTGGACTATGACTTTGGAAACCAGGATTTGATTTCTGTGGGTTACCTTGGACAAATCACATGCTCTCAGCCTCAAGAAAAGGCAATGCCAAATAAGTCTTGCCAAGAAAACCCCATGATAGATTTTCCTTAGATCACCATAACTCAGAAATGACTTGAAGGCACAACACACACACACACATACACAAGAATGCTTTTTATTCTAGAAAAAGAAAACACATCTACTGCCTCATCACATCAACTGATCATATAGATCTCTAGTTCTTGCCACCTGGTATCTCCATATCATCAAACAAGGAAAAGAAAATAATTTTGTGAGGTATTATACCCTTTAATGAGGATTGGGTATTTCATACTAATGAGATGCATTCTGATGTGGAGAAATGAATGAAAGAAAAGAGAATAATCTCCTAGCTGCACGTGATGTGCTGGGTTGACTGTGAAAATAGTTTTGCTTTATTTTAAAGTAAATAACAACCTATAGAGGTATAATACAAACAGAAAGGTCTGTCCACCTGGTCCTGACAAGGTAGATATTATGGGTAAAGAGAAGAGGAAGCTGTTCTATTAAGCATCCTAGGGTTGAAAGTGAGATCAGGAATTGGTTAGGTAGACAGAATCCAAGGCAACATCAATATGCCTGAAAAGCTAAGCTGGCAGTTTGTCAAGGAAATAGACCCTGTGTATTTTTTTTTTGGGGGGGGGGGCTACAGGGGAAGCTAAATATCTCACTTGAATTTCCAGGGACCATTAAAAAACCCCAATATGTATGGACTCCTGTTGGTGTCTTATGCATATGAATGTTCTCCTACAGAAATGTTTGGTTAATTTTGTCCACTGCACAACATCCAAATTCAGTTGAAGGCCATAGAAGCAGAGTAGCACATGTGGTACCACTGGATATCCAGATCATGTATTCTGTTGCACGTTCCATCGGGCATCTGTTTGTGCTTCTGTTTATGCAATGTTGCCATTCGAACGTTGTGTAGCACAAGCAAAGGATAAATTCAGATTTGAAGACTTATGCTGTGTAATGCTGATCTCAGCCTGTCAAGCACAAAATATGAGTCCAGAATCCATTTGGTAACTTTTATTGATGTAACCTGGAATCATGTCAGCCAAAACACTTTCTTGAGCATTGTGCAAGAAGTACCAGGACCTTACACAACACTTTTCCTCAGCTTGTGCTAAGGCACAGAGGTGGTGCCACAGCTCTACCCCAATTCAAATGGCCACTGACTTGCCACAGGGGCATGTAAGGTTATGCTAAGAGCTTTTTCACTCAATCAATCAACTTGGAGTTGTTACCCTCCTGGTAACTAACATTAAATAGGATTTCAACCCCTCAGTCTTGATTATTGGCATCCAGGAAAGGGATTTAGCTTGCTGCACTCACTATAGTGTCAACATCTTTCTAGGAAGAAAGCTTTCATTGGTGCCAACCAAAGTTTTCCTTCTGGAGCCAGTAGCAGCTTTGCTATGAGGAGCAGGGGCTGATACTCAAGATGATGATGAAGGAGGGTTAACCTCACATGTCAATGCATTGTTGTCCCCATAATCTTAATAGTGTACATCTATACCCACTATTTGTTGTGTTGTGGTTGTGCGCCTTCAACTTGTTTCTGACTTATGACAATCTGAAGGTGAACCTTTCATGGGGTTTTTTTTGGCAAGTTTTTTCAGAGGGGCTTTGCCATTTTCATCCTCTGGGACTGAGAGAATGTGGCTTGCCCAGTATCACCCAGTGTTTTTATATGGCTGAGCCACGATTCGAACCCTGGTCTCTAGAGTCATAGTCCAACACTCAAAGCACCACATCATGTTGGCTCTTACATAATAAATTTATAAATCCACAGAACTGTTTATTCTCAAATACAATTTGGCTCTCAATTGCAGGACTTTCAGGACCCTAGACAAGGCACATGGATGGAGTAGCCCCTCCAACAAAGAGTGCCTAAATGCAACTTTCCATTCATGATATAGAACAGGGGTAGGCAGTAGAACAGGGGTAGGCAACCTTTCCCTTTAAGGGCCGAGGGACTTCAGCTCCCAGAATCCAAAGAGCTATTGGCCAACATGGGACTATTGGCCAACATGGCTGAGGCTTCTGGGAGCTGAAGTCTCTCGGCCCTTAAAGGGGAAAGGCTGCCTACCCCTGATATAGAATGTAAATGGTGGGAATGCTTGTGCTGTAATGACACTCCCTGCACTTTGCATATTCATTGAATTCTGAAGTGTAGTCTTTGTGATCAAGACTTGAAACATGCTACTGAGAAAGAGTCAAGGGGGAGGGCAGGTTAGACCATCACATTAGGGACTGCATACCACCAGTGGGTTGGCCCCAGTCACTGCTGGCACCAGTATGCCTGTCCAAAACCTAATAAATCTTTGGTCCAAAGCAGTTTCTCTTTCTCTGGAGAACTGGTTTATGAAATGTATTAAATGGATCCAAGTAAACTTCCTCATCATTACCACTAGTTTGCACAGTCTCATCTAAGATGCCTGTGACAATGGTTGACTTATGCAACCAAAACTAAAGCCTGATAATTTCACTTCAACCATTTCACCTTCAAAATCTCTTTCATCTGAGTTTCAGATACCATGTACTGCATGATCTTGCTGCTGCTGGCAATGTGTAACTTCAAGAGTATTTACAGCTCTGATTTTCAAGACCTTTGTAGTCAAAGAGTTCCCATTAGCAATGGTAGAGGTGCCACTGTCGATCCACCTTGCTGTTAATCTACTTTTGAGATTGGGTTCTGAATATTAGTCAGCTTCTGATCCATTGTCATTGTTGTAATCGACTTTGCACCACAGCAAACAGTACTGGGACACTACAACAGGTAATCTGCTGCTCATGGCAACCAGCTGTCAGCAAAGGTTGGGTGGATGGTAGCAGAAGAAAAGTCAAATATGGCAGGATCCAAACTGGTGTTGAAGGGGCTGATGAATAAAGCATAGACTCTTCAGCAGGGGTAGGCAACATTTCCCCTTTAAGGGCTGAGGGACTTCAGCTCCCAGAAGCCTCAGCCATGTTGGCCAATAGTTCCATGTTGGCCAATAGCTCCTGGGATTCTGGGAGCTGAAGTCCCTCGGCCCTTAAAGGGGAAAGGTTGCCTACCCCTGTTTTAAATTATTTAATAGTTAAAAAATTATAACTTCTCTTTTCCATAATGGAAAACACACAAGTTGTAGAACATTATAGCCATAATTAACTTTTTCATCTTAAACAGTTCTTCTCTCATTTTTGGTTCTAGCTCATGGCTAATTTACAACATGTTCATAAATGTTTATCAGTGTCTACATATAAATAAATTTTATTCTAGCTATTAACTAAAGAAAATAGTATGTATCTTAAACATAATTGTGTTAATCCTATTCAGATAATAATTTTACAAATTTTTCCAACTTCTTGTATAGTTTAATTGATTGGCTTAATTCTTTTTAATATTTCTTCTAACTTTCCCCACTTTCTTTTGTATTGCTGTATAGATTTCTCACTTGTATACATTGATAATTTATCCATAACAGCTAGTTCACTTAGTTTGTTATACCACTCATTTATATGTGGTTGATTGTTTGCTTTCCAGTGTCACACATATGTGATTCTTGCTGCCGTTACCATGTATAAGATTATACTTTTTTCTTCTTGAGTTAATTTATCTTTGATAATGGGTAACATGTTAATAAAAATAGTTCTGGTTCAAACAGTATGTGCTTCTTTAGAGTGTTTTCCATCAAAGCATGTATTTTTTTCGAATAGTTTTTTACCATTTTACAGTGCCACCACATGTGGAACATAGTTGCTTTCTCAATTTTACACTTCCAACAGAGATCACCACTTCTTTTTTAAACATTTTACTTCATCTGGTAGGTGTCAAATACCATCTATAAAAGATTTTATAAAAATTTTCCTTTAGAGCATTACATTTGGTGAATTTTTGTGTTTCTTTCCACATGGTTTCCCAGTCTTGCAATGGTATAACTTTCCCTATGTTTTGCATCCATTTTACCATGCTTGTTTTGACTGTTTCTTTATACATTTCATGATCAAGAAATATCTTGTACATTTTCCCTATTTGGTGTTTTTCATTACTCCTTATAAATTGATCAAAATTATTGGGATCTAAATCGAATCCTTGCTTTTCTTTATCTTTTTAAAAGTCCTCTTTTAGTTGGTAATAGTGAAACCAGTTGATATCTAATTTCTCATTTCTAAGTTCTTCTCTCGTCTTAAGTTTTAGCCCTTCATGAGTTTTAAACAGCACTTTCTCATATGTTAACCATTTATAAGTGGTGGGTCCTTCATTTTTATGAAAGGCTTCTCTAGGAGATACCCATAATGGTATTCCTGTCCAGAATTTTCTTTTACATCTTTTCCATACATTAAGGAGAGCTTTCCTTATAGTGTGATTTTTAAAATCCTTTACATAGTTTTCATTTTCATATCCTATTATGGTATGCCATCCTGTTCTCATTCCAGTTCCTTCCAAGTTTAATAATTTTGAGTTTTTAAGAGTAATCCAGTCTCATATCCACGAGAGTGCACAAACATCATAATATATCTCTAGGTTGGGTAGGCCCATTCCGCCTTTCTCTTTTCTATCGTATAACACAGATAACTTAATCCTGGGCTTTTTCCCCTGCCATATAAATTTTTGAATAGTTTGTTTCCATATTTTAAATGGATGTTTAGAAGTTAGGATAGGAATTGTTTGAAAGACGAAGAGCATCCGGGGTAAAATGTTCATCTGAATTACAATTATTCTCCCTAGCAGAGAGAGTTGCTGCTTATCCCAAGTCATCAAGTCTGTTTTGATGTTATTCCATATAGTTATGTAATTGTTTTTAAATAATTCTTTGTTATTTTTGGATATTACAATCCCTAGATAAAATAAAATAAGAGGGTATTCTGTTTTAATTTTCAATTCATCCTCCTCTTTTTTAGTTAATTTTTTAACTAGGATACCACTTTTCATTTTGTTGATCTTAAAACCAGCTAGGTTAGTAAA
>CM034707.1:17799227-17811248 GCA_020142125.1 Phrynosoma platyrhinos
AACCTTGTCAACGGAGAATACCTTTACCTTTACCTTTACCTTTACCTTTAGGTCCTACAGAGGAGAAGGGATATAGAACTGAGACTTATAGTCATAGAATAATAGAATCAGACATTTGTCTCTGACTGAAGGCAGATAGGGGAAGGATGACAGGGAAAAGCTGCAAGAGAAATAGGACAGTCAACCAGGGAGAGGTACTGAATATGATTTTGGGGAGCTGTGAATGATTAAATTGTCCAGGAGTTAAATGTGTGATCTAATTTTGTATTAATACACTTTTACTTGTTTATTCTTTTTTTAACAACTGTTTTTGGCTATTCCTGTTAAGTTTTGATAGAGAGTCTGATCACAACACTGTGAACCCACTGAACAACACATCCACTGATCAATATAGGGATCAACTAGAACCAAGTACTAGATCCAAGGAGGGATATTGAGGGACAAAGGGGAAAGATGAGTGAAAGAAGCACAATGATCAGCAACTGTGGGACCAGTCTATTGAGGGGATCCATCACATTCTTCTATACCCACTCACTCACAAGAGAGCTTAAATTTGTAGACTTTTAAGAGATTTCATCTTGTAGAGAATGATGAGTGGTGGAAGGAGTGTGAATATGTCTGATAAGGGTTAGATATTAGTTTAGATATTAGTTTAAATGTGATACCTAAATGTTAGTTTAAATGTGACAATGCCACATTTCAGAAGACTCAATGCCGCAGTTCAGAAGTGGCAAGTTTTGTCCAAATATGATCACTTCAATACAGTGATTCAATACACACACACACACACACTAGGATTTAATGCCAGAGTCTTAAGATCCACAGGGGAGGGCCTTTTCACAGTCCCATCACCATCACAGGGCCTTTGCAGACTGCTAGAAATAGTGCAAATTGAGTCCACTTTAAGGGTTAGGGTTAGGGAATCATGGGAAATATATTTTATTGTGGCACCAGAGCTCTCTGACAGAGAAGGCTCAATGTCTCAGGAAAAAAATAATTCCTATGATTCCCTAGCACTAACCCTAACCCTTAAAGTGGACTCAATTTGCACTATTTCTGGCAGTCTGCAAAAGCCCACAGTCTTGTTTGGAGAAGACCTGGGAGGAACACCTCTAAGTGGCTGCTCCCACACTGTGGAATAAATTCTCTTCCATGAGAGGCTAGAATGGCTCCCTCTTCTTTCATTGGCTGGGAAAGACTTTATTTCAAGTGGGCTTTTAATGTATAAGTGCTTTGGGAGCCTTCTTTTGTGTGTAAAAGAAAAGGGTGGGTTATTTTTTCTTTTACTTTTTTGTGTGTTTTAAATGATTTTATTGTTTTAATATGATGGTTTTAAATTGTGTTTATAATTTTACTGTTTAGGTTTTAGCTGATTCTTTTAGTGAGATACCTTGGGCCTTACTATTGGTGAAACAGAGTGGAACAGAAATGATCAAACACAAGGAAACTAGTAAAGTTTTCAGTTACATACTGGTCACTTGAATTCTGCCTGTTTCCTGCAGTCAGTCGCAGAGGGATATGCAACAGATACAGTACATTTTCCTGAAAACTACAGGGGGTTGCAGACTGCCAGAAATAGTGCAAATTGAGTCCACTTTTAGGGTTAGGGTTAGGGAATCATGGGAACTGTAGTTTATTGTGGCACCAAAGCTCTCTGACAGAGAAGGCTCAATGTCTCAGAAAAAAACTACAGTTCCCATGATTCCCTAGCACTAACCCTAACCCTAAAAGTGGACTCAATTTGCACTATTTCTGGCAGTCTGCAACCCCCCTAAGCCAGTATCCAACCTTCTTCAAAATGAGGCAAATGCCCCAGGGAAATAGCCCTAATGCAGTGCTAACAATTGGAATGAGGTCGAAGTTCCTCCAAACTGTTTAACTTTTATTTTGAGGTTCAGACAACAAAGAGAATCAACTTAAAATAAACCAAGTTCTGGAAACAGCTCTGTCTCCAACATATTTCTATGGGAAAGTACTTTCTATGGGAAAGTAATTTAGTAATATCTTATGAGGCTTTCTAAAGCTCCATGCAAGAGCTCAGGAAGCTGCCTTATACAAGTTCACACTTAGCTAGTGTTATCTATTCTGACTGGCAGGATTTCTTCATCATCTCAAATCAGGTTCTTTTCCTAGCCTTTGGCGAGGAACTGAACAATTGACAGATGCCAATGATTGAAAGTGAGCAAAGCATGCACTCTGCCACTAAGCTGTTTCTCCATTTCCTTTGGGATGGAAATAAACTGCATATTTTTTAGAGGTGCCATGAGTAAACTCTGAGCAGGAATTATCACATGAAAAAGAGGACAGGTCTCTTGTACCTGGAAGAGACAGCTCCAGCAGATGTCCCAGCTGAAATGTCCTCCTCCACAACTAATAAGGCTCTACAACAGGGGTAGGCAACCTTTCCCCTTTAAGGGCCGAGGAACTTCAGTTCCCAGAAGCCTCAGCCATGTTGGCCAATAGTCCCATGTTGGCCAATAGCTCCTGGGATTCTGGGAGCTGAAGTCCCTCGGCACTTAAAGGAGAAAGGTTGCCTACCCCTGCTCTACAACTATTAAAGCTCACCTTTTCAGGCTATTAACAAAGCTTACCACCCTATCTCTGAGTTATTTTCTCTTACCCACTTCTTGCTGCTCTAAACTTGGTCTCCTCTCTTTCCTGTGCATCTCATCTCTGACATCTGCCACTTCCCTCATATTTTACTGTAGTTCACTACACCCCTCAGGGAATCAGTTGCACTTTGTAACCAGATTCAATTAGACAAAATGAAGCAAGGATGTTTACAGTGCCTGAACCTCTCCCTAAATACATAGTTAAAGGAAGGGCTGGGCTGTATAGGAAACACTGATCTTTGAACTGTGAGCACTTAATGGCTATTGAGTCACTATCATGGCCCCACAGCTTAACCACAGAGTAGCTGGGAAGTAACTTCATATTAAACTTTCCAACCAGCCTTTGGTGTATGGCGGTGGAGACAGTACATCATTGATGACTTGATTACTCCAGTGGTTCAATTAGCATTTCTACTATCATGCCTTATCCTTCCACTGCCACCACCATCACCACCTTTGGATTGATCTGCCTCTTAATTGACTACTCCTCTTAATTGACTACTTCTTTGCATATTCTGCAGTCCTGGGAGGGTAGCTAATCTCTCTGAACTGTTTATCCTCCTTGAATATAAGCCAAAAGTACACATGGTTATGAAAATGTGTGAATTCATCTCTGTTTTTTGAAACATGTTGCAGGAGTAACTGGGAGGTAGCGGTGGTGACCCAAGACAGAAAACAAGATGCTGGCCACTCTTTTTCCATATACAAAAGCCAAACAGACTGGCCCTTGAATCTTTCTTCAACACTGGAGATAGGACAGTTTTTTCCATTGCTGGGAACAGGAATAGCCCAACTATCAGAGGTTCAGGGGCTGGAAGATGGGCTTCCTGTTCACTTCCTGTTTTGTTAAAAAAAAAAAAAGAGCTTATCCTAGACCTCAAATAACCTGGATGAAAAGTAACAAAATGTTGCTACATCCCCAAAATAATTCAGGCAAAACAGTTTAAAAGAGAAGAAGACACAAAAAAATGGGGGCTGCATGCAGTCTATCATATGCAGTGTGTCCATTCCTGGCTTAGTGGAACCAGGGCAGGTCATGAGGCATACCACTAAGTGCCTCACTCTGTCCAATATTGGGGTGACTCTGTGGGTGGAGATTCCAATTCAAAGCTGGACTATGGATTTCTTGCCACACCTCTGTGGCATCACAGGGGCCACAACTAAAAAGGTCTAAGTTTTCGCTCTGACATCTCAGGGATTGAGCTGCAGCTGACCTGGTAGGCCCTCTGTATGGGAGAATGCAGCTTTTTCTTATAAGATGAACCCAACTTGTATGGTTTTACAACTTGGAATTCTGCCCCCAAATAGCCAGTGAAACTATTTTGACACAGCATTTGCATGTCCTGGTCAACAATCTGGCCCCAATATTTTTGACAAATTGAATTTTATGAACACTTTTAAAAACAGTCTCACTCTTATCCTACCCATTGCTAACACCAAGCACTAAAGTAAAACAGCTTCTTTGGGTCCAGATAGAAAAAAGAAATATGTAGAGTGGGGTTTCATCAGCATATTAGTGGCAATGATCAAATTTCATCCTTCACCTTTCCTAAGCTAGTCAGAGTAACTGAAAATACATTCTGCTTTATACAAATCTTCTCATGTTTTTGCATGCAATACTAGAGACATATCTGAGTCTCTCTCTTACATGTAACATTTCAAAATGTATGAATAATAACTTGGTGTATCTTGTCTTACAAAAATATTTTCATGCACAAAAGTGACGACAGTTTTTCACTGAGAAGTTACTGTGAGGTTCTTCTGTTGGGGAGGAAACTAATTCTTCCAAGAAGCAGCTTTTATAGATATGTTTCAATGAGTCTACCAGGAGAGATATACTTAAGACTATTTCCTGTACTTTGGTTCAGTCATTAATCAAAAAGGAGACTGTAGTCAAGCAATCAGAAGAAGACTAAGACTTGGAAAGACAGTCATAAAGGAACTAGTAGATAGGATCCTCATATGTAAAGTCAGAATCATCCAGGTCATAGTATTTTTGATTTCTATGTATGAGTTTGAAACTGTACAGTGAAGGAAGCTGATAGGAAGAACATAAACCCGTTTAAAATGTGATGTTGGAGAAAAGTTCTATGAGTACCAGGGAATGCTAAAAAAATAAATTAATGAGTATTAAAGCAAACCAAGCCTGAACTCTTCCTAGAACTCTCCCTAAGATTGAAAATGATGAATTAGAGACTGCCATATTTTGGAGATACCATGAAATTCTGTGAACCATTAGAAAAGATGATAATACTTGGTAAAGTGGAAGGTAGTATGTAAAGAGTGAAACCACAGTACAGGTAGATAAATTCAATCAAGGGAGCCACAGGTCTGTGTTTGCAAGACCTTTAACTCTTTGAGATTTCTCATTTATTGGATTGCCATAAATCAAAATCAGATTAACAGCAAATAACAACAATGTTTTATTGTTGTTTTGAGGATAAAAAACACACGAGAGGATGAGGATCATATATGTTTCCTTTGATAGGTTTGTGGAGTCACATTTGGCCATTATCAAGCATAAATGTGCATCTCCAGCAGTTACAAGACTGTCAGACCATTTTATGATAATGTACTTGTTGAACAGGAAGCTAGACACTTCCCCTAGATCAAGATACTGTTGAAGGTAGAGCCTGGCTGAAGATCTGGCAATCACTGAGATAATTGCTATTCTTTGTCTAGATCTAGCCCACCTAAAGGACAACAATCTTTCTTTTGTAGTAGACATGCAGCACAGAAAATCAAAATAATATTGACAAGGTATGGACTGTGTTTTTTGGTTTTTTAAATTATGATTTATTCTATTTTCTGTGGTGTGGTTTGCTTGGTTCTTTCTAGAAGAGAAGCTAATGAATGTGCACTAAGACACGTTCTCAGATACCACAACCTGAACCTAACATGGATTTCATAGCACTTGAAGACTAATAAGGTCACTTTCCCCCTCCCTCTCTCCTTCCTGGTTCATTTTTACTTATCTGTATCAGAATGAGTTACGACCTGGAGATTTCTCCAGCCAGAGCTGGTTTCATTTCTGTTTTAAAATTTTATTTTTTTCCCCCGGTGATGTTAAATGGTGTAATTTTTAATGCACACACTACTTATTTTCTTAAGATAAGATTTGTAGGTGGCGGCGGCTGGTGGCTTTCATGTCACCAGGGCAGTGAATCTAACCCAAGTGTTAGTCCAGATTCAGTTACCTAAGACACTGAAATACATCCCCTAAATAGGTTCAGCTCCTTCAAAGCTTTCAAAACTTGTAATGGATTCACCATCCCACTGACATAGGATGTAGAAGTTGCCATTGTTAGTAAAAGAAGCGTAAGCAGGATCAGGGCAGCCATGGCGGTATGGAGATAATCCTTTTCTCACATTCTGCAGCAATACTGAAAAGTGTACTCTTCCAACTGTGGATGCAGGAGAAATGTAAAAACCAGTAGAATCATAGAATCATAGAGTTGGAAAGGACCACAAGGGCCATCCAGTCCAATGACCTCTATCCGAAACCAAATAAACCCAAATTGAGTTAAATGTTGTTGTTGTTGCTGATGATGATGGTGATGACGATGATTTATATCTCACTTTCTCCCCAGAATTGGGACTCAAAGCAGCTCACAATTTAGAAGAATGATACAATTAAAAACATACCTCTCAGTTCTGACCAAATTCAGTAGGTAACTCTGGTCCCAGTATGGGAAGGGTCATATTATACTTGCCTTCCACTTGTTTTTTAAAGTTGAGTAGCATCCCTAGCCAAAGAGGATGGCAATCCTAATTCAAAATTCCATACCCTTGAGCCATGGCAATTAAAATGGTGTCAAACTCGATTATTTCTGTAGTGCGGATTCAGCCAAGGTTAGTTCTGGATCAGAACAAATGTCTAGTGAGAAGGATTTTTCAGGGCACAATTCAAATTGCTGGTTAAGACCTATAAAGTCCTATATGGCTCATATTTAAAGGACCATATCTTCCCATATTCCACCAATGGCACTACCTTTCCACAGTGGTGAGATTGTGTGCTCCTATAAGGCATAGGGTCACTATGAGTCAAGACCAACACAAAGGTAGTTAACAACAAATGAGTCTGTGGGTAGGGTCCCCAATGAATTTACAGGACCTAAGCAAAGCAGTGGAGGATAGGGGTCTTGGAGATGTCTCATCCACAGGTCCCCAGAACTTGGAGCTTTTTCAAGGACAGTTGACAGCAACAACACAACTGTTCCCAGCATGGAAGGGACTGTGTTGTATCTGTTTGCCATGCAGGTGTTAAGAGGTGAGGAGCTTGTCAAGGGTGACTCAAGGGGAGTTAACAACAAGAGATATGTATAGGATTGTATTGCCTATATAAAGAAGAGGGGGCCTCCTTGAAACAGAAGGGAAACCATATGAAGCATATGTCAGACAGAAATCCAACTGATATAGTACACACACATATACATATGCAATGCCTTTCTGCATGGAAAATCCAAGTTACTCTGAGGAAAGATTGCATCTGTTTTTGCTTTGGAAAATTTATCACAAGTCTTGGGGAAGAAGCCAGTCATTCCAGTGAAGGCCATGAACTATGTAAACATTGCTTATGTGCTGGGCTGGAGATGAAAGCTTCTGTGACTTGCAGACTCTGATTTCCAGGTCAATGAGCTCAGGGGAGGAGATATAGCAGAGTATGAAAGACAGTTTTAACTCCAAGTTGGAATGGGAGGGTAAGTGAGCAAAATGTCCTCAGGATGCTTCTTTTCCATCTCCTCAACATTGTTGCTGCTGTCCATTGCTTCACTCTGTTCCTCTGGCCTCAAACTACTCCAGTGTCCAGAAAGTGTGGACAAAGCTTTTTTCTTTGCTTCACAATTGTCATTGCTTATTTGCTTAGAATGTAGTGCTTCTTAGCAATGCTGGTTTCCATGTTAGTGGGGCAGTGAATCCACTCTGGATTAACCTCAACTTCAAAAGTGCTGTCCAAAGTGCTGAACCTATTTGGGATTCACTACCCTACTGACCTGGAAACCACCCTAGCAGATGAAATCATGTACATTCTGGAAATATAGGGACAACACAGTCATAATGCAGAGCGGGTAGTCTTCCACTTCAAGTGAAATCACTTGGTCCCACCCATTTCTATTTTGATGGATTCTTCTTGCCATTCAGGTTTGGGGTCAGAACATTGCTGGATACATGGCCATGACTTGATTTACACTCCATAGCCTGTTCATTAAAAGAAAAGTTTGACTATGTGAGCAATGACCTGTTTATATAATGTAACAATAAAACAATGCTGGTGCTTTGCTTTTCCCTTTTCCCTGAGGAACAGGAAATTTAGGGGCACCTGCTTTTACAGGGCCAGTATTAAGAAAATAGAGTGCTCCTTTCTACCTGTTTTGACTGTTGATCTATCTAACTTAGGACGTTATCACACGGGGGCAAATCTGCTGGTTAATCCACACAAAATCCAGACAGAAACTGGATTAGTGCCCCATGTTTTCACACAACGTCGCACAGAAACTGGACAGAAAGTGAACAGAAACTGGTGTTAACCTCAATCTTTTGAAATCCAGTTGTTTGGAGGAAATGCAAATGCGCAATTAAGGTAATTGCGAATTTACCGTAATGTGAAAAGCAAATGCGCATTGGGGAGCATTTCCCTGCTGTTGCCATGGTTCCAGCAAGCATTCCTCTATCTGCACATATGCAAGAGGTTCATTTCTACTACATTTACGGGCTATTTTCGCTTATGTGTGGACGTTCAATGCACTTACTGTAAATTCGCAATTAAGGTAATGACGTTTGTAGAAACAAGGTTTATTTCCTGTTTATTTTCAGGATGCCTCATTTCCACTTTATTTTTGCTTTCTGGCCCACGTGTGATAAGGTCCTTAGTCCTGTCTACATGGGAGTGGGGGGGAGGTGGCTGCTATTCTCCAGCTTTTGATGGATTCTAACTCCCATCAGCCACAACCAGCATAGCTTATGGTCATAAGTGATGGGAGCTCTGAAAGGATGGATATTCCCCACCCCAGAACTTCACTGATGGTAGTGCATTTTTAGTGTCACAAAGGAAAATTTCTTAGCTCTTCTTGGTTACTTGTAGATTGATTCCATATTCTTCTTCATGCTGTGTTCTATCAATAAGGTGGAGCTCTTCCCCAAAGTAAAAAGTTACTAGAGAGCTACTTTTATTTTCTAACATTTGTTCATGGTGAGTAGATGCTTGAATTTGTACTCCACTTTTACAGATATAAGTAACAAAATATAAGAAAAACTAAGGGGAAATCAGAAAGTCAGAAGAAAGAAATATTACTATAATATTCATAGTAAAGGAAGGGAAGTTATTTTATGTATGTTATGTATGTTTTATATGTTTATTTTTTGTGTACATATGTTATATGTTTTAATAAATTTTAAAATTAAAAAAAATGTACTCCAAAAGAAAAACAACAACAGGGAACTGAAGACCAAAAGACATTCCTCCCAGTACTGTCAGCTAATTTTGAAGAAAATAGGATTGGAATTGAGATAGAACAACCTGTCAGTTACACATCCTCCCCCATTTTATTTTATTTTTACAATCTCAAGTATTTTTCTCATTCAAATATGAAAAAAATTGTGAATATTGGTAATTTTTTTCCAAAATAAGACTGTAGCAAAATTATCTCCCATCTGGAACAGCCAAATTGAAGGAGGTATAGCTATTCCCAACATGGAGGGGACTGTGTTGTTCCTGTTTACCATGTAGGTAAAGGGATGAGGAGCCTGTCCAAAAGAAGAGATGGCAACCCTATTTCAGCATCATCACTGAATATATAAAGGGACTCAAGTCAGAACATTTAAACAAGCATGGAAATGTTGAGGTCCTACAGCATGAGTAGGCATAATGTGGCCCACAGTCTGCATCCAGCCCAAATGCTGCATGTGGCAACTGGAGCCTAGTTTTTAGGCCTCTGAGGTCCTTCCAACTTTCCTTTTAAAAATCAAATTTATATAGTTATCAGGCAATTTTTGCCCCAAACCTAGCATATTAAAGCATGGGGAGAAAACAGACGCCTTACCCAATAAGCACTCCAGAATGCATACTAATTTCAAATGGCCCCATTTTCCTCTGCATTTCCTCCCAAAATGGTGACAGAAAATGATTCTTGCCAATTCCTGTTTTGATTTGGAGAGACAACGCAGATGAAAATGGAAATTTTGCTGTGGGGAGTTGTGTCTGGCCCATGAAAGTGGTCTGAGTCAGGAAAGTGGTATGTGGCCCCCCTGCAGTTGTCCTCATCTGCCTTCAATTGTTAAATATCAACTCTTAGAATTTCTCACCACTGGCTTATGCTGTCTAAGGTTGCTAGGAGTTGCAGTCCAATAACCTTTGGAAAGCCAAATGGTTCCCTCCCATGTTTGTAAGTGTTACGCATTTAAAGCCATAAAGCTGGTTGGGCAAATGTGTTATTTTTTGCTTTCTTTCATGTTCACACTTGTTATTGTATTTGCTCACACATTCTTTTCATTCCACATGTGGACAAATGTGTGCAAATGCTGGTAAATTCTTGTGTGCAAATGCTGGTAAATTCTTATCAAAACCAAACTGAAGCAAAATGTTGACCCATCCCTGGATGGAATGCTCAGAGGAAAACCAACCCTTTTATAAATGTGTGGCTTCAACCTCAACTGAAGAGTCAGTTCTGCATGTGTTTATTATAGGCATACCACAGCCAATTTTATTCAGGTCTCCCAGCTTTTGCTTGCTATTGTTAAGGCAACAGGGAAACAAATAGTAACAGTTGTAGGTAGATTTCCAACAAAGATCATAATGGCAACATTAGACATGATGCTTGACAGATTTGTGATCAGTCTTGCTGCTGAATTTCTATGGTTCAGGAAATATGGTCTTTGGCATCACTATATAGCAGAAGGACAATGATGAAAACTAAAAGAAGCTTTGAAGAGGCTTTAGTTCAAAACAGATGGAAATTTCCTTGGCCAGGAAGTCCAGAAACGGTTGGTAACTCCTGTGCCATTGTGGTGGTAAATCTGCTCTGCATTTCAGTGGGAACTTTATAGGAGTGATCCAATATCTTAGATTTTATCCCCACAATAGGTACAGCACTTTGGGCTGTGTCTCCAAAATTGAGAGTAAAATTCAGAGCAGATGAACAGAAATGGCAGTCACAACACAACAACTCAATTGCATGTCCAACCTTATGAGAAATGTGAGAAACTGATGGCCTTACTTTGTATATTTATATTCAAAGTTCACAGGACACATACATGGAAAAAAGCAGATAAAACAAGGCTATTTTAAAATGCGAATGGCTAAAAGGCATATGTTTGGAAAAATATATACACAAAGATGCTTTTTTTCAGTTCAGTAAATTACACTGGTAAATGTAATAAACATAAGAACTTGGAGGAGGGTGCCTAAGAATATATACAAATGTCATCACTGGAAAACAGCCCAAGGTGTTACAACTCCATAGAAACTAGGAGAGAAAGAAAATGCAGATAAGATTAAGACAACCTTGAGATCAAAATGAGGATATCTTCACATCTCTAAATCAGGTTGAGAAAATGGCACCCAGGAAGAGGAGGCCCATCACTTAAATAAAATGGGAGCTCCCTCAACAAACATTTTTTTAAAAAAAAGAATAAATAAATATGGAGACAATAAAATGGAAAAAATTGATATACTCTCATTAGCAGGAGGCAGAGACTTCCTTGTAGTGGTATAGTGGTTTTATTGCCAGTTTTAAAGAAGCTTTCCATGGTGGTGAACCTAGTTTGGGTATTGGATTCAGCAGTAGTTTGCATTCCAGAAAAAAAGAAGAAAGATACTGAAGCACAATTTTGAGCCCTGTTAGAGCATTCTTAGATGTAGAATTAAATTACTTAGGATTCCAAAAAGTAATCCTTTATCTAAAGAGCAAAGGAAATCATTGAAAATAGTCCCTCCAAATGCTGATCCAGCATGATGTAGTGGTTTGAGTGTTGGATTACTACTCTGGAGAGCAGGATTTGAATCCCTGCTCAATCCATGGGAACCCACTAAGTGGCCTCATGCAGGTTATACTCTCTCAGCCTCACAGGAGCGTAATGGCAAACTTCATGTGAAGAAATCTTGCCAAGAAACCTCTGTGATAAGCTAACCTTTTTTGTTGTTAACTGCCTTCATGTCAGTCTCAACCCATGGCGATCCTATGGATGAGACATCTCCAGGCCCCCTGTCCTCTACTGCTCTGCCCAGCTCCTGAAAATCCATATTTGTGGTCTCTTTAATAAAGTCTAGCATGTGGCCTTCCTCTTTTTCTACTTCCCTCCACCTTTCCTAACATTATTGTCTTTCCCCATGATTCATGTCTTCTCATGATGTGTCCAAAGTAAGACAGTCTAAGTCTTGTCAGCTTGGTGTCTAGGGATATCTCTGGCTTGA
>CM034707.1:17811348-17832470 GCA_020142125.1 Phrynosoma platyrhinos
TGCCCTCCCCATTCTTAGTCTTCTCCTGATTTCCTGGCTGTAGTCCCCATTCTGATCAATGGTTGATTCCATATATGAGAACTCTTTTACTATTTCTATTTCCTCATTGTCTAGTGTGTAAGTTCTCTGTGGTCATTATTTTTGTTTTCTTTATGTTCAACAGCATTCCTTGATATTCCTTAGTATGTGTTGCAGGTCTGGGAGGTTTTCTGCTAGTATCATAGTGTCATCAGCATATCTCAGATTGTTGATATTTCTTCCTCCCAATGTCACTTCTCCTTCTTCCATATCCAAGTCTGATTTCCTTACAATATGTTCTGCATAGAAGTTGAACAGATAGGGTGAAAGGATGCAGACTTGTCTGACTCCTTTTTCAGTTGGGAACCATTCTGTTTCTCCATGTTCTGTTCTGACAGTAGCCCCTTGTCCTGAGTAAAGATTCCTCATTAGGACTATCAGATGTTTTGTCATTCCCATGTCTTTAAGGGCGTTCCATAACCTTTTGTGATCTATGCAGTCAAAGGCTTTGCTATAGTCTATAAAGCACATGCTGATTTTCTTTTGGAACTCCCTGCTATACTCCATTAGCTATTGTATATTTGCAATGTGATCCCTGGTGCCTCTTCCTTTTCTTGGACCCCTGGGATTTCCTTCTCCATGTGTGGTTGGAGTCTATGTTGCCAATTTTTGAGCATAATTTTGCTTGCATGGGAGATTAATGCTTAACCTTAGGGTCATCATAAGCCAGAAACAACTGGAAGGCACACAACAACAACAACAACACGACAACAAGTACTAATATAATGTTCGTCTAATTGAAAGCAGACTTATTGAATCAAAAGAGATGCCATAGCTGTGGAATTTCCAAATTACTATTGATTAATTGGGTGTCTTCTCTTTGAGAGTAACAATTAGGCTGAGACCGTAGTCAGTGTTAGTTTAATCCCACAGTAAAAGATGAGAGTTACATAATATTTTCAAGTGTTTGAACAGCCTCACATTCATTATCTAGTTGTACTTCTTACACCAATGATGGGGAAGGTCTTCTTGCCTGAAGGCCAAATTTAATTTCAGAATTTTCAGGAGCTAGATTCCAGCTGTAGGTAGAGCCAAAAGTAAAAAGGCAGAATCAAAACTACCAGCATATTTATGCTTCATCCTCTCACTGCCAGGAACTAAGCCTAAAGAGAGACATTTCAGCCTTTTAGAATCGAGGAGGAAATAAACAAATGGAGGCTGGAAAACCACGAAACAATGTTGTCATGGAGAAATGTGTTTGGCCCTGTGGGGAATCCCAAAGGGCTGGATTCAGCTCCAGTTCTTGCATTTCTCCACCCATGTTTACCAAACAAAGCATGACAAAAGCATGGGACCTTTTTTAAGTCTAAAGATGGAATGTTCACATCTGTACAGATTAGCCCTATTCAGAATCCAGGCAGAGTATACATGTGACCAGGGACAGTATGACAACTCCATCCCTCCTCAGGTGTTCCTTTCACTCTGTGAAACTGAAGCAGTAGCATCACTAGGGTTTGTGTCACCCGGTGCAGTGTGTATGTGTGTGTGTATATATATATATATATAAATATATATATATACTGCCTAGCCCCCCTCCCCCCACCCAGCCAGACCATCCCACCCCTGGCCTTCAGAGTCCCACATGGCTGGTCCCACATGGGAGTCTGAAAATCCCTACAACCCCCCCTCAGAGTCTCAGGTTGTAACTGTCACATGCACAGGACTCCAAAAGTACAGCCTCCCCAGCAGCCATCGCTACTGAGTGGGTGGTGATGTGGCCTCAAGAGGGTCTGTTTAAGGGTCCATTGCTGGACAAGCAGGAAAACACCCTATCTTGCTTGCCCAGTAGCTGTGCCCGTCCCTTTGGGTGTACCATCCCATTGAATGACATCCCACTGTGAGATGTCACCTGGTGCGGCCTGAATCCTCTGCACCACCATAGTGATACCACTGGCTTGGAGGGTAACCTTTTCAAAAGAAGAGCCTTCTCTGTTTGCATAGTCTCTCCACAGGATTCAGAAAATTGGTGAATCAATGTAGGAGCCTTCATAGACAGTGGGGGCTCATATCTTCAGGAAGTTGCTCTCTATGGTAGGGAGTGATTGAAATGCATAACAAAGAGAGCTTGTTACTGTGTCTGGATTCCGTACGCCTGAATAGGCCTATTACCCTTTTTGTACATGTACTAGTTCACCTTGTAGTCAAGCTTATTTTTTTTCCAGAAGGTTTCCCCCCCCACCTCCATTTTCTAAGAAAATTACTTTGCACACTCATATCTAGATATCCTCTACCATATCTGTTATCTCTAGCCCCCACTTCCCTGACTGTAATCTCTAGGAAATTGTGGAGGATGTAAAATGGTATACCATTTGTGCATGTAAAAATTTCAAAAGGACTTGGGTCTCCCCCACCCTCCTCTTTTTTTTTTTAAAGAAAAGCATTGTAATAAACCAAAATAATAACAACCTGCCTCAGCATTAAATATATAACTTGGAGATCTGTGATTTTATTTGTAAGGGTGGTCCAGCCTTTTTACTGATGCCAATCACAACACTGATACTTCATAGTTACTATTGCCAATTTGTCACTTGGCCATAGTGGCTCAGGTCCAGGCTATTTGGCAGACTCTATTCCCTTATATGAGTTGGCCTGGGCTCTGAGATCCTCAGAGAAGGCCCTTCTCTCTATCCCACCATCAGCACAAGCACAGTTGGTGGAGACACAAGAGAGGTCCTTTTCTGCGGATGCCCCTAAACTCTGGAGCTCTCTGCCAAGGGAGACCAGAATGGCCCCTTCCTTGATGGCCTTCCACTGACAGACAACAGGCATTCAAAATAGAAAGCTTTTAAAGAATGGCCTGTGGTGCTATACTATTTAAAATTATTTTAAACATTTGTATTTTTAAAAAGTATTTGATATTTTAACATGTGATCTGTTTTAATTATTGTAGTAATTTAATTCTGTTTTAATTAACTATTTTTGTATGTTTTTAATTGTATTGTTTTTTAATATTGTAAGCCGCCCTGAGTTCCAGTCTTGGGAAAAGATGTGGGATACTACTACTACTAATAATAATACTCTGGTAAGCAGGCTTTCATCATTAATCTAGGATAGTCCTTAGTTGCCAGATGTGGTCCTTCTGAGGCAATGTGGCCAATGAAGAGTGCCACAGACAGCCAAAAGGACAAACAAATGGGTCCTAGAGCAGATCAAGCCAGAGATATCCCTAGACACCAAGCTGACAAGACTTAGACTGTATTACTTTGGACACATCATGAGAAGACATGAATTGTGAGGAAAGACAATAATGTTAGGAAAGGTGGAGGGGAGTAGAAAAAGAGCCAATGTGGTCCTTCTGAGGCCCTTAAAAAGTCCCCTCCACATCACAATGAGGGAGCCAAATAGGATACGATAGAGGCAGTGTGAAGGATGGTGACTGCCATTGCAAATGGAGAAGCCCTGCTGTGATACCCAGCTGTAAAAAAAAAAAAAAATCTCCTGCTGCTATAGAAATTTGGTAAAATTCAGTGAATTGGTCTACACAAATTAGGTATAAATAAATGAAGGTCGATAATTTTGAGAGACAATTTGTTGCGGGTGAGGGTTAACCAATATTCAGTGTATCTGTGCCTCCATTTAACAGCAGCACTACCATGAAGGGTTAAATAAAAGAGAGAGAGAAAGGATTTGAGTGGTGTGAATCAGTGGTGTGTTCATTGGAAAAGAAGGTTAGACACTTTGTGGGTGGCACCCTCAGCATGACACTAAAATCAGATTCCTCCTCTGCCTCTTCTCGCATCCCAGAGTTTGTTTCCCTGTTTGAAAAAAAATCCCCCTCCCGCCACATGTGGAGTCCGGCCAGCTTCCTGCTGCAGTTGTGTGTGTCAAGGCACACTGACAAGCGATCACAGCCTCTTCTACTGGGCTAGACAGACTGTCTTCAGCTCTTCTTGGGGGGTGTGGGAGCTTCTGGACTTCTGGAAGGACAGGTCACTGCTTGATCCATTGCAGAAGGAGTCCCTCCCTTTGTGGAGAGGGTCTCAGAGCCAAGCCTGAAATCAGGACAGAGGTGAGCATTGGCTTTTCCTTGCGGCTGCAGATGGCTTGGGAAATATGATAAGAAGTTTTTGGAGGCATCAGAAAACTCCCTTTACATACATCATTTTAAAAACAAGACAGAAGAATGCCATGGGGTCTTTACAGCTAGATGATTTACTGTGACAAAAGCTTCTCCCAGGATGAAGCCCAATTATTTGGCTCTTCAAAAATGTGCTCCACGGTTGGCACTCTGTCACATGAAGGAATACTTTAAGTACATAGATGCACTGGGCTTAGCTGCTTTTCTTTGAAAGGCAGAAACAGTGGTGTGTGTGTGAGTGAGTGAGTGTGTGTGTGAGAGACAGAGAGAAGGAGGAGGAGTGGGAGATGTGGATGGGTCAATAGGATTGGACCTATGGTTGTATGGTGAGGAGGACAACTGCAGCAGTCTGAGAGCTAGTGTTTTTCATTGGGATGGGCATGTGTGTGTGTAGGGTGTGCATGTGTGTGTATACTATAATTCTAAAAATTAAAACTACAAAAAATTTGAAGTGTGCAAAAGTCCACTTTTAATGATCTTTTTAAAAGGAAATTTTGTGATATTAGGCAGAAGCTATTTTCAAAAGCTTCCAGGAGTGGCAGGTCAGTCTCATCTCTTTTCCCCCAGAAAAGAAAAGTTCAGGGAGTGTGCAAGAATTGAGGGGCATGAAAATAATCGTGATAACCACATGGGATGCAAGAGTGCACTTTGCCCTCTGATGGTGTATAGGGATTGGGAACGCTATACCTTTTTCCATATGCCCTGAGACTAATGAAAATCTCTTTTCCTCAGAATGAAAGCTGACATGAGCATGAACATCTGTCAGATGCAGGAAATCTTATCCATTGTTGGCATGCTCTGGATATGGTTCATATGCATCTATCCATATATACACATACACACATTTATGGACACACATGAGTAAAGAGGAGGGAAATGTAAACATGTATTATGATGTAATAGACTGAGAAAAGGAAACAAAGACTGGGAAAAGGCAGACTGTAATCCCCATACTATTATGAAGCTCACTGGGTGACCTTGGGCTATTCTCCATCCCTGAGTCCTGCTTTGGCAGATTGATGGGAGGATGGAAGCTCTTTGGAAAATAAGAATAAGAAAATAAGAAAACATGATAAACAAGTAGTGGACCCTAGAAGTCTATGAAATAACTTCTTGCAAGTCATCGTGGCTTTAGGACCCCATGGTTTACATTTCCCACTACACATATAAAACAGGTACATATAAAACAATACACATTTTATAGCTTTTCTAGAGTAATCTCTAAATCTATGGAAAATTTCTGCCACAAGAAATATCTTTCCCCTTTCTTCAAATGTCACAAGACTGTGGCATTTGATGTAACAGCCACCTTGACTGTATTTTGGTCCTTCAGTAGAACAGCTCTGAAAAAATAAGCCAGTATTATTATGCCCATCTTACAGATAGGAATGGAGATGTTGAAGCTGAAATAGGAGGGATGGCTTCCTGTGAACTTAGAAAGTTTATGATCATGACAAGATTTGACTTGCAGAATATACAACCTGCACTCTTCAACATAAGAGTGTCTTAGACATAAAGGTACAAAATTGCCTTTGCTTATTTATTTTTTAATCCAAATAATGTAAGGCAGTGAACATGAACTAATGTTCCCAGGAACAATTGGGAAGAGTGTGCATAGTATTTATAGCCTTTTGGTTAGTCACTTTCTTCAACATGCCTAAGATGCTGTGATGGTTTGGTAATGTTGGATAAGGGATGCTAATTCTTTAATAATTTGGTTCTCAAAAGGAGCAATGAGTAATCTGGGCAATTTTCTTATTGCTGTGAGAAAGTCTTTCAAATATGTACATTATTATTTTCTCTGCAGAAAAGGCTGTTTCCTGCAGAGAAAATTCTGTAGAGAAAATGCTACGCAAAACAACCACATGCAAATTGTAAATGGAATAAGTCCTGAAGTATAAAGAGTTTTGGAAAACTGCACAGTGAGAAAAATTTGCTAAAACAAGAAATTAGTGAAGAATTCCACCCCTATTTCCCACTGCTACTTTTCTTTTCCAAATCACCCCATCCCAAAACAGATTTTTTTTTTTTTTGGAGGGGATGGAAACCAGGGCTAGTAACTTGCTGGTGTCATACATATGTTTATGTTCTCTTGCACCTATGGTTGTAATATTTTTGGTCATAGTGCAGTGGGCAAGGTTACATGAGTGGAGTTCCAGAAGTGTAGTCATTTCAAATAAGCCTAAATCCTATTGTTAATCCTGATTTAAGAGGAGCCATTGAATCAATTGACATTACTTATTGACTCACTATTCAACAATTAATTCAATAGGGGTATTCTAGTTGGGTCTAAACAACAGGATTCTATCCAAGCAGTTGCACATTTGGGGATGGTATATAACTATTTGTCAGTGCCTTCAATACACCATTTTATTCATTTGGATTGCAGAAAAATCCACTGTGCATTGCCCATCGTACAGTGGGACAATAAGCAGGCATATTGTTAGATATGCAACTGATGGCACAGTGTCAATACCTGGCAGAAGAATGATGTAGCACAATCATCATATAACTCTATCAGTGTAGGTTTATTTTACATGATCAAACTTAGGATTTGGGGCCACATTGTCTATTTTTGTGTTGCACAACTGCACTGTTGCACAAAACTATGAAGTTTTATCCTTGATGCCTAGGCTTAAAAATCAGAAGCATCGAATGAATTGCTTGCATCTTTTTGATGAATCAGCCAATCCTTCTGTGCTTACTGTGCACATGTGCTTCACTTTACAAAGGGGGGGGGGGAGAGGGAGACACATTTTGTGCAGAAACTTTTTGTGCAAACTGCAGAGAAGAAATGCCTCCTTGTCTCCTCTCCTTTTCAGCCTAGAAGCAAGAATTCTTGCAGGACCTAGCAAATAGTTTTCAGGCTGTTTTGATATGTCAAAACAATTTATGTTACTGAGAACAAGACATTTTGCTGCCATTCTCCATACAATAATACACACCCTTAACAACAAACAGAAAGTGTTGTTAAGTTTGTCTATCACTCTGAAAACGGGATGGGAAACTATGGAGGGTTTACAGGGCAATTTCTTCCTCTTGGGACCCTATGGGGAGTGGAGGGCTGCAGGGACTGACAAAACACCTCTCCCCAAAGTGGCTAGAAATTCACTTCTGATAAATAAAAATGATAGCTTTTTAATTTTAAACACTGTGATGTGATGGATGTTTAACATATTGGCGCTAGAGGCTTCCAAGAGAAAAAATGCAGCTTTGGGGGATAGAAGAGGGGCATTTTGGCAGTCTGGAAGGTCAAGGAGCACAAAGATAGTTTTGGTGGCTTCCATATTGCACTTGGTCTATCCCTGCTCTTGGACATTGGTTAGACAGTTGTCAGAGAACTAATTTTCACATGTGCATCAAACATTTATTGACCACAATCCTGTACAGTCTGGCATAATGCAGTAGTTCCACATATGGAACTATGCTACATTTGGCCAGTCACTGACCCCTGAATCTATTATAGAGTCTCTGCAGCTTCACCATGGCCATTCCATATCTAGTGAGAGTAGTGAGGGATTGGAGAAACATCTGGGCTACATCCCAGTAGCAAAATGTGAAATGATTAAATTGTACAATATGTGGGGAGACCTCTAGAAGTCTCAGTGGATAATATATCTGTTTTGCATCTGGCTATGAGAATGTAAGCAAAACAAAGCAAAGCAAAGCAGCTTTATTTATATACCACTTCATATCGCACTATAAGATGCCTAAGTGGTTTACAATTGTAAGCTCATTGCCCCCCAACAGCTGGGTACTCATTTTAGCGACCTCGGAAGGATGCAGGCCTGAGTCTAGCCTGAGCCCTGGCTAGTATTGCACTCGCAACCTTGTGGTCTATGAGTGAGTGGCTGAAGTACAGGCATTTAACAATTGCGCCACCAGGTGTAGTCAAGCACAGAATGGCTATGGGCCGGGGGTGCAGTGTGTTTTGAGTAGGTCTAGGTGTTTTGTTTTGTTTTGTCAGTGTGGAAATGGGAGAGAGGGAGAGAATGAAAACCTCTGCAATTGACCTAAAAGATACACAACCAGGTTGATTTACACATGCATATCCTACTAACAGTTTGCCAGGCACTGACTACTGCAGCAATGAGAGCTGAAAAGAAATCCCCCTGTCCCCTGCCATAGGCGGTCTATGGACCTGAAATATTCCCTCCTGGGCCTCAGCAGCTGCCTGGCAATGTCAACCCGGCCTGCATCATGGAGATAAACTTACTTATTATGATACACTACTGCATGTACCTGAAGTGGCATACAGATTTTTACTGTCTCATAAAATAGGAGGCATTCCAGATTTCCATGTGACCCATCATGGTGTCACAGTTCAGAGTACATCCTATTCTCTGTTTTGCAATACAGTACTAGCATGTGACTCCCCTTCTCCCACCAGGGTGAAAAAAAAATAGAATGCACTCATTTTATTGTCCTACAGCACTATAAAACTCACCATTTCATTAAAACAATGTCTAGTCTGTGGCTATTGCACTTGGATTGTGCTTCAATGGATACACATGGTATATTTTGTAATAACTGTATAGTTTACATTGGACAATTAGGTAATATATCTTGACTGTAAATATGAAATTGCAGAATTTTTTTTTCAACTTCAAAGGTGTCTTGTTTATTACATCATAGGCCTAGAAATCCATATGGAATTCACAGATCTGGCAGATAGTGAACCACACTTCTAACTATGGGCCTTTGACTGAGTAACATAATTGTTGAGGCTCACTGAAGGAAGCAGTGGTGGCTGGTGGCTTTCATATTAATCAGGTGGTAGCACTTTTAAAGTCTGGACTAAACTTCAGGGCAGATTCCCTACCCCACTGACAGGGAAACCACCAGTAACCACTAGAATGAAGGGCCATTGCTCATTGGTAGCGATCTGCATATAGAAGACCCCAAGTTCCTAGAGATACCTACCCAGGTGGGTAGGCCAGAGAGAGACTCTGGGCTGGAAATCTGGAGAGGACCTGCCAATGAGAGTCAATAATATTGGAATAGATAGATCAATTATGTAACTCGGTATAAGAAAGCTTCCTAGGTCCCTATGTTTTGGTACCTAGTGGACTGCTTGTCTCTACATTGGCTACATTCACATTAGGGAGGTAAACCACCACCTCCATCATCACCACAACTTATGTATCATCAGTGGACATGACACTTTGCATGAATGGTTTGCAGTTGTAAATTTGACAGTTCCCTGCCATGAGGTTTACAATCTAATAAAAAAGGATTCCCAAGGAAAAAGGGATGGCAGTGGGGGAAGGGATCAACAGATACTGGGTACTCTTCTCTCCCTAAGAGGACAGAACAATGGCATTTGGGATGGAGGGAGAGCATGTCCTCCTGCTCCCCACACAGGCTACTAGATGATTGTAGAAGTAATCCTCCACAGCTTAATAACTGTTGGGGTTGGAGGAGAGCACTGAACTGTGTAGGAGAGCATTATGTCTGAGATTCAGGATCTCAGTCATTGTGTTTTGGAAAAAAATACACTGGACCTCCCATGAATTACAAACATTAAGATCAGATATATCACACAAAGTGAAAGACCTCTGCTCCCCCTGCCACTTTAATTCCAGTTCCCTATCATGAATGGAAAAGGTCCTGTAAGAAAGGTTTTTCACTTTGAGATGGTTATCCATGCCAAGCTGGTTTAGGAAATTCTGCAGTCTGTGACAAAATGAATTTCTATTGCAGACACTGAGTAGAATGTCAGCTGAATCTTACGTCAATCCAGGTAATGGGACAGCATCTTCCACTGCATCCAAGAGATCATGTTAGGCTAGAGGGCAACCACATAGCACATGAAATTCAGTCCTTCGCCATCTCACTATTTCTTCCTCCCCTTTAGCACCTGACACCTGGGCAGTCACCTCACCTTATCTAGTGGTAGGGCCAGTCTTGTATTTGAGAGTAGGCTATGCTCACAGAGTTATTGTCACTGCCAGAAATACCTAGCAACTGCATTTGTGAACATTTCTACACAGCGAACATGAGTAGTTGTTGTTCACTATATGAGCAGAAGTGAATTCTGGATTTCTATCCCTCTTAGAGGAAGATTGGCAAATTCTTAGAGGGCTAATTTACAGATGTACATACAAAGAGCTGAAGAGAAATAACTCTTTCCCACCAATTCTATTCTGTAAATGTAGATATCAAATGCTTTCTGGATGTGTGTATTTTCAGCAAATATCTGCTGTCTAAATTAGATGTTTCTATCCAATTATTTAGCAACAGTCAGAATTGAATACAACAATGGGAGTCAAGCAGCCCTCCAGATGCGGTTAGACTATGCCCACATTCCTGATAGTGACATACAAGTGTGTATGTGTGGCTTACACATGGATAAGTCTGGTTTTAGATAGAGTGCAGAGTATATTATGTACCCCTTTGTGCAATGTCCAAAACCCTCCCCATAGCTGTTTGGGACACTGATGTTTGCCAGTAAGTCTAGATCAGGGGTCGGCAACCTTTCACTTTAAGGGCCGAGGGACTTCAGCTCCCAGAATCCCAGGAGCTATTGGCCAACATGGGGCTATTGGCCAACATGGCTGAGGCTTCTGGGAGCTGAAGTCCCTTGGCCCTTAAAGGGGAAAGGTTGCCTACCCCTGTTATACAGGAATGCTGGAAGCTTGATTTTGTCCCAGAATGGGATACTGGAGATCTGTTGTGAAATTACCCAGTATGGATGAGTTTGGGGAGGGTTTTTCAACCAAGCTCTTAAGTTACCACTACTTATGTATGTTCTGCTAAACTTGTTCTGTGGCAGTTCTATAGCAGACTGGGGCAACTTGTTTTTTTCCATGCAGAGAATAGCTGCATTTCTTCAATTTGGCTGGTGTGGATAGGTGAGAATTTTGTTCTCTTTGTGAAAAGAACTGACCCATTTTCCTTTCCTCCCCAAAAAGTTTAATGGGAAGAACTTGAATGTTTCCATATTTTAAATAAATAAATATATAAATAAATAAATAAATAAATGTAGGAGGAAGCAAAGCTGACAGATTTAGTAATAACCCTTTTTATTGGGGACTGAACAGAAATTGCCTGGAGTTAAGTATCAAGGGGCCCCTTGGAGGCCTTTCCCTAAACTCAGCCATTATGGAAACAATGGCATCTGCACAAACTGACTGAGTGCAAAGGGTTCAGCATACTTCTGCACCTGTTTTTCTATTCAGCCATCATGGCTGGTTCCATATCAACTCCAACCATTTTGTTATGATTTATACAAAGTTGACAAGTGGCATTAATTGCAGACTGCTCAGGGGTTTGTATGTTCAGGGTCACTGTTATCAATAGGCATGTTGTCTTCTGGGTAGGGTGGCTGGTTTGCACCAACAGAAAGCAAAGCTGGGACTGTCACGTATCCAAGATCCTCACTCAGCAATGCTATTTCCATCTGAATATCCAAATATTCAAACCAGGTACACCAGGTACATCACATAAAAACAACAAATAGTCTTGTGGTGCCTATTAAGATTCACCAGTGTTCTTTGGCAAAGCATTGATGGACTGCAGCCCACTTTATCAGATACTCATCAGCTGAAGGCTCATTCCCACTTCCTTTTAAATTTGTATTGACATTGGGTCATGGATTCGATTCAGGCTGATGCGTAGTTCCCACTATGGAAGTGAATTATGTCCTTATTCCATGTCATTCCCACAGAACACACACAAGCACTAGTAAGAATGAGCCTGTGCTTCAAAATGGAGGACGCTTTTGGACAGAAGGCTGAAAGGCAGGACTGTGTCCTGGAAAAGGAGGACCTGTGGTCAACCGGTGTGGAAGCCACTATGCCCCTGACTGCAAATGGGTGGAAGATGGCCTCCCTCCCATCCCTGCACCATTCCCAGGGGCCCTCCTGCCCACTGCGGGCTCCGTGTCCGAGGCCTCCGCAGCTGGCCTTACCCCACAGCCTCTTGGGTGTGCCGGACTTGACAGAGGGAAAGTCAGAGGCCCAACAGTGAGATGGGGGAAGGACTTGGGCACCTTGCCCCTGAGGGGTGGCCCTCTGACACACACCCTCCATTCTCAGGTAGCAAATGGTGGCGTGTCCTGGAGGGCTTCAAACACCCAATGAGTTTTCCTCTGACCAGAGGCTGGGGACCAGGCACCCTCTGGGGTGGCAATTCAAATACTCACACCCCCTTGCCCCTTGGTGAGGCGGACATCTCCACCTGAGTTGGAGGGAGGAAGGGAGAAAGCCGCCCTGGGAGGACCGTGCTTCAGCCACCCCTTCTCCTCCTCAGAGTACCTCGCCAGGGAGGTTGCTGGAGCTCGGGGCCTGAGGTGGTGTGAGGATCCCCAGGAGCAGCTCAGGGATGGGAGGGAAGCTGTCTTCCACTCATTTCCAGTCAAGGGCTTTTTGTCTCCCTTGAACTGAAAAACATCCCTCTGGTCACCCGCTACCCTGTCTTTCTGAGAATCACATCTCTTGTTCCCACTGGTGGAACACTGATCCCAATCACTTCTTTTCAAAAGAACCACCAAAAAAACTAGTGTTTGAAAAGAGCTATTAATTTGCATTTGTCACACTTCCAAGCGAGTCTGAACAATCACAGTTGCATCTGAAACCATTTCAAACGGGGAGGAGACACATATAAAGCAATCAGCAAATCGCTTCAAGTCATAGTGGGAATAAGCCCCTAGTGAGGCATTATTGCTGTCTGGCTGAGAATTTAAAAAGCCTTCCCTGTAGTTCAGATCTCAGGATTCCACAGGACAGAATCACAGCAGTTAAAAATGGAATCATAGTGCTATAAATGCATACTATGAATGGGGCTCTGTTCACTGATATGGAAGCTATCAATCACTAATGAACTGAACTGTCTTAAACAGCTAGCTGTGTGGTTTGCAATCCTATGTATGAAGCTTCAATAAGAATCATTCCTAGATGAGCATGCCTAGCCTTGCAGCTTCAGTATTCATTCTGGTCTATTGTTAGATTAAGATTTTGAGGAGGCCGTGGGTGTGTTTCCCTGATGAGACCCCTTTTTTAAAGTGGCCTCATTTCTTTGTCATTATCATTACTGTATATTTACTTGCTATTTGCCCTAATCCAGAAGGAAAGAAGGAAGGCAAGCAGGGATCTGTCTCTACTCTTGTCAGAATTTGAAAGAGCTACTTTTTGTACTACACCACTATCCACATTGACCATGCTGGTTGAATGACTTTGGGTACTAGTCCACAAAACTTTTCTGAGGCTCTTCTGCCTGCACTCTTGGAGGGAACAGGTAAACAGGAAGCCCTAGCAAAGACAACTGGAAAAAGCTGAGTTGGAGGGCTGGGACGATCAGCTTCAGGCCCCTCTGCTGGAATACACATCTTGGCAGCTCCCTAGAAGTGCTGGCCTCTGGCACCAAGCAAAGGGCACTGCCAGCTTTCTAGCCCTCAAGGAGAATGATTAGACAGAGGGCTACTTTACACATATCAGCTACTTGCCAATGGTTGCAGCTAGAAGTGAGAAGGAATTTTGCCTCTTTTGCAGATTTTGATAGCATCCCCCCCTCCCCGATGGGTCTCCAGAGAGCAAATATCTGATATTTAACCCAAACATTTACTGTCCAGTTATTTATCAGTAGCAGTCAGGATTTAAGAGGGCCATGCACTTTGCAACCAACATTTGACAGTTATGTGACAGCTGAGCTGCCACAGCACACAGTAAATCTCTTGCTCGTTTCATTCCTTCATTTACGGGGCATTATTACACATGTTTATGTAGATGTAAGCCCCTCTGACATCAGCAATGGTTCATTCATCGGCATTGCTTAGCAGCTGGGATCTGTCCACCTTTTACAAAGAGATTTAACTTCTTGAGACATGATGGAGTTCTCTGGGGAATGACAGCAATTTACACTGACACATTTTAATATGGCATCCAGCAAACTCAGGAATAGTAATTTACGTTGCCAGAAACAACAACCAGGAATGTCCCTATTTCATCTTTATTTTGATGACCATTTCCCAGAAAACTGAAAATTAAAATTCCTTCATAGTCAGGATAGAAAAAACCTTGAGATTAAAACCCAAATTTACAGCTTTGACTATCACAGCCTAATGAATGCTTCGAATGCTCAACTCTAAAAAAATTGGGCTTGTGTATTCAACCATGCCCATTATCCTACTGGTGTCTTACATATTTGTAAGTTCCCCTATGGAAGAGGTTGGATATTTGTGTCCAATGCCAAAAGGCTGTATTCAGTTCAAGACTGTCAAAACAGAGTCTCACATATGGTGCCATTGTGCATGGATAAGAATGGGTCCACAATGATACAAATTGTGCAGAGAACATTGTAGATGCAGATGTGCATGCAAACTGAGTATTATAATTCATTAATAAGATGATGTTGAGTAACTCTAAGGTGTAAAGTTATGCTCTGTCTCATTAATGCAGGAACTCAATGTTTGTGATGCTGAATTTGGGTTGCTACTTTTGTTTTTCAAGCAATCTCCTGTTCCTTAATATGTTTAAGCACACCTCAGTTAACAATACCTCTGACAAAGAAGCTTCTTTTATTTGACAAGTCATTTTACATGCCCACCTCTTATCTTCTTTGTCCTCTGTCTTGATAGTTTTTAGTAGCATTTATACTAGGAGGATAGTGAAGGAAGGCTGGAGAAACACAGTTTTGGTGTAGTAAACTATGCAATAACCAAATATTGACCTGGGGAAAAGTAAGATTCTGCTCTAGCTGATACCTTGTCATGCCTGCCTACAACAGGGAAGGTAAGCAACAGCTGCCTCCAGAATCCTTTATTGAGTATCTTTGCACAGCAAAACAGAGAGGGGAAAAAAGAGAACAGATAAGCCCCCTTCATCAGGCACACCCAGGTTGTTTGCTTGTTTTAAAATACAGTACTTTAAGTCTGGCCATCAAATTGAAAATCATAAGAAAAGTGGAAGCTTGTGAAAGAAAAAGTCATCCCTGGATGTATTTAGGAAGAAGCTTTCACATGGCCTCTAGAAAGTTCAAAATGTTTTTGTTTACAAATGTGAGGCTTACTTGATCTGGTTGTTTCATTTCACATGTGCATATTGTTAGCTTTGAAGAAAATATTTACTGAAACATATTGACCTGCTTTCCTTTTGGTGACATGTGTGTGTGTGTAGGAACTTATCCCTATTCTTTTCAAGTTATTTCTGCCTCTGGTACCAAATTATCTATTGAAGAAGTGATGTCCAGGAACACATGTACTTTGGTAACTGATATATACCTGTATATATCAGTCGGTTGCAATACAGTCTTCTCCATACTGGGAACAGGCATATTTGTTAAATTTGACGGGAGCAAATAGGAGAGAAATGTATTTCATTTTGTTTTTGGAGAATATACCAATACTTCCCATTGGTTTTTCATATTCAAGATGGGAAAAACTTGAAGTTTAAAAAATTCAAAAGCAAGAGAAAGCCAAAGAGGCAGATTTCCCACCCTGAGCCCATAGTGATAGCAGGATAGTAGGGAATACCAAGTGTTGTAGACTATATTTCAGAGGAAAGAACTGGCAAAACCACCTCTGAGTATTCCTTGCCTAAGAAAACTTGATGAAATTCATGGGGTTTCCATACTTCAACAGGCATCTTGAAGGCACACACGTACATAAACACATTTCAGTCTTCTCTAGCAGGTGAAAATAGTGAGAAGCAACTGAAAAACCAAGCTCTGCCAAGGATCTAAAAACAGCAAGAGGCCATGTACCCAAGAACAATTTTTACAAGCGGCATTTGAGCCAGAGATTGGAGAAGAGAGTGCTATTACCAGTCTGTTTACATTCAAGCTCCTGGTTTTTCACCTTCCCCCCTAGGAGATGTATTAACTTCTCAGTCTATGATTTATTCTTCCAAGACACTAATGGATAAATAATCCCCCCACTTGGGTGGCAGCCCTGCTTCTTTCACCCACACACTATTTAGACTGGAGACAAGCAAGTTGCTGGCAGAAAGATGCAGTTATGAGATATGCAAGAGGAAGAAAGGAGGCATGCAGAATGCTAGAAATGCAGGCCCAGAAAGGGAAGTATAAAACCAGAGCTTGGACAAATTATCCTTCAGGACTACAATCCTCTAGGTCAGTGATACTCAACCTAGTGGGTTGTGGACCAGTACCAGTCTGTAAGCCAATGGGCATGGGAGGTGGAACCTCTGGTATCCTGCACCAGATAGCATAAGAAGGACTGCTTTGGGTAGCTTAAAATAATATAATCCCCACTTTATGCCAATGTAAATCATTTTAATGCTGTTGTGGAAATTGGTATCCTGTATCCCCATGCATAATACTTTTGCTCTGGGTATGCAAGGGCAGCTAGTGGATCCCAAGTGAAGATCTGTCTCCTTGAAAATTGTATGCATTCAAGAGTCATCCAGCTGCCTTTTCACACCTGGAATTGATGCAGCAGCTTTTATCCTTGTCTGAGGACTTCTCTGCACCCTTGGACAGCCAAATGGCTCCTGGGCACATGCCAATGGCTAAAGAGTGTCCAAAGCTGAAGCTGTCCTAGGGAACTTTCAGCTGTCCCTGCCACCAGGAGTGGAGAAGGAACTGCTACCTTGACTCCAAATAGTGGGGCTCAATAACTGTTTTTAGATGGGAGACGCTCAAGACTGGCAGGCAGCTCATTATGAAAAATACAAAAATACAAAAAAATAAAAATAAAAATAAAATAGAGAACCAGCAAGGTATAGTGGTTTGACCATTGAACTGTGACTTTGGAAACCAGGGTTTCAATCCCTGCTTAATCATGGGAACTCACTGGGTGATCTTGGGCAAGTCATACTCTCTCAGCTTCAGAGGTATGCAAGGGCAAACCCCCTATGAACAAATTATAGTCATTGTAGGTCAGAAATAACTTGAAGGCACACACTCCCAACAACAAAAATACAGTGAATAATAATAATAATAATAATAATAATAATAATAATAATACCACTCACTAAAGTAGTTAACAGTGTGACTACCATGAAGGGAATGCTAATATAATAAATGCAATAGTATAACATTATTTAAAACATAACATTAATAAATCAAGGAAAGGGGAAATATATATGGCCCTGTTAAGCAAATGCAAAGATGAGTAGTGACTAAGACATTTTTTGATTGATGATCCATCAGGAGGCTCATAGTGGTTCTAATCATTTAGCTCCTGATCATTTAGGATGGTCCATTTCCCCCAGCCAAGCTTTGGAGAGCAGGGTGCTTGAACCCCACTGCTCCCTATTCCAGGGTCAATGTTCTGGCTATGGATAGCTATGGAAAGTTATGTTCTGCCAGTGTAACTACTGGATGTTGGTCTTTAATGACATCTTCCAGCATCCTCCAACCAGAAATCTTCACAAGCTATTTTTTCACAGGTGAAACTGCTGTTGGAAGGCACAAAGATAGGCTGAGACTTATAGTTAATTGACAACTCTATACCCAGATGTCAGGCCAGTCATGCAAGAAGGCATGGCAGTTTTATCCAAAGTTTAGAAAAATTGCCTTTGGGACTGTAACTCCCAGATTCCCCCAGCCAGTGATGCTGGTGATTCTGGGAGTTGGAGTCCTGAAAGGAAATTATCCAAATTCTCCTCTTGTTTGCTGAAGCATTTGCTGTTTGCCCTCGTGTCTTGGCTTGGGACCTTCTGTAGAGGTTTGTGTTTGGCCACTGTGGGAACCAGGATCCTGGACTAGATAGTCCTTGGCCTAAATTATTAGGGTTGTTCTTTAAGGAAAAGACTGAGGAACTGAAAGGTATACATCGGGGTAGGCAACCTTTCCCCTTTAAGGGCCGAGGGAATTCAGCTCCCAGAAGCCTCAACCATGTTGGCCAATAGTCCCATGTTGGCCAATAGCTACTGGGATTCTGGGAGCTGAAGTCCCTCGGCCCTTAAAGGGGAAAGGTTGCCTACCCCTGGTATACATCATCAAAAAACCATCAAAATTCTGCAGTTATAAAGACCTTTAAAAAAAATACCCAACAACAACTTTGACTGTCACCAGGAGGCTATGAAGTGAGGCTTCAGAGAATCCTACTGAGGACATTCTACATCTGAGAGAATTCAAAGCTAGAGCCGTGTTAGTCTGTAGAATAGTATGTAGAGACATATTGTAACACGAAAGAAGTTGGCAGCATGAGTTTTCGTAGACGTAAGTGTACTTTCTTAGATTCATTTGGACAAAATGTATCTGAGAAAGTAGACTTAAGTCTATGAAAGCTCATGCTGCCAACTTCTTTCTTTCAGTAGGTGCTACAAGATCTCTCTACATACTAGATCTGAGAGAAGCATTTTTGAAATGCCTGTTTTTCCTATAGCACCCTGCCATACCTCATGTCACAGGGGAACCTGGAATTTAGATCACTGTGTCAGGGTTTGGGTAGTACTGATGGAACAGACACCCCCCCCCCTCACCACCAGTACTTCTTCTTTCCATATCTGGATGTTTGATGGCTACAAGGACATTATACAATATTTTGTTTCTTATGATAGCCTCCCTGCCTCTGGCTCAACCATATTGCTGTAATGTAATGTACTCTATCTGGGTCTGCCTTCAAAGAGTGTTCATAAATTTTACAAGTTCCAAGAGCTGCAGCCAGATTATTAACTGGGCCTGGCTACAGGGATTGCTTGTTACAACCACTTGAATGGCTACCATTTGCTTCAGGGCACCATTTAAAGTTCTGGTGATGACTTATAAAGCCCTAACCCACTTGGGGCCGGGCAATGTATCTTCCTTTATGAGCCCATTGAAGCCTTGAGTTCCTCAGGAGAGGCCCTTCTCTCTGTTCCACCACCTTCAGACTTGTTTGGTGGAAACACAGAAGAGGGCCTTTTTGGTGGCTGCTCCTAAACCTCTCTAGGGAGGTTAAGATGCCCACCCTCCTCTCCTTCAGTTGGCAAATCAAAG
Organism: Phrynosoma platyrhinos; assembly: GCA_020142125.1. Classification (NCBI taxonomy): domain Eukaryota; kingdom Metazoa; phylum Chordata; class Lepidosauria; order Squamata; family Phrynosomatidae; genus Phrynosoma; species Phrynosoma platyrhinos. Next base: position 17,830,388 of record CM034707.1, read on the forward strand.
CATCCTTATGCTGAAAGGCTTTTAGAAACCAATTGGGAAGGCCTTTTATTGGTATGCCTTTTAATGAGTCTTAGGGGGGAAACAGACGAGTTCTTCCAGGACGCCGCGGGATGGTGTGCCGCGGGACCGTGGCATCCGCACCATGGCGCACCGTCGGCGCCTCTGGAAGGAGCGCAAAATCAGCGCTCCTTTCAGAAGTCAGTGAAAGTGTGCCCTAAAAGCGTAGGGTGCACTTTCACTGACTTTTCCACTGCAGCGTGTGCGGACACTGCTGTGGGAGGTTGCCCTCGGAGCGCCGGCTGTGCGGAGGGCCAGTGGCTCCGAGGGCAACCTCGGGAGGAGGAAGGGGCGCCGATCGTGCGGCTGCCCCTCCTCTTCCTTGCCTCAAGGACGGCCCAATTAGCCATCTGCCGAGGCCCTTAATGGCTTTAACTTTAATTGTCTTTTAAGTCTTCTAAGTATCTTTTATATTTATACTTTTTATTTATGTTTCATGTTATTTATCTTTTATATTTATACTTTTTATTTATGTTTTCAAACCATACTGTTTTTAATAGGATGCAAACTGCCTTGAGTTCCATTATACAGGGAAAGATGAGATATAAATGAACAAACTTAATTTTAGGTCACCCCTCAAATGTAAAATCTAGACCCCGCACCATTCTACTTGATGGTTCATGCTTAGAATGCTTATTTTTTGCAGGCTATTGTGGCATGTTTTCTGGGTTTCAGCTATACTAATAGTCCTTGAATAACAGATTTCAGAGTGTCATTAAAGACAGCAAACAGACCATTACTTGGCTCACCATCTCAATACTTGAACTTGTTGTGGGGGAGTACTAAGACTCCCAGAATCCCACAGTCCAAAGAAGTAACATTTCCAAATTCTTTTTCTCTATACTAGGGATGGAAAGAATAATAGAAAACAATCAAACAGTGGTGGTGGTGGGGAACAACTGAAGTCCAAAACACACTGCAGAAATAATCCAGTTTGACACTGCTTCAACTGCCCTGGCACTGAGACTTTTGTGTGTGTACATGTACAGAATAAGTTCTGAACTGTAAATAAATTGCACAGTTTTCGACTACTTTCTCACAGCAAGGAGGAAAATGGTAAAATTATTTAGTTATAACTGTGAGACTGAAATTCAGAAAGATTTGCATCCCTCCTTACAAGCAAACACACCACCTTGAAAGGATGCCATTTTCATGTTTCTCTCAGGCAACGAACCACTTTGTTCCAGCTTTGTCACATTCAAATATTGATTCTGTCTCCCTTCTTTGGCCTCCTCTAACCTGGTAAAAGGACTTGCTGTTACTCATTTGTTTTAAACAAGAGAACAGTTGTACCTCAGGTCTTCCCCTTTGGCTCAGATGATGGAACATAACAGGCTCATTAAAGAAAGATGAAGATCATGCCTCTCAGTTATCATCTTAACAGGACACCTTTATGATGGATACATTGCAGAGGTAATGGAGTCTTACAACATCTAAACACGTATGACTACTTATATATATATATAAGACTATGGGAAACTAGGTTGATTCTCTCTCCCTCTCTGAAACTGTAGTCCTTCTCCATTCACACTGCACAGTTGTAGGCTGCATCCACCCTGCATCATTTGGCATCCAGTTTAACTGTGACATCAGTTTCACTGCCATAGATAAATGCTATGGAATTCTTGGCATTGTAGTTGTGTGAGACATTTAGCCTTCTCTGTTAGGGAACTCTGATATCATAGCAAACTATAGTTCCCAGAATCCCAGAGCATTGAGCCATGGCAGTTAAAGTGGTATCAAACTGCATTATTTGTGCACAAAGACGATTATTCCAGATTCCAACATCTAGGAAGAAATTCAGGGTTGAATTTTATATGCATGCTTTCTAATAAGAGAATCACCAGAACATCTGACAATGAACTCAGGGACAGTCTGCTACATAGTCAAAGCAAGGTCACCAAGAATTTGGGAGGAGCAGAACACAGAGCAGCACTAGCCCATTTTAACTGTCTAATAGAGAGTGGAAGTGCATTCATCTCTGGACGTTTTCACACGGACGGCTCTAAAGCCGCCTGGAAGCTGC
>CM034707.1:17900791-17941341 GCA_020142125.1 Phrynosoma platyrhinos
GGATTTGTGTGGGATAACCTACAGATTCCCCCCGTGTGATAACGTCCTGGGAGACAGAAGTGCTTTAAATATTTTGAGCTCTTCTACTCACCATAGCAATACTGAGCACTTAATGGTTCAGTCAAAGATGGATGCTCCACACTGCAGGCATAGCATTCTTTTTGGTGGGGATTGGGCAGGTCGAGTAGGCTGGAGGCTTGGTGGAATCCAACTGAGTCTGTGCAATTCTGCTGGGATGAAGTTAGCTTGAGTCCAGAAAGATACCATGTAAGCTGCACAGGAGCTGGGTAGAAGCCCTCTGTTCTGCAAACAAGGGTCCTCCTTGGCTTGGGTTCAGTTTGAAGCTGCAAGAAAATGATTGGGTGGGAGGGTCGAGCTGTGGGAGGGAGAAAATGTAGTTATCAATCACATGGCCAGATCACACTTCTGTGGCAGGGGCAGGAGTTGCCTTTTCTAGTTGGCATCCCTTCCCAGTTAAACTGTTCCACATCAGACAAAGGCATCCAACCATTTCCATCAAGGAACTTAATGCCCTATCTGTGCTGAAGCTTCACCTCCAGAACTACAATACATACAGCACAGCACATTCAAAGAAAGTAGATTATGATTTGATAATCAATTTTCTGGTAGACTGCCAAGACGCCCTGCCCTACAGAAGTATGGATTAGACAGGTCTTGGTCTTTCATCCAACAGGACACTCCTTATATATATATTTAAAACAAGTCCACTCTAAGAATTATTTAATAGAACTTAGCTATTCCAAGTTAGAGATTCTGAGAATAGTTGCCTGTTTTAGACTGGATAATGTTTGGCCTAGGGATCAAATATGATTCCAAAGGTCATTTCTATGGCTCTCAGAATTTTCCAGAGCCCCCCACTCCCCCCCAACTAAAATAGGTAAATTGCTCCTCCTGGAGTCTCCTGAAACTGCAATCACTCTTTAAATATGTTGCAGGTCCATTCAGCACCAGAAAATCTCATTCTTCAAAACTAAAGTGAAATTTCCAGTCATTTCTGTGTCTCCAGGGCTCCTAGTGTGGCTCATACAACCACAAAATTACACCCACACCCTACACTGGAGGCAATTAAAATACTCTAATGGACTGTGAAATTTCCAGTAAAAAAAAAAAAAGGAGGAGGAGAAAGGTAGCAAGAAAGACATCAGGCCATTCTTATAATATGTACCATATATACTCAACTATAAGTCAACCTCAGGAATATGTGGAAGGCAGGTTTTGGGGCCAAAATGTTGGATTTTGATATGACCCAGGAATAAGTCAAGGATAAAACTTAGGAGCGTGTCAGAAAGGATGTAAAGGGTGAAGCAATGTGAAATGATGTCAAATAACCTACAAAATTCTTGAAGGCATGACTGTTTATGCTCACCCTAAAGGCTGGATGGAAGAGGAGGGAACTACGGTAAATAGTGGTGGTATGATATATTATGGGGGAAGGCAACAAGGCTCAGGTAGGATTAAGAAAATTCACACATTTCAAAATGGAAGTAAAGGCAAGAGTTAAGGTATAGTATTTTCTTTTAGCTGCTCTCGAGCCAATAGTGACCCTGTGGATGTGACCTCTCCAACCCCCCTTTCCTCCACTGCTCTGCTTAGGTACTGTAATTTCAGACCCATGACTGCCCTGATTAAGTCTATCAATCTGGGATGTGGTCTTCCTCTCTTTCTCCTTCCTAGCATTACTGTCTTTTCTAATGAATCATGTCTTTCCATGATGTGGCCAAAGTACAAGAGCCTAAGTTCAGGCTTGATCTTTTCTAGGACCCATTTCTTTGTCCCTTTGGCTGTCTGTGATATCCTTAGCACTCTTCTCCAGCATTACATTTCAAATGAGTTGATTTTCTTCTTATTGTTTTCTTTATGTATGGACATGATGATGAGGCATGGACAATTCTTCTCTTTCAGATCTTTTCTAGTTCTTCCAAGACTGCCCTTCCCATTCATAGTTTTCTAGTATAATATAGTCTTCTAGGTATAGTATTGACTCTTATACTTTTTAAAAAAAGGAACGATCCCCTTCTCTGAGTAGAGGGATGAAAGATGAGAGCTTAGTCTGTCCCAGGAGAACCTAAAAGAAACTCTGACCCACCTTCTACTATCTCAGTGCTCCTTTCAGAGGAAGCACCAAACAGCTGCCAGCACTGTTATTTTCCTGCCCAGACACATAAAAAGGCCAGTAGCAGTGCAGCAGCAAAGAGAATATAGGTGGTCAGTAAGTACCTCTTTTAGGTACCTCCAGGATGGACTAAGCTCCAATCTTTCACTAATCTATTCAGAGAAAGGAATGGGTCCTTTTTTCATAAGAATTAAGGTACAGTACTTATTAACATTGACCCATGGATAAGTCAACACAGTTTTTGGAGGGGTCAATTTTTGACTAACATTTCTAGACTTAAACAGTAAGGTTTAATAACATGCATGTGTGATTCTCCACTTTTCCAGCAGGGGCAGCAGAAAGACAGCACAAATACCATATATGTGCTTGTACTCTGCTCATGTTTTTATTTTCTCAGCAAGGCAGAAAACAAAATGCATAAAGCTTTTTATTTCTTTTTCCCATGTTCAGTAAATTTCTTTTAGCTAACCTGGGGAATGCCCTTTTTTGTCTGAGAAGAATTTATTGGAGTTGATTTTTTTAATCAAAATAATTATTTTGCATCTTCTGACACTTGTTGCAACAAAAAGCATATTTTGCCTTGGAATCCCATACATTTACATGCTTTCTCTTGAATTTCAGAGAAATAAAACATGTACAAAACTAAGCTTACATTTTAAAAATGTGTAAGGTTAAAAAAAATCATTGAATTGAAAATATGTACACATTTCAGTAAATTGGAAAAAATAGGAAAAATGCATACTGGTGGAAAAGTCTATAAAGTGCATCCAAATTTCAATTCAGGATGAAAACCAGTCTCAGAACATGATTCACGGTGACTTACTTGAATAAATAGACAGTTGGCATGATGTAGTGGTTTGAGTGCTGGACTAGAAACTGTGAGAAACCTACGTTTGAATCTCTGTTCAGCCACTGAAGCTCACTGGGTGACCTTGGACAAATCACACTCTCTCAGCCTCAGAGTAAGGCAATGGCAGACCCCCTTTGAACAAATCTTGCCAAGATGACACCATGATAATTTTGCCTTTGGGTTACCATAAGATGGAAATGGCTGGAAGACACACAGCAGCCAAAGCAACAAAAATAACAACCAGAATAAAGAGATACAAGCAAAACATGCAGCTAAAATTATCTATAGAATGAACACTATATAAAATGTTCATTTATAAGTATAGATTAAAAACAGTGCTGCACTAAAACAGAGAATTTGTTATGTGAAATAAATACCTGGTGGAGTTTAAAAGTCTTCACTTGAGAGCAAAAAGAGAAACAGCCTACCCTTCCTAGGAAGGGAGTATAGGAACAACTACAGGGAAAGAACCCTCTTCTCTGTTCCGACTTAACAAGCCTGTGATGGTTAGTGGGAGTGGGATAAGTGCTTCATCCAAAGATCTTAGAGTTTGAGCAGGCTATATGGGAGGATATGGTCCTTTGGATAGCCTGGACACAAGCCCTGTTGGGATAAGGGATGAGAAGAAAGATGGCATAGAGACACAACATAATTTTGCCTTGGGGAGTTTTGCAAAATAAGAGCACATGGGACCTGACACTGTTTACGTGCAAAAAACTTACAACTATCAAAGATTTTTTTTTTTGTCTACTGCAAAATCAATGTACTGTAACAGATCTAACCAGAAGGAAGTAAACCCTGAAGACATCCAAATTGTATGCCACAGGGAAGCATTCTGTGCCTTATGTCACCAACATTTAGCTGAAGCAGACAGATTCTTTCTAAAAGGTTATTATTATTATTATTATTATTATTATTATTATTATTATTATTATTATTACAGTTTATTTATATAGCACTGTACATACAGTTAATAAAATAGATAAAAATAGATTAAAAAGCCTGCTGATGGCATACATTCTGCAAAATAATAAAATAGATAATACAAAGAAAGCAACAAATTAAAAACATCAAATAATGTCCAGTACACTCTAAACAGGAATTTTGGCTGGAACAAATGCATTTTAGAGCTAAAGAGGGCTTAGCTAGGGCAGTTTTCCATTGGTTAATTTGCACAGGAGAACCTGAAGTCTTGTTAGGATGGGGATGTGTACATGTATGTGTGTGCATGTATGCAAAATGAGAACTTTTATTCTCTGCCCTCCCCCCATTATTTCTTTCAGTCCCCAAATGTTAACCATTGTAGTAAATTAGTACTTCAGCTGAACATTTTGAATTACAAAATCCACAAAACAGTGATACCATTACTGGCCAACCAAAATGCACAAAATACATGTTGCAAGCTTTCAAAACTTCACTGGCTTCTTCATCAGAAAAAGACATTACAAATCATATGGGAGGAAAAAAAATTAGTTCCACATTAGTCACAGCCCTGCATTTTGAAGAGGTTGCTGTTTTCAGTTCAGGTATGGTTGGAGGGACATTCATGAAGGACAACCACAACTCCTTCTGGACATGTGAGTACTTCAGGGAAATACTTGACTTTCCGCCAGACAAAAAGAGATGCTTCTTTTGAGATCAAAATTGCTTCAGGATTGAGGCATCTCTGAGCTATCACTGTTTTGTGGATTTTGGATGTTATTGTACATTGCTACATGTCCAACATGGCTGCCCTGGATATGTTATTTAGAATTGAGGAGATCTATAGGGGACTGCTGCTTTGCTGTTTTGGTGCATATCGTTTGGTTAATTGGTCATTGTTGTTTTAGATTAATTGCTGCTTAATTGCAGTTATTTTAAACGTATTGATTTAATAATTTTTTAAGGGGGGGGAGGAGGGATATTGTTTGTTGTTTTAAATGATTGTAATTTTATAATTTTACTGTTCACCACCCAGATTGGTTCTCCACTAGGGCGGTATATAAATAAACTATATTATTATTATTATTATTATTATTATTATTATTATTATTATTATTACATTTTAGGTATCCAAAGAAAAGGGGCAGAAAAGCTACCATGCAAACATAGCAATGAGAAGAGTTCTAGCTATGAATGGGCTTCAGTTGTCTGAAATCCTAGAAATTTAGGGACAGAAGGTAAATTTCACTGCAGGGAAGTATTCTTATCTGGCAGGGCAATGCCCTCATTTGTCCCTTTCCTGTAGCTACAACCTTGGGACAATCTTACTTTTTGTTTCTTTCAACTCTAACTTGACTCTAAACATCAGACAAACATTTATAAGCCAGATTTGTTGGTTTACGGTTTATCTAAAGATATCATTCTCTGCACACCAGAGGGAGCTTCATGCTGCTACACAAGATACCAGCCCTTAACATCAGCCGTAGAAGCAACAACAGCATAAAGCAAACATTTCAAAGATATACCCATGCTAGTCTGTAGAATCAGTACGTAGAGAGATTTTGTAGAACCTTTGAGACTACAGCATGAGCTTTTGTAGACTTCAGTCTACTTCAGATGCATTACATCCAGGTCAGCCAAATGCATCCATCTCCCCAAAGGGTATGCATGGTGCCTCTTACCATAAACTTGAAGCTTTATTCCATTTCCACGTGCCTCGCCTTGACCCCAGACCATCACTTGGCAGGTGTAGCTCCCACTGTCCTCCAAGGAAACATTGGTGATGACCAGGGATCCCTCTCCTGGGCTGAGGAATGTGTCTGGATAGGAGAAGCTGTAGCGGTGTCCTTGATTCACAATGGATTCTGCTCCCTGGGGGCCTTTGAACCAAGATATGGCCCCTTTGGCTGAAGTAGCCTGCCCAGTCTGGATGGAGAAGGCACACCTCAGTGTGACATTGTCTCCTGTGATGGCAATGACTTCTGAAGGAAACTGCATCACAGAATAGTTGGCACCGTGGGCTGGAGAGAGGCAAAATGGTAGCAACTAATCTAGAGGAAACATGATTCTTATATTTGGTCAAGCATCCTTAAGTGCACATTGAAGTCCTTTCAAAATGTAGCTACAGGTTTTGATGAGAAATATAATAGAGACAACTGGAGGGAAATGGGAAGTCTTTTTTATAGGGGTGTTGGGGGTTGAGAATAAGGGGGGATGTAGTTATTGTTGGAATGAAGTGCATTTTTGTTGCCATTATCTTTGTCATATATGTTGTCATTTTTGTATTTGTTTTTGGTGTGGTGTTTGCTATAGTTGTATTTTATTGTTTTTAAAAATTAATATTTTTTTTTTAAAAAATGTAGCTACAGATAAGGAAACTTATATTTTTCCTATCAGCTTTAAGTCTTATGCACAGTCTAGACTGTAGGTTGGCAACTCTCTGGGTAGGAGCCACATTATATCCCCCATTCCCAATTGTACCAGGTTCCTGGGATGGAGGAATCATCAGCTACCATAGAAGTTTCTTTTGCCTCCACAAGTTGTCACATACATTGGATGGTGACTCTATGATACTAGAGAAAGCAACAGAGTGTCTTGCACCATACAGTCCTGCTAGTCTCCAGAGCAGAGGAAATCCTTCTCTTCAGGAAGGAAAGATCCAAAACCCAGGAGGGATTATATTATATTATATTATATTTTCATTGCAATTTTCATTGGCATGGTTCTATTGGTAGCTATAGCAGCACTGCCAATTTTGGCTACATTGTTTTGGTCACTACAACTGTGGAAACACCCTGCCAAAATGGAACTGTGATGCCCATCACATTCTCATACTCTTCAAATGTCCAGATTTGGCAGAGACAGTCCTAATTAATCTTCTGTCATCCCATTTTTTCAGATGCTTTTAAAATCCCCCAGTTTCTCTCTCCTCACTTTCCCCTTTGTTCTCATTTTAGGAGATTATAGCACATGAAATCCATGCTGGATTACATGTGGCTTGTAACCATCAGCAACTGATTTTACTGCACTGCTCCATGCCCGGGCAATTGGCAGCTCATATCCAGCCCAGGCTTCTCCCACAGCTTTTATGAATGGGTTTTTCCATTCATGGAAATCTGCAGGAGAAGCCCAGGTTGGATAGGGGCTGGCTACTGCCCAGGCATGGGGCAGTGCAGTAAGATCTATTACTGACAGTTACAACCTACATGTAACTCGGGTATGGATCCATTACAGATTTCATCTGTGATACTCTCCTATCTCTAATTGCTGCAAGTAGGACTCAAACTGCAAAAGCAGTATGTATTAACTCAGCAGCCTGTAGAAGAAAGAGGAGAATAGAATCTTACCCTTCCCAGGAGGCTCAGGAAAAAAGAAACTGCTGTAGCTACTGTGAGATTATGTATTCTACCTCACAAAAAACCTTTGCCATCTTGACCACATTCTGAAGTTTCTTGGCCACACATGTCCTGCTTTTCATCCATACAATGTTGGAAGATATCTATCTAGGGCAATGCCGTAGTATGGGCTGTAGCCACAAGAAGGCTTGTGTATGTGTATACAAGGTCTTGGTTAAATATATCAGTCCCCTTGCTGAAGTTTTCAGATTTCAACAGAAAACAGAAAGTATGTGGTCTCTCTAAAAGAATGCATGCTAACAGTATTCTCAATTATTAATTGGCTTGGGAAAATCTAAAAGTCTGTAGAATGATCAGTAATTCTTAGAAAGAAAAATTCTAGGGCAAGGGGGGGGGGAACATCTTCCAGACACACATACACAAAAGCAGACCATGGAGGATTGACATTACATGCCTAGCGGCCACAGAATGCTATTGTAAGGAAAAATAGAGATAACAGATTAGTAAAAGAATAATCGATTTAAATAATCAATTATTTGCAGCCACAAACTAGCCAGCTCCCTCACTTCAAAGCAGAGCCAGCCCTGCCTCTTATGATCACAACTGCAAAGAAATATGTATAAGATTCTCCTCTTTGCATATTCTTCTTAATTTCAGTTCCCACTGTGAAGCTTAGGACAAGGGCCTTAACTGATTTATTATTAGTCATATTTATTGATCAGGAAAGAGATACAACTTGGCCCTGGAATCCTGAACAGAAATATGTATAAGATTCTTACATATCTGTAGGATCTGCCTCTACAGATGGGCAAAATCTATCAGTTTTGCTTCTCCCTCATCTTCAGATTTTGCACATTTTAATAAATCCTGGTTAGAAATGAATTGAAATGGCCTTCTCAGGAATCCCTCACTCACCTGTGGAAGGACTTGGAATACCGAGAAGGGCAGAAACTTCCAGCAGGAGGCACACCTGTACCAGCCTCATCCTTTAAGGTAGCTCAGCTTGGCAGTTCAGAAATGAATGAGGTTTCCTCCACAAAAGTGAAAGAGATTAGAATCACATGAAGGGAAACTCAATTGTCCCTCCTAACAAGGCTCTCCCAAGACTTATTGGTTTTTTGAGGCAGAGCAGCTAATGATCCCCATCTCCTAAGTCAAGATGAATATCCTAGACTAGAGTTGTCAGGCCCATCCCAGAGCCTGAAATTTCAGAATGAAAACCTGAGACTTAGGAGTTTTTTGCACAGCTAAAAAATCTGACTTACCTTGCCTGGTTTGAATCCTCTTCTGGGATGCAGCTGGGTATTATCACTTGCATTTTGTCACCAATGCTGCCTCCTGGCTGCATCCCTTCTGAAACTCAGCTCCCAGCCATGCTCAGCTGGCCAATTTTCAAAATTGGGAAGTTCCTGACTTGTAAATCGGCCAGCTGAGTGCAGCTGGGAGCCGGGTTTTAAGAAGGATGCAACATTGGCAACAAAATGCAAGCAATAATACCTGGCTGCATCCTGGAAAAGGATTCAAACTGGAGTTGGAACTTTTAGCTGTGTGAAAAATTCCTTAGGGATGACCCCCTGTGATGTTACATTGCCTGAGTGAAAACTAGAGATAACCTTTAATGGTTATGAAGAAAAGAGGATGTTGCATGACTCAGAGAACAGGGAGGCCATTCAAATTATCTTCAAGGTCCAACTAAGGGAAAACCTTTATTAAGACAGCCATAAACTTAGAAAAATCTCAGTCCTGGGTTTCAGAAACAAATTTTGCTTTACCATTTAAAAAACATGCATTTTTTAAAAAGTGTTTGAAATAGATGTGCAAAAACATGCAGGCAAATAAATCTTTCAAACCACTTTCTCTCCTTTTCAACACAAATGCAATGAAAAAATAAATTAGGCAATCCCTGATCTGTAGCTGTTTCACACTCAAAATCCACGCCTCGCTGTCTCATGGTAGATCCAACCCAGCCTCTTAAGATCCCACAACTGGTAAATTAAATGAGATTTTTCTTATTTTAAGTTCTATGCCTGTTGTGATCCCTGGCCTTAACTCTTGTTTTTAAATTGTTATGTATTTCCATTTATTCGTGTACTCACATTTATATACAGGTACTGCCTTTCTTCCACAAATGCCCTGTGAGGAAGTTCAATGAAAATGACAAGCCCAAAGTTCATTCAGCTGAAACTAGAACCTGAATTTATGATGTCTCAGTGTAATGTCCCATGTCCTCTAACTGTCCAGATTTGGCATGGAAAATCCTTATTAGTCCTCTGTCATCCCAAATATTCTGGGGCTTGTAAATGGTCCTAGTTTCTTTCTTCTTCTTCTACTTTCCACCTTTGTCCTTGGCTTACTTCCACTGGTGCAAATTGAGTTTAAAATCATCTGGTATTTGTTGGTGGTCTCCCATCCAAGTACTAACCAGGGCTGACTTTTCTTAGGTTCCAAGATCACACAGGATCTGTTGCCTTTGGGGCATTTAGGCCCTCAACTCTCACTTTAAATAGCCCTATTATTTCCTATTCCTTGGTTAGTGCACCCTCCCATTCCTGGTCTGTTTCCCTGAAGCTCCCCATCTGTAGTTGCTGTCTCTCTTTCTTCCTCTCTGAGCCATCCTCCATCCCCTTTCCTTCTGAATCCGCAATGGAGTTGGACCAAAATGTTAGCATTGAAAAAGAGGACATGTCTGGAAAGAAGGAGGACTTATGGTAACACTTCAAAATGAGTGGTGAGGGCTGCATATAGATGGTGAATGATGAAGGTAGTGTTCTTGAACAATAATAGACTCACCGGAACTAAGGACTTTATCACATCACCCTGCATTCCATCAAAATCACGCTACTTTAAGAATGAAAGAATGGAAGCATAGCAGTTTGCCATAATTTCTTATCACACTTTCTTCCATGATAGTGCCTTGGTGATCCATGGTTGTGTAATCTGTTTCCTGCACTGCCAAATCCCACTTTCCAGGAGATAGGAGACAAGTGGTTGTGGCAGCCAACAATCTCCTGAAGCCGGCTGCTATGTGAATGAACACAACAGCAGCCAACTTTGGGAAGGTGTTGGCACATGTTATCACTGCTCCATCCTCTCCCAAAGTTCAATGCTGCTGTGTGCACATTCATACAGTGTCCCCATGCATCAAAAGGAGATAGGGGAAGCAATCATGGCTGCCAACCACCTCCCAAAACTGGCTGATGTATGAATGTGACACAGTATTGGGCTTCAGGAAGGTGTTGAAAAATCACATCCATGCACATCTCTTGACTGCCTGAGAAGCAGAACTGCACCAGAAAGGACCTATTGCATGAAGGAAGTAATGGAATAGCAGTAAGACTGAGAACCTATTCATGGCCTTTGTCTCCATCAGTGAATAAGATGCACTACAGTAATGAACATAATCCAAGGAAGGGGCAGGACAGACACAACATCATGTGATAAATGCCAGCCCAAAACACTTTAATCCTGTTAAAATTTTGCTTTTCTAGCCTTGTGTGATTAAAGTCCTAATAATCTCAGTTATGCTACTCTTTTTCTTCATTTCAAGGTGGGGAGGGGAGTTAGGCTGAGTTTTCCTAGTGTAATAATACAATGTAATAATAAATAAATAGTCTAATAATACATTGGTCCTGGTCCAGCTGTATTGCATTCCTTTTTGAAATGATAATGGTTCTAAATTTGCAAGTGTCAGTTTTGTGTAAATCTCTCTCTTCCTCTTGGGGTGTGAGTTTCCTCTTTTGGGGGTGCATGGCTAATTCATCAGTGGCCATCCTAAGTGTATTCCATGCCATGGAGAATTGTCTTCAGAATTCTCTACCTACAAATTTGCCTTGTGTGCATCATGTTCTTTTTATTTATGTCCCTCAGTAATTATCAACAACATGCTCTGAAATCAGCTTCTGCAGAGTGAATGGTTTATCTTGGGTGGTGCCAAAGCCCAAAGAGACCATATCAGCTTGCCATCTTCAGCCTCCTCCCTTGAAAAATTCTAACAGGGTGGAAATGCTGAACATTTGGTCTTAACCATTAGCCAGGCCTAGAAAAGGACAATAACCTGCTGTGACACTTTTATCAGTTACCAGCTCTATGATTAGGATGTTTGATTACTATAAATGAGTGAGTAACAGATAGGAAGGAAAACCAATATTTTCCATGTGTGTCACTGATCCATGGAGGTTTGCACCACTAGAGCAGGGGTCCATTCACAGCAGAAAATTAGAAAATTATTTTTCCACTTTAACTGCCATGATTCCATCCTGTGGAATCATGGGGTTTATCGTTTAGAGAAGCACTGGGCTCAGACTGCCCCTTCCTAAATTGCAAAACCCAAGATTTCATAGGACAAAACCATGGCAGGTTAAGTGGAATATATGTGGCTATAATTATTTTGTGAAAATGGTGTCATATGTCTGGTCTCAAGGATTGGCACTGTTCAGTGTGTGCATGTGTCTGGGGAGGTGGTCACTACAGATTTCCAGACAGCCCTGATCTTGCTGCTGCTCCTTTTGCCATTCTTACAACAGGATGGAACAGACTTTGGGAATGGATGCATATAAAACTGGCAAGGATCAGAGATAAATATCTGTCTAGCCTGACTTCCAATCAGTCACAAAAGAACTTTGCTAAAGCTAGCATCTTGGTGATTTAGACCAAGAACATTTGCTTGGTCTTCCTTTGCTATTCTTCTCTCCCTTGGGCATATCAGCATAGTCCTGTAAAATCAGCATCCTAATGTTATAATGAACCAATTCTTCTTACCTGCTGTATGAAATTTGCATTCTACCTTGGTTCTCCTGGCATAGTTCTGGAATCATAACAACCTTATTGTGATGGATTAACCATTTAACCAAATGAAACTGATAGCAGTACACTGGTCCCTTCCAATTTGTGGCTTTGACTTTTGCGGCTTTGATTATTCATGGATTTTATTAATATGTTCTCTCTAGGAATATCTAAGTCCTCCAGCACAATTCTATGCTCAGCTTTCAACAAAAGTTGCATGGAAGGACCTAGAGATGCCTAGAGAGAACACTCCACTAGGCATTTGTAGTTCCTCCAGTGCAATTCTATGGTCAATGTGTGGCAAATATTGACCACAGAGTTACACTGGAGGACCTAGAGATTCCTAGAGAGGTGTTCTCTCAGGTAAAAATATAGTGTTTTTGATATTTGCAGTTTTTCCACATTCATGGGGGTCCTGTGCCCCTAACCCCAGCAAATGTGGAGGGACATGTGTATATATGTGTTAGACAGCAGGAATTAATATAGTTGCTAAGCTTTCAGAATCTCACAGAATAGTTTTTCTCCAACTAAATTATTTTTCTTTTAAAAAAAATGCACAATAACTCAGAAGGAAGCCTATTGAGTTCAATGGGACTTACTCCCAGATGAGTACATATCTCAGCCGCACAGAGACATCTGTTTACTCAGAGGTAAGCTATCCTCCCCCACACTTCCTACAGGTAGATGCAAAATGTAATTCGTTGTTGTTGTTATAAATTATACTGTATTTTAAACTTGTTAAAAATAATCACACAATACAAATGTTATCAAAGGAAGTAAAAATAGTTAAAGTAGAAAAGGAAAAGCTTAAATCTTTTTAAAGAGGACAATTGTAATGCTAAGTAATCACAAGTGTAATATATACACACACACACACACACACACATTTTTTCTTTAATGCTCTTTTTTTAGCTTAAAATGTTTAAAACTGGATGATAAATAACTATGTAGGCAGATAAGAATTGTAATGTAATGTAAATATGCACTTATCATAATAAAAAAAATTATACTGTATTTTATTGCTTTAAAAAAAACACCCTGTTTGGGCTTACTTTCCAAATATAGAAAGTAATATAGAAGTTGTTATGTGTCTTCAAGGTATTGTTGGCCATTGCCTTCATCTGAGGTTGAGAGAGTGTGAGTTGCCCAAGGTCACCCACTGTGTTTCCATGGCCAAGCAGGGATCTGTACCCTAGACTCCGGAGTTGTATGCCAGCACTCAAACCACTATGCCGTACGGGCTCTCAAGGACTGTATAAAGCAGGCAGTTTCAGCAGTTATTCCTTGTCACAGAAGCTCTACCTGCTGAAATGTCTTCTTCTTCACAGCCTTAAGGGATTTGGAGCCCTGTCTCTTATTTTGACCTAGCATCCCCAATCATTAGCACACAGAGATGTGTTGTATGCCTTCAAGTCATTTCCAGCTTATGGTGAACCTAAGGCAACCTTATCACAGATTTTTCTTGGCATGATTTGAAGCCTAATCTCTAGGGACATAGGGCCTCGGCAGACGGCTAATTGAGCCGTCTTCCGGGCCCAGAAGAGGAGGGGCAGCCGCACGAGCGGTGCCCCTTCCTCTTCCCGAGGTTGCCCTCGGAGTCGCTGGCCCTTCGCACGGCCGGTGCTCCGGGGATGACCTCATGCCGCGGCGACCGGACGCGCCGCGGCATTTGAGTCAGGGAAAGTGTGCCCGCCACTTTTAGGGTGCACTTTCCCTGAAATCTAAAAGGAGCGCCAATTTGGAGCTCCTTTTAGATTCACCACAGGAGCACCGCGGTGCGGAGGCTGAGCTCCGCCGGCGCTCCGACCCACGGCATCTCCGGGGCCTCCGTCTGCCGAGGCCCATAGTTCAGTATCCAAACCACTATACCACACTGGCTCTCTAGAGCAACCAGAATGGCTGGGGTGAATCCATGTTGTTTGTCCCTAGTGTTCAGCATTCAGAAGCATGCCCTGTTAACCCCGTTAGCTCTGTGACAAGTTATCTAGGGCACAGGATGCATTGCTGCTAGCAATTGTTGTAACTTCTTGATTATGCCACAAATCAAAAGAAAGAGATGTAGCATGTATTGATTGCATTTTTTTATGTAGAGAGGCTGCTGTGCGGCCAGTAAGTTGGCCTAACCTAGATATTTCGTGGTTAGCAAAGCAACCAGATGATGCACCTAGGCCCCAACCTAAGCTGAATCCCCTCAGAGATGGCCTAGATTTGGTCAGAGATAGAATAGCCACACAGTTCATTCTCTGAAGCTTTCCACCACCATCAGAAACATGAGGGACAATTGAGGTGTAGGGAGCTGAGTATGCACGTAATGAGTTGCAAATAGCATACCTGGGCCAAAACAAATGAATTTCAACAGGGAGAAATGTAAGGTGCTACACTTAGGCAGAAAAAAATGAAATGCACAGATATAGAAAGGGAGACAGCTGGGTTGACAACAATCCATGTGAAAGGGCTCTATAAGTCCTAGCAGACCACAAGTTGAACATAAGTAAAAAGCCAGTGTGCTTCTAGGCAGCATCCATAGACATATAGTGTCTAGATCAAAGAAAGTAACAGTACCACTCTATTCTTCTTTGGTCTGGACCTACCTGGAATATTGTATTCAGTTCTGGGTACCACAATTCAGAAAGGATGCTGAGAAGCTGGAGTGTGTCCAGATGAGGGTAAGCAAAATGGTAAAGGATCTGGAAACTATGCCCTATGAGGAGCAACCTACGCTATGTTAGCCTGGAGAAGAGACAATTAAGAGGTGATATGATAATTCTGTTTAAGTATTTGAAGAGGTGTCATATTGAGAATGAAGCAAGCTTGCTTTTGGCAGATCCAAAGAATAGGACGCGGAGCAATGAATTCAAACCACAAGAAAAGAGTATGTTGGGAGTAACTTCCTGAAAGTAAGAACTGTTCAACAGTGGAACACACTCCCTTGGAGTGTGGTAGAATCTCTTTCTTTGGAGGTTTTAAACAGAGGCTGGATTGCCATCTGTCGGGAGTGCTTTGATTGTGTCTTCCTACATGGCAGAGACTGGATGGCCCTTGTGGTCTCTTCCAACTCTATGATTCTGTAATTCTAGGTGCTGCATTTTGTCATGATCCTGCAGTAAAGTCACAAGGGACAAATAAAACAATGAGAGGGGAGGAAAATTATAATTTTGGGATATCTAATGAATACCAGCTGAGATCCTGCATTGTCAACATAACTACAATGACAGAGCTCCATCCCATTGTTATGTGTGACAATGTTATCACCCCAAAACCTACCTTTGCAGCCTGGCAGCACCCCAACTACTGCATTTCTGAGGTACTGAATCTTGGGGTGCTTTGTGGAGTGACATCTGCTATGCTCTCTTGATCACAGGGCACCCCATAAACAGGCAGCTGGAGAGACCCTTCAATGCACAACATCTTGTCTCAATCATTGCCAATCTGTGATCTCTCCGAAATGCTTCAGCCAGGGGTCTGCTGGTAGGTGTATGGATTCATACTTGCTCATTTATGACTATGAACACAAATCCCCAGCAGTTATGATATCTTAGTTCACCTTACCTTCTCATAACTGCTGAACAAGATCCCAGTCTGTTTCCAGGTTACTTTTCCAGGTACTTTTCAAAAGCATTTTGAGGTATTCTGGAGGCAGTTTAATTGGAAATTTTGTCATACTGTATTCCATTCTCTTACTAAAAGAAGGGTTCCCCTCCCAGTAGTAACAAAAAGTAATGATAAAGTAACAAGTAATGCAATTTTTAAAATCTTGTTTTTCTTCTTCCAAGCTGAAAGCAGCATATATGACTCTCTGCTCCTTCCTCTTTTACTCTTATAACAACCCTGTGAGGTAGTAAGGTTGAGAGATAAAATGATTGATCCAACATCATCCAGTTTCTTGGTTCAAAGGGGCACGAACCTGGTTCTCACAAGTCCCAGTCCAACATCCTCCTGCTTCAGACGAGCAGTAAGAGGTGGAAGAGTGATTTGACATCCTAAGAAATGGATAGGACACTTAATATGACAGCCCCCTCCCCCAATTTTCTTATTGTTGCATCCTCAATGGGGACCTGGTTATAAGAATTGAATCTTCTCGTTGTTGTCTGGTTTTGACCCTCTTGAATTTTCTTGGCAAAGTCATATCAAAATGTGCAAGCTAATCTCCCATGTTATCAATATGTTTGTTGACTCTCTCCCAAGTTATTTTCCTGACCTGCCCATAAGCTTTTATTATTTTCGTATTGGGTACCTCAAATTCTTAGTGGGTCTTGCCCACAGTGTACAAATTTGACATAAACCCACCTTTAACAAATAAAAGCTCCAGCCCCATTGGGGCAACAAGGCTTAATGTAGTTTGTAGAACTTATGTGCTTGTATCTTTGTACAAATCAAATCAACCAGAAACCATAGTGAAGCTGCTTTTAACTTATAACCATGTAGTTGCCTGAAGTTGAGATCTAGCCTATGGCCATTCAGTTCTGTCAAATCATGGCAGCATCCTTTTATGGTCACTTAAAACTCCCACACTGCCTTCCTTTTAAAGAAAAACATTTGTTGAAATGAAAGATTTTTGGATAAGTTTTTTCTGTTGTATAATTCAATATATACAGACACTTTTTCTCCATATCCACCTCTTGCAAGTGATCTCTGGTGTGCTAGAAGCAGCATCCCTGTTGCAATTCCTCCTTGCACCAGAGATCTTTAGCCAGAGGGGGATGGAAATGTCAGTCTGCCATGCCCCAACCAACAGAAGAACAGAGGAAATATGATAGCAACCAAAATGGTGAAAGGTCTGAAAACCATGCCCTATCAGGAGAGGCATAGGGATCTGGGTATGTTTAGCTTGGAGAAAAGAAGGTTAAGAGGTGCTAGAATAGCCCTGTTTAAATATCTGAAGGGATGTCACAGTGAGGATGGAGCAAGGATGTTTTCTGATGCTCCATAGAATAGGATCCAGTGCAGTAGATTCAAGCTACAGGAAAAGAGATTCTACATTAACATTAGGAAGAACTTCCCGACAGTAAGCAATAGCATAGACATATCTATACCACTTATCAGTGAACTAGCATTCCCTAAGCCGTTTACAGTGGTAAGCCACTTGTCCCCTATAAGGTGGGTACTCATTTTACTGACCTGTGAAAGGACAGAAGGATGACCCGTATTTAACCACTGCACCAACAGGGCTCCCTGGTGGAAGAACATTAGGAAGAACTTTCTGACAGTAAGAACTGTCCAACAATGGAACAGGTTGCCTCAAAGTGTGGTGGAGTCTCTTTCTTTGGGCTTTTATACAGAGGCCGGATGGCCATTTGTCGGGCATGTTTTGATTGTGTGTTCCTGCATAGCAGGGGTTGGGCTGGATAGCCCTTGTGATCTTCTTCCATTCTATGATTCTATGAATGCACATGAATCTCTGGATGCACAAAAACCCCATCATTTCTACATCCTGATGAGAATCCTTTGGTTACCATCTGTAATCTGCCATATTTTCAAGTTGATTCTTTTGAAGTTTCTCTTTTACTAGGACTATACATAGTTCAAATTGAACTTCCCAGCTCTTATTATTATGCTCTGTGCTGCTTTTTTACTATTACCTAGAAGGCAAGGAAGGGAGGGAGGGAGGGAGGGATACATGGCCCTCACTCTACTTTGGCTTTGTAAAAAAAACCCATGTAGCAAATCAATATTGCTCACTTGATGATCCAAACCAGGTCAGTTTTCTCATTCTGTTACCACAAACTGAAAATGGAGTGGTGACTAATTACAGTACAAATATAGTTAGACAATGAGAAAATGAACAAAAGAGAGTAGGTAGCCTGGGAATGTCAGGAATTTGTAGAGCCAGGATTATAGACAAAGTGGAGAAGTTGGTATTGGATCTTTGTAAGGTGGAGTCACAGGGCTGGGCACAAAAAGTTTGGCACTGACCATGATAACGTTCACTATAAAGAGAATGCTCTTGCTCACCATGATTCCAAGATTTACCTCAGGAGAGAAAGAATCAGTGCAAAGATGAAATTCCAAGTGGTGGCTGTATTTCTGGTCATCTGCCTGCTCTCCTTGGAGGGTGCTAGAGCTACACCATGGGTAAGGATAAACGTGGCGCATAGGCAACAAAAAGAGTAGTCAGGGAATATGTCTGGGTGTGTGATGACAGTTCAAAGATATTCAAATATACCGCTCCTCCCAAACTCAAAAATTCCACATTTCATATTTCTTGAACTTTCTAATTCAACTGCAGCAATTGGAGAGTGATGTGTATTTCATGGCACCAAAAATGGCATCACCGCTTGCTAAGGCCTGAAGAGTAAACTCTGGTCTAAGGCACAAGAAACGGAATGGGAATATTCAAATATTTTTTTTCAAAATGGCCAAAATGGTGTTTATTGAGTGCCAAGAAGCCCTGCCAAAAAGAATCCTAAATTAATGAGAATCTGCCACTTGGACTTTTTCTGTGCTTTTTGTGAAGAAAGCAACATTTTCTGTTCAGGGAACTGTTTTTTCCTACATGGGTGCACAGATATATATATATATATATTTGCACAGAAAACACTGTTTCTTATACATAAAATGCTGATTTCTTGTGCAGAAATGCCATATGAAAACTTTGTGCAGAGACTGAATAGTCTTCTAAAATTGCCCAGTTTTCAAAGATTTTTTAAAAGCAAGAAGTAAATTGCTAAAATTAAGGTAGGAAAGTGAATAATCAAATCCCTACTGAAGAAGAGGGTGGATTTTTTAAAATCCAAAATTTTATTGAAAACAAATTGCATACATGAATAAAATGATCTCAGTTTCCTTTACATTTCTTTGTTATATCTTCATTCATTTGTTTCATATACTTCATATATTGGGACTTTCCATATACTTAAATTCTTCCTTCAATAAAGTTTGTACAGGTTGTAAAAAGAAACTGTATCTTCTTTCTATAAACTCATTACTAAAATGTTTATGTCTTGTTGATACTTTTATTTTATAGGGTTGGGCTACTATCTTTATTGGTCTTCTTTATGTTTCTCTGGTTTGTGTGACTTGTTCCTTGAACTTCGTCTACTTCCGTTTTGTGTCTGATTACTGAATATAACTTCAGTATACTTTGTGATTTTTGTATTCTTTTGACTTTGTTATCATCTCTCTCTCTCTTATGTTTCTCGTAAAGTAGTTAATTGCTCCATTTGTTTTTACAGTATTGCATAATCCATTCTAGTTCTGTTTCATCTGAAGATTTGCTATTTAGCCAACAAGTCAGTTTGTCCATTTCAGCTGCATGTACCAATTTAATTAACCAATCATCTACTATAGAAATATTATTGGATTTCCATTTTTGAGCAATAAATACTCTGGCCAAAGAAACCATATATAGATTTCCCCCCCAATTCCCCTCCCTAGCCTGATTTGATATCTTATTAATCATGTTTAGTAAATAGACTTCAGGTTCTATCCGAAAGTTTATTTTCAATATTTCACAGATAGCTATATGAGTATTTGTCCAGAATCTTTTTATTATGAGACAGTTCCACTAAATGTGGTACCAGGAGCCCACTGCTTTCACACACTTTCAGCATTTATCTCCATATACATGGAATTTGAAGCAGAATAGGCCTGGAAGAACTGTTCCTTGCTTCTGTTTCCATACTCTCCTATCTGTTCTACTGTTTTCTTTTTTTTTTAAAGGCAAAGAGTGTGTACTGTAGTTCCCATTAGCCCTAGCCAGTGCAGAATCATGACGTGACTTGTATTCTAACAAACAGACAGACCAGTTCAATGTTCCCTATTTCTATTTCTTTAAAATAAATTAATTTATTTTACTTGTCCAACCAGTCCTTCAGCATTGTCCTTGAAGAACTATGGTAGTTCTGTTGCTCTTACTTCTCTTACTTTAAATATCACAGTCCTTGGTTCCAGAGTTCACTACAGATTCTATAGGCCTTAACCAGTTATGATACATAGGGATTCAGGATAATTTTTGTGTGATTCCTATTTCATGAAGGACTTACCAATTTTGTACTTCATGAATCATTATGAGACTCAGAATGTACTTATCCTTTGGAAAACTGCAATGCAAATTTCTGAATATAAAAATGCCCATAAGAATTAATATATTATATATTCTCATTATAAGTCTAGAAATTTTAGTCAAAAATTAACCTAAAAAACCTGGGTTGACTTATCCATGGATCAAATGTAAGTACTGCACTTTAACCCCTGTCAAAAAAAGGAACCATTCCCTTTTTTAAAAATAGAGTGGCAAAAGGCAAGAGCTTAATCTGTCCTGGGAGCATGTAAAAGAAGTACTAGACCCCTCTGCTATATACATGAGGTCAACTTACAGATTTATACATGAGGTCAACTTACAGTTGAGTATGTACAGTAAGTGAATTATGTGCATACTATTGGGGAAATGTGCAAAATATCAGAAAACATATTTAAAAAATGTGTACAGTAACCAAATGTGTACCAAAATTATGTATATTAGGACAATGCACAGAATAGTGCACCGAAATGTTTGGTTTCTTTTTAGTCACAAACTAGTGTGGGGAAGAGACAGAACAAACATTAAATGGGAAAGATGGGAAACCACCATTCTTAGTGGAGTTCATCCTAAGTGAGATGTCCTCCTGAATGAGTCTATTTTGTTCTTTCCTTTTGCCTAGCCCTTGCCATTCCTATAGAGTTGCCAACTTTTTTCTGATTTGATTCATATGTCTTTAATTATCATGGTGTGAGTTGGGGGGAGAGACATTTAGCAAGTAATGCACTTGCTGAATTTCTACATATCTGGCAGATTGCTGCTGAGGCATAAGAGTCCTGTCAGGAATCAAGTTGGCAACCTTAACTTTCTTTCAATCTTTACCAGGTGCTTGTATTCTGCTTCTCTTGCTCCTTCCCAATTGTAGTTGTTTCCCACTTATCTAGCTTGGCTTCACCATCCAATTTCTTTCTAGAGATATATTCCAGATCCTGACCTGGTTGGTGCCACTGAAGTCCTCAAGATGACTATGCTCCAGGGAATTCTTTTTGTTCTTTCCAGTTGTTGACCGAACAGGGTAACCTTTCTGTTCCTTTACAGGACTCAGGCAGCTTTGATGGCAACAAGGTGGGAAGTGGCAGCATGAATGACAATGGAGTGAGTATCCAGAAATTCTTTGAGTTTCAAGCTGATCTGTAGTACTGCTGTATGGTATATAGTTATGTGTTATTTCTGTAGTTATAGATAATGGTCCAGCGGATTGCGCTTCCTTTTCTTTGATACCCTGTGGATAAATGGAGAGACAGACAGATATAGTATGTCTGTCTATATGTATTTATTAAATCATAAGAATTCCTTTTTGAAATAAAAAGGTTAAATTTATCCATAGCTTATCTCTCTGTTAGCCAGGGATGTAGCTATAAGAAGGACATAATGAAGGCATTGCCCTCCCATATAAAATTTTGTCCCCCTAAAATTTTCCTTCAGTCCCCAAATTTCTAGCATTGCAATCATGTAAAACTTCAGAAAACATATCCAGAGTAGCCATGTTGGCCATGTAGCAAAGTTCAGTAACACAAAATCTACAAAACAGTGATACCTTTATCCGCCAACCAAAATGTAAAAAATCAAAGTTTCACTGGTTTCTTCATCAGGCAAAGATGTTAAAAATCATATAAGAGGAAAAAATCATCATAATTTCTTTTTTTTCTCCTAAGTGTGAATAATTTTCATTATCTCACTCTCTGCAATGCTAAAATTTGGAAACTACAGGGATTTCTTTTTTAAAGATGGAAGAATTATTATTTGGGAGGGCAATGTTATAATTTCGCTTCTCCAGTAGCTACACCCCATAGTACAGTAGGAGACTATTTCAACTTTGAAGAATTGGTTTTTACAATGAGGGAGTATAATTTTTAAAATGGGAGCAATTGTGCTATGCTAATTATAGATTATGTATTGGGGGATATTCCTAATTCCTACTTTGTTTGTTTTTTATGTTCTAGAATTCCTATGGGAATGGAGATTATGGAGGAGTAAGTATCATCAAGTATATACACAATCAATATAAATTACTTTCTTATTTAGCTATACTATATCATAAGGTGTCCTGAGATTTTGACAACACAAACTACCCTGAAGACTATTTTTATGATAGCTCCTGGACCAGCTACCTCGAGTGTCACTTTCAGGAGCAAAACATTATGAACAAATCAACCCAAATTAAGATATGTGCTGGTGGATCCCTAACCTCCTGGTTTCATAGCACAAAAGAAAGTTTGGGTGGAAGTAGAGAGAATGTTTTCTTAGGAGCATGGGAAATAGAGATGGATTTATTACAGCTAAATGCTTTGGTTGGTGGAAGTTGGTCACAAGAGTGTAAAGAATATTCATCATCCCACCACCACCCATGCCTCACTGAGACAAAGTAAGATACTTGTTGAAAAATCAATGGCTGCAGTGAAATTTTTCACTTTCTGTGTAGAGATTGGTGGTGGGAGGATATTTGTCATTATTTGTTTTCAGGGCAAACCTGGTTTCCCAACACTCAGAAAACCTGGTTAGGAAGAATAACACAAATATGAAAAATCTATGCAGTTTTGCTCAACATTCATAGTTTTTGAAAACCTCCCCCCCCCCACACACACACACACTGAGAAGCATAAATGCATATTGGTTTAATACAGA
Source organism: Phrynosoma platyrhinos (assembly GCA_020142125.1). Lineage (NCBI taxonomy): Eukaryota > Metazoa > Chordata > Lepidosauria > Squamata > Phrynosomatidae > Phrynosoma > Phrynosoma platyrhinos. The sequence continues at coordinate 17,923,477 of CM034707.1, forward strand.
AAAATGTATATTTATGAAAAATAAATTGGGGGGGGGGGATGTAGACAGGCAGCCTGGGCCACTGCAGGAAACAGAGGATCAAGGCCAAGGATGCCAGACATGTCAGCCCTGATACTCCTTTTTGCCACCTTGGAAAGGAGTAGCAAAATGCTGCTTCTTTCCAAGGAGGCAAATAGGCTGCCCTAAGAGCTGGTGCACAGCTCTTTAGCATCCCTTCCAGTGCAGTGTATCAAAACGCTGAGCCAGAAGGATGTCCTGATGCTGTGTATTGTGCATAATCGGCGTGGAGTTGAGGTGGCCAGCATTTGGCTGTCCCTCCCCATCCCTGCCTCCAGCCCAGCTCTTTGGGGCCAGTCTGTAGAAGCTCTAAATAACCTTTCCAATTTGTTAAGTGAAGCAAAGAAACACAGCAAACAAGAGGACAGGTTTTGAGTCAGAAAGGTGCAAAGAACCCATTAAATGCTTATACTTTTCAGAAGTATAAGCTGCAATAGTTGTAATTGTATGCACAATTTGTGGAAAAACGTGCTGTGCAAATGTGAATAGTTTTTGTAAAAAGAAGCAGCAGCATAAAAATCTTCCACTTTTTATCTAGAGAGAACAAACATTTTGAAATTTTCCTTTTTTCCTTATGAGAATTAGATAAGTGAGGATTTATATGTTCTGAGTTCTCTTGTGTGCCCTTCTGAAACCATTAGCCTAAAATCCAAATGGCTTAACCGTTACTGCAAGTTGAGTCTCCCTTATCTGGAATTCAAAAATCCAAAATATTCCAAAAACCAAACATTTTTCATGGGTGGCTGAAATAGGGGTACCTTTGCTTTCTGATGATTCAATGTATACAGACTTGTTTCATGCAGAAAATTATTAAATATATTGTATAAAACTACTTAAGGCATATACAAAACAAATAATTTTGTATTTAGACTTGGGTCCTAACTTCAAGATACCTTTATATTATGTACATATCTGCAAATCTCAAATCCTTACCTCCCCCAAAAAATCCCAAACCCAAAACACTTCTAGTCCCAAGCATTTCAGATAAGAAGGAGTCAATCTGTATAAGTATTACATGTTGGGTTGTCAGATTCAAACTGGGACAGGGCAAACCAATATATTTTGCTTCCTAAGCTAGAGAATGCCTCAGTGTACCTAATGGTTGAGCCGGTTCCATTTTTTTATGCTTCTCTTGGGGAATATCAACAGTGTCTTCTATCACAGCAGCATCAGCTTGAGCAGAGTGTTGGAATAATCCCTTTGAGAAAACTATTTCAAAACATAACACCTCTGCTCCATGTAAGATTGAACAAGACAATGCTAATTCATAGATCACCACATATCTTTTGCTGCACTCTAGTGGTTAGAACATAACAAAATATTTTCACTCACTCCTGTGCAGAGTAGGATGTAGCCTAAGCCAACTAAAATTGATCCCAATTAGTCCAATGATTTGTTGAGAAGTAGGAGGTGCTAACTGCACCTCATTTCCCTTTTTTGGCTCAAGGAAAAATAGTTTAGGAAGGAGTGGTGACGAAGACATAAGTCTTGACATTTATAGCTGCTGTCTAGGAACTACCAAGCATGTGCTGCCATTACAGAAGCTGATACAGCTTTGAAAACTACCATTGTGCATTCCAACAAGAATGGAATTTAATCTGAGGAGCAAGGTTTTCAATTTCAATTTCCACACTGGTGATTCCTAGATGCCATTTAATATTTTCAGTAATGTCACAGAGTGATACTATCTCAATGCTCCAGCACTTGTAGGATATTTCAGATGGCAGGCAGGTCTCAAACCCAGCTTCCAACTGTGGTGTGAGGAGCAGGGAACATATAGCAATGGAGCACTCCTACCTGCTGGGTAGGAGTGATGCACCAACTGCCTATGGATGCCAGGTGCTGGGCCAGTTGTCCACACCTGCACCTCCCTGACAGACATTCCTCCTTGGAAATAATTTCCTACATCTACAGTAAGTCTGTAAGACTTACATGTGCTTTGACTGCCTTCAGCTCATTTCCAGCTTATGGCAACCCTAAGGCAAGCCTGTTATAGGGTTTTATTGGCAAGACTTATTCAGCTGATTGAGTATGACTTGCCTAAGGGCACTCAGTAGGTTTCCATCGCTGATTGGGGATTGAAACCTGAACTCCCAAAGTCCTATTCCAACACTCAAACCATTGTGCCACATGACTTTTTCCAATGCTATTTAGAGAACCAGACATTACTAAAATATCCTCTTGTATTCTATTTCTAGAATGGTGGAAGCTTTGATGGCAACACAGCTGGTGACAACAGCTTCAACAACAATGGAGTAAGTGTTAGAAATCTACAAATGACACAGTATTTATTTTTTGCCAGTTTATCTCACCAACTCTTTCCTCAGTGTGTCAACTGGCTATTTGTTAAAGCTGAGAGTCAACTCTTATTTCAAAATCCCATGTGAATATTCCAAATCTAGGACAGACAACTGTGGTCCTCTAGGTGTTGGTGGACTGCAACTCTCCTATTAGGTGTAGCTATCATATCCAGTTGTGAGAGGCTAAAGGAGCTGCAGTCAAAGAGATTGTGAAGTTGTGTGTGACCATAGGAAGCAGTGCCCATCTCCGTTACTAAGCCAGTGTTGTCACAGACTACTCTGTGATCATGGGGCCAGCATGACTGCACAGAATGCTGTTTACCTTTCCATTGAGAAGTGGTACCTATTTATCTACTTGCATTTGCATGCTTTCGAACTGCTAGGATGGCAGAAGATGAGACTAGAGATGGGAGCTTATTTCATCATGCAGCACCCATTCCTCAAACTGCCAACCTGCCAATCTTGCAATCACCTTCTGAGATCTAAAAGTAGTCTAGATGGGTCCTGAGAATGGCTGCAAATGGCCAGTTGCACCTTTGGAAGCTTTGCTGTACTCAAGTTTCCATAACAACTCACATGTCTTTCTTTGTATTTTTGGATATTGTTCCAAACACTTCCAGATCTTGGCATATTCCAGCTTGACATCTTACTAGTCCCATGTAACTTCTTACAAAAGGAAGGCAATTTTAATATCCAGCTCCCCTGTCTCAATGCCCTTAACAAATAAAAACACTTACTGCTTCTAAAAGTCCTCAGCTCCATCCATTAAGCATACCAGTCCCAGATCACCATGGGTCATTGAAAGACCCTCTTCTCTTTTCTACATGGATAACTTTCTGGCTTCAAGTAATCTCCTGGTACTCCAGACATTTTATTTTTCAAATACTATTTTGCTGCTCCAAGGAATTCTGTGAAATTAATTAATTTTCATGTATGGTCATATAGTACAAACTGTTCAGATTAAAACTGTGAAGCATAAATAGAAGAGAGTACCACCATCATGCTTTAAAGACTCCTGGAAAGAAGAAAGTTGGAAGGGACCCTAAAGGCCATCTAATCCAATTCTCTGTTAAGAGATATCCTTCCAAACTCTGCTTAAGAACCCTCAATGAAGCAGAGTCCACCACCTTTTGAGGTTGGTCTCTTTCATACTGTAAAATTATAGCACTATAATCTCAGAGTAACTGCCATGGCTCCATCCCATGGAAACCTGGGACTGTTATTTGCAATATTATAAGTGTTCTGCCAGAGAGGTGTAGTGCTTTGCTAAACTACAGATCCTAGGATTAAAGTGAGATCACAGTTCTGTAATTATATCACGTGAAAGAACCTGTACCCTCTTTCTTTCCCTGTAGACTAGGGCTAGGAATTGTGTTGTCAAAGCACAAGATTCTTTCTTACAAATATCTTGATACACACTTGAGCATTCTCAAGGAGTTTTGTATTACAGTATGAAAATGAAAGAACTGGGCTAGATTTACATATATAGATAAGAATGCAAATAATGTGTCTTTGCTATTGTTTTTGCTTTTCAGAATACCAACAATGGTCCCATGGTCTGGGTGAGTATTCATAATTCTAAACCTATTTGAGCAGAGTTGAATGGAACTGAGATATAAAAGAGGGGCAAGTTATCTTCTTATAACATACTCCCCATGGTAGCACACTGGCTTGCTTATAAATACAAGCGAAATCACATATTCTCATCACAGTCCATGGGGTTGTTGGCTCTGATGTGAGTGGAGTATCTACTCTGGATTTTAGTCCAAAGTTTGAAGGAGCTATACAAGGTGCTAAACTCCACCACCCACCAAAAAGTTCTGCATTTCAACAACTTCTTTAAAGTCTGGATTAAAGATATGGGAGATTCCTTCTCCACTAATATCAGAGTCACAAAAACCAACACAGTTTCAGATAGCTCTTTTTTTAAAGGTATTGTGAATGTCTTGATTTAATTCAAAATGGGAAGTCAACTTTACTGTGCTTGAGAGCCTTCCTGTGAAATCTGCAGACTAGGCTCAGAACATCTAAATTATTTGCTGGACTGGGCATAGGAAACCTGAGAAGCAAAAGCAGATAAAACACTGCCATCCCTGTAAATACTGATGGGGAAAAAAGGGGAACCAGAAACACATGAGTCAGAATCATGTTAGTTTTTTTGTATGTACAAGTTCCTCCTCACAAGTGGCTGGACATTTTTGTTTGATATGGAATGGCCACATTCAGTTCAAAGTTACGGAAGCAGAACTATGTATGCTGTGTGAATGTGCATTACACATAGTGCCTTGTGCATGGAAGAACACTGCCCATTGTGCATCAATATGCATGAACATTTGGTTGTGCATTTAGTTGTACATTTGGTGGCTTAGTTTAACTGCACTGTTTCCATTCAACACAACGGTTGTGTTGTGTAGTTAATGCTTAACTCTATGTGTGATAATTAACACAGTGTCAGATTTTGGAAGCTAAGAAAGATCAGGCCTGGTTAGTACTTGGAAGGGAGACTGCCAGGGAATACCAGGCCCAGTGGACTATATATTTCAGAGGAAGGCAATGGCAAACCACCTGTGAATATTCCTTCTCTAAGAAAACCCTATGAAAAGAATAGGACCATGATTAGTTGACAGGTAACTTGAAGGCCCATGCTCACATACCAACCTAATCCTGAAGTAGGATTTCAGTCACAGGGGACTGGAGAAAATTTCTGCCCTGGTATCTGAGATTTTTTAACAGTTTTTTTTTCTTTTACAGTATTAGGCACCCCAGAACTGAAATCCATCACAAAATCTGACCAGATGCCTTTGCCCTGTCACAAAGAACCTGCCCTATTGAAGACCACCTTTCTGTTCTCTTTTGGGTGATTCTCTTTTGTTAAAGTCATTGAGCCTTGCTGTGGCTGCTGCTGCTTCCACTCCCACAAGTTGCTTCAACAAAGAAATCCCTTCTCCAAATTCAACAATGAGTCCTCAGATCAATAAATGTGCCTGAGTGCAATTGTTCCAAAAGAACTAATCCAATGTGATATCATTCATTCACTTGTCTCTTTTAACCTTGGTTTGCTTTTTAAAAAAAAAGAAAAGAAAGAAAGAAAAGAAAGAAAGAAAAAAGAAAAATAGGGGATTTCCAGAATAATTTATAAAGTTCAATAGTAAGACAAGCCCTTTCCATTCACAGGACATGACATCAAAGAAAAAGAAGGCAGGGAGGAAAGATGAGTAAAAGACCACCAGCTTTAGGCCTCCACAATAAAGTTCTTACAATTACCAGCTGGAGGGCTACCAACAGAAATGGAGCCAAAAAGTTGCTTATCTGTCAGCAGAACCAAAGGAAAACCAATCCAAACTGATACAATGGCTGATAGTTCATAGAAGAAAGAGTTGACTTCTTTGGCTTTTCAGCAAGATTTATTAGAAAGCTGATAAGACATAATGCTAACCTGATTAACTGGAAATTTAAACGTGGGAGAAAGGTGGTGGCTTCCCAGCAGAGCTGATAGGAATGGTTCAACCCTGCTACTCTTCCCTACCTCTAGTGCAGGCTGATATAGTAAGTGCTGCCAGCTGATCATGAAAAAAACGTAAGTGCCAGAATCTTGTTGATGTCATTCACTTGTGTACGGTCTCTCACACATAACAGTTGTACTTTTCTGGCTGTTTTTAACTGCCATCAATTCAATTTCAACTTATGATGACCTTATGAATAAGAGACCTTCAAGTCAACCTATCATCAATAGCCCTGCTCAGACTTTGCAGCTCAGGGGAGCTGTGACTTCCATGATTGAGTTTTCCTTGAAATTTTTTAAAAGGGCTTCCTGAATAACTTATAAAATTCAATAGTAATACAAGCCCTTTCCATATAACATTCAATAGTAATACAAGCCCTTTCCATTCACAGGACATGATGTTAAAGAAAAAGAGGGCAGAAAGGATAGATGAGATTCCTTGATCCATTTAGAATGCAGTCTTCCTCTTTTTCTACTTCCTTCTTCCTTACTAAGCTTGTCTTTTCTAGTGAGTTACATCTTCTCGTGATATGGCCAAAGTACAGCAGTCTCAGGGGGGATGCAGACCAGGGCATCGGGGACGGCCTGGGATGGTGCGCCGCTGGAGCGAGGCACTTGCACGGCGGCACACCAGCGGCATCCCTGAAAGGAGCGCTAAATCGGCACTCCTTTCGGAAGACAGGGAAAGTGCGCCCTAAACGCGTAGGGCGCACTTTCCCTGGCTTTTCCGCCGTAGCATGTGAGGATGCTGCAGCGGGAGGTTGCCCTGGGAGCGCCGGCTATGCGGAGGGCCGGCAGCTCCGAGGGCAACCTCGGGAGGAGGAAGGGGCGCCGCTCGTGTGGCTGGCCCTCCTCTTCCCTGCCTCCAAGACGACTTTATTAGTCGTCTGCCGAGGCTGTCAGTTTTGTCATCTTGGCTTCATGGGAGATTAGGCTTGATTTGCTCTAGAATCCATTTATTTGTCTTTTTGGCACTCCATAATATCTACAGAATTCTTCTCCAACATCACATTTCAGATTAGTTGATTTTTTTCCTATCAGCTTTCTCCATTCTCCAGCTTTAACAACAGTACATAGAAATATGATCTGTGAGGGCATGGGCAGTCCTAACATAGGGCTAAATTCTGTTATTTGTCCTGACTACAGTATAGCTATCAAAGTGATTGGATTAATCTATATGTTGACTCATGATTCAGCAATTAATTGACTGGGTCTAGTTTAGGTGGAACAGGATTCTCAGTAGGATTCTAGCTATGCAGATAGGCATTCTTGGAAAAAGTTTTCCTTAGGGCCTTCAGTGTACTGCTGCATTCACTAGGATAAAAGACACATTCTTTCTGCATTTACCATTGTACAATGAGAAATAAGTAGGCACACTGACAAATACACAATGGATTGGGAAATGATGATAATCAGCAGAAAGGTGGCTTAATGCAACCACCGTGTAACTGTGTGAGTGAAAATTTTCACTATGCTGGCTCAATGTAGGATCTCAGTCAAGAAGTTCTTGCTAAAATCATCTTCACTGTGGCTGATGGAAGCTGTGCCCCCCCCCCCAATATTGTTTTGGGTTTGCTCCAATTATTCATGGCCATTGATCATGCTGGATGATCTTAATGGGATTTAGAGCACAATAATATCTGAAAGATACCGAGTTGCCATCCCCTCAGGGCATCTTGTTTCTCAACAACTACAAATCATTGAATTCCATACCATGGAGCCATGGCAGTTAATGTGGTGTCAAACGGCATTATTTCTGCAATGGAAATTGGATCTGAGAAACCACTTGGAAACACAGCCATTGTGTGATTCCCCACCATCTGAGGGTAATGAAGGTCTACCTGGACATTCCCTGAAAGCCTCTGTCTTGACAGTCCCATAATGGGACTTCATGAACTGAAGAACACAGGGCTACAAGTCTCAACTTCCTTAGCCCTTGATGTTGCTCTATGCCACACAACCATCAAAGTTGTGACAGAGAACTAACAAACTGAATTACAAACTACTGTACATGCATTAACAAAGAGGAAAATGACCATCCTAACACTGCACTACAACCATTGTTCAATATTCAGGCATCCCCCCTTTTCTGATAGAGTATGTATGTATTTTATTTTATTTATATGCCACCTTTTTCCAAAATTGGACCAAAGGCAGCTCACAAAAGATTAAAATAGTACAACTTAAAAATCAGAATCAAAACATCACATCAATAAAACAGTCAAAAAGACAAAATAATTAAAACATGTTATGCTGAAAGTACTTAGGAACATAATTAGGAACATAGTAGCTACTCAGATGCTGTTACAAGTGCATGCTGCTAATATATGAGTCAAAATATCTGTAACAGCTGTTGTCACACATCCTTACTTTTAAACAAGTGCTCAACCAGCCAGTGCATGATGTTACTGGACAGTCTTATTAAAATGCCCAGGAAGCTTATAGAACCTCTGTGTAGCAGTGAGGGCTCATTAATGCAAGACCACTCCTGTACCATTCACCTTCAAAGCCAGCTTAGAAAGAAGACAGAGACACTTGCAGATACATGGAACAAACAATAAATATCTGAAGGCAGAGCAGTTTGACAAGGGAAGGAGACTATCAGAACATATTTGCTTGTCCCTGCCTGCCAAAATACACACACACACGCACACACTTTCAGATAGAAGGAACAAGAGAAGAAACAAGGTACAGTCATCCTTCTCCCCCCCCCCCCCCCCCCCCCCGCAAGAATGAAAAAGCATTCATATCCAAGCCCTATAGGAGCCCTGGTGGTGCAGTGGTTAAATGCCTGTACTGCAGCCACTCACTCATAAACCACAAGGTTGCGAGTTCAATACTAGCCAGGGCTCAGGCTTGACTCGCCTACATGCTTCCGAGGTCACTAAAATGACTTTCCAGCTGTTGGGGGGCAATGAGCTTACAGTTGTAAACTGCTTAGACACTGCATAGTGTGGTATGAAGCGGTATATAAATGAAGGTGCTTCTGAAGATGCCAGCCACAGATGTTGGTGAAATGTCAGAAAGAAACTCTTCTAGAACATGGCCACACAGCCCGAAAAAACCCACAAAAAACCCATGAAGCTGCTTTTGCTTTTGCTTTGACTGGAGGCACGTGCCCACAGGGGTATGCAGGCATGTGCTATGAGTGTGCAAGTCTGCACCATAGGCACGCACCCCATTTTGCCCCCCTCCGTTCACCGCCTGTGGATAGGTGAGGGACATGGATACCAAGTCCATGAGAATGGAGGGGCAACTGTATTTTTAACTGAGTTGACTGAGTGGAGTTCAGTTTCTTATAAGGTCCAAATAAACTCCAAGGTTTCCCAGCTCTCTCTCATTCTAATTGTCTCCCCCCCTCTCTTCCCCTCTCTGTCTCCTCCACCTCTATGTTTTATATAATACAAAGAGTATATATAAAATATTTAGATCAAGAATTTAGGATAATATCACCAAGTAACTCAGTGGCTAGAATGCTACTGGTTGCCTTAGGTTACAAATACACACATACTTTTTTGAACATTGCAGAATAAGGTATTCATTGTCTCCTTGCACAGCCTCTACCTATCCTATACACACACATGCACACCACAGCCGCTTTTGGAATGCACTGCCATGACTGTTTACTAGCCAATGGGAAGGAGTAGTTACATATATAACATCTGTCCAGGCTGCAGTTATGCCATCAGGAGTAGAAAGCTGACAAAATGCTCCTGGATCACCAGGAAGTTACCAGTTGCTTCTCCTTCCTCTCACTTGGTGCCTGAAAACTGACTTTTGGGCTTGTATGAAATGCAGAATTGTGCAGGCAGTGTTGTGTCCCACCTGAACAACGTAGGATCACAGCTATCATCTGCTAAACTGTTGGCACCCTTGGGAATAAATGCAATGATTGAGAAATTACTTGGGCAAATGTTTCCCCCCCCCGAATGTGTGTATGTTGGGGGGAAATCAAAATAGTACCAATTACAATGTTTTATCTAGCTTCATTTTCAGCAATGAGTATAGCTATGTAACCTTTTTGGGCAACTGAAAAACAGACCCAGTGGGCACCATCATACTTAGAGTAGAAATAGGAGAAGAACAAGAAATAGGAGAACTCTTCCTGAAGTCAGAGGACAAGATGAAATTAGTGGATAAACTTGAGGATAGATGGATTAATTTAATTTGGGTTAGTGTCAGATTCTCATGAGTTCATAAATCACATTTTATGCACTAATACACACATTTTAAATGCATTAGTATACACATTTTCATCTCACAAACAATACATTTTATATATTTTTGCCATATATTTTGTATATCTTATATATGTAGTATACATTTTTGTATATTGTAAATCATTCTCAGCCTTAGAAAACCCTGTGATAGTTTCACCATATGCCAGAAGGGCACAATAGAACTAAATAAGGCAGGAAATACACATTTTAAAACAAAACAAAACAAAAATAAAATCTAGAGTTGCACTATACATGTTATAGGTACAAGGAATTTGAGAAGTATGAGTCAACTGAAACTAGATATAGTAAAAATTGAAATGGAATGAATAAACATCACAATACTAGGAGTGAGTAAGTTAAAATGGACAGCAATGACACATTTTGAATCAAATAACTATCCAATGTTCTGTTCGGGAAATTAAAAAAGAGGAATGAATGGATTAGCACTAAAAGTGAGGAAAGACATAGCAAAATCATTAAAAGGATATAATGTAAAGTCCAATTGAATCATGTCAATAAGGCTTCAGGAAAAGCCACTAAACACCACCATAATCCAAATAATGCACCAATCATGGAGGCAGAGGAAGCAGCAAACATGAATTTCTATGATGAAGTCCAGGAAGAAATGGATAACACAACCAAACAGGACAGGCAAATGGAATGCCAAAGTAGGAAGCAGAGAAGAATCAAAGACAGAAGGGAGATTTGGGCTAGGTTCAAAAAATGAAGCAGGAGAGCGAATGATAGAGTTTTGCAAGGCCAACAATCTATACATCATGAGTACCTTCTTCATATAAGAGGAGACTATACACAGGGACATCACCAAATGATTGACACAAAATAGATTACATAAAGATGGAGAAGCTCCATTCTTGCAGCAAAAACACCAGGGGCAGACTGTGGCACAGAACATGAACTACTAATATCCAAAATAAGAAGATTGCTGAAAGCTCATAGCAAACCAAGAGCAAACCAGGAGGTATTTTAATTTGTTTTAAGAGGGGTATGCCCCAGTTCTTGTGCTGAATGGACTGGATGTCTCTGGTCTGTTTGCACCAGACTGGGGGTTGAACCATACACCATTCAGTCTCCATGCCAAGAATACAGGAAGAGGTCAGTTTATTTAGCCTATTGAGAGAGGGCCTAGGACCTACAATGACCTGTGGTTGTACAATAGTCTTACAAAAAAAATCGTCTGTTATATAATTTTTAAGAATGATTTTGGGGAAGTAAATATGTGAGAACCTTGTCTTCAACATTGTACTCATCATACTAAAAGAAAATATTCCACTATCCATTTTCCCCATTTTTTTCCCCCTGGAGAATGAAGTCTTTGGAGAAAAACATTTTCCCCAAATTTTTCTAGCCCCCTCCTGGGTCTTAACTTCTCTAGGCACAATCAAAATGTGGTTATGGTATAAAATCCTGATGTAGGTTCTTGGCCAGTTTGAGCAAATTTCCGAAGCCTTGGTGAAAAATAAACCTTGTTTTCACACTTATAGAGGACATAAAATCTTATAAGCATTGCTGATTTCTTGGTAGTGTATCTCAAATTGGCAAGATACATATCGGTCTGTCTCATCATGAATGAGACATTTTTGATCCACAAATCACATCTGCCAGAAGTCTTAGCCAGAATGATCAATTCTCAAAGATTCTGGGGAGTAAAGTCAAGAGTATATGAAAGATCAAAGTCTGACAATCATTCCTGTTAGTTGCACAAGGTAAAGATCAACAATTTTTAAAATACTTGTCTTCTCAAAGTAACAGGTAATGAATCACTTGTTATGACCAGTTCTGACCTTACAACATGCCATGCTCCAATCTTTACTAAGGCATCAGCTACTGAACAACTTGGAGAAAGCTTTGGGTTGGAGAACCACAGAAGAGTGAAGAAGGTTTTTCCTGATAGAGGCTGAAGGTCAGCGGTTGACTCAGCAAACCATTTGGGCATTGGTCTCAGAGAGTCCTCCATTTAGTGTCCACACTCTTTCAAAATTCTTTGGAAATGGGAGATCTTGTTTTCTAATCTTGAAAAACTGAGTGAAAGATGGAAGGGCTGCACCCTTACAGTTTCTGTCCCACACTTTAATTTCCAGTTAATCATGTTTGAACATGTCTTATCAATATCCAAACAAATCCCACATTATCAGTGAATTTACTGACACCTCCCCACATCTTTTCTGACCCCTCCCACAGGTGCTTACATCCAAATCAAGTTCCTTGAACATTCAGAGGGCCTTATTTTAGCTTATGCAAATCACCTTTCCATCCGCCTTAAGCAAATAACAAAAATATGAGTAAACTATAAAGCCGCATGGAGTGATTTGAGTGACAGAGTAGCAAGCAAGCCAGCAAACAAGAAAGCAGTTCAGCCATCACAAAACAAATACATAATGAATCAAAGCGTCATCAGTCAGAATCTGTACGATAGGTTCTGATGAACAAATGGCTTTTGTCTAATAACAGTGGTTAAAGGCAAAAGCTGGTCAGACAGTATGGTCACATACTTATCTAACCCTTTTAATGAATAGCATAGCCTCCAACACTGCACAGATGAAAACTGTGACACATGTGGCCAAAAAACACCAGAGTATTGTCAAAAGGCCAAAGGCCAAAGTTTTTGATGATGAAGAATACACAAAACTATGTTAAGCAGAGAAAACTTTAAATGCATGTGCTGAATTTTGGGAAGCATGGGGGGGGGGTCACATCAAAAAACCTACTGAGATAGGTATCAGCTCCTTTCTTCCCCCTCTAATTCAATTAACTGAGAGCAAACTATTTTCTACTAGGAACTTAGTTTGCAGAAATTAAAGTAACCCTCCCCCCCAAAAAAAAAGTGGCAAAGGGGGATGAGCTGAGAGAAACTGGGGCATTTTTAATGCAGCTAGAAAGTGGAGAAATAAGGATAAGCTGGGGCCATACCTGCCAAATCAGGACAGCTGTGGATAGCTAAGTGATTGGTAAATGTGACCCAAGGACTACATATGGTCCACAATACTAGTTTTGTGGCTCCCATTGTCCCACTAGATCCCCCAAATATAATTTGGACACTGTAGGTAACCCTGCAATGTCATGATAAAGGGAAGTAATTAATTAATTTCATTTTCCATGGAGATACCAAGAAAGGGATTGCAACAACAGCACTTTCTTTCACTAAGACCCTGAGGATTATAATGTATTACCAGAACAGATATGTGGCTGTGCAGAATATATAGGGAAGAGGAAAAGGATGAGGGAAAGAAGCCAAAGTGTTAGCTATGGTACACAAAGGTAGCTCAGGAAAAGTATGAGGGTGGGATAAGGCAAAGTTGACCTTGGGTCCTTCCAAAGCTGAGTCATCAGGCTTGGTCTCTAGAATTTGGCACTCCCTTTGATAGCAACCAGCATAAATAGAGTCCTCCAGTTTGCTGTTACTCCCACCGTAACTCAAGAAAGAAAAAGAGAAAGATGAAGAAGTGGGTGGTGGTCGCTTTCCTTGTTGCCTGCCTGCTCTGCCCACAGAGCACCAGAGCTGCACCTGTGGTAAGGATGAATGTGGTTTGCTGCATTGTGATGGAAGTCCAGGAGATACACTGTTTAAAGCTGAAACTCAATTTCACACACATTTGAAAATCTGATGCAATTTCAGAAGACAACTTTGTTACTTACTTACTTACATAATTACATACTTTAGTAGCACTCCAAAGGTTTTCAAATGTTTCTTTTCCTATATTTCAGCTTCCGGACACAGTGGTATCTTTAGGAAGTTTAGGATTAAGTTGTGTGAGAATTGCATGACCCTCCAGATATTGTTGTACTATAGCTCTTAGCATTTCTCATCATCAGCAATGCTGGTTGGAACTTCTGGAAGTTGCAGTCCCCACCTTCTGATTCCCACACCTCGACTAACTCCAATCGCCAGTCCTAATTACACTAGAATGGATCAATTGCTGAATAGGAATTCAGCAATAATTGAAAGGGTATGATGTGGCAACTTAAAAAGCCAGTGCAATCCTAGGTTACATCAGTAGGAGTATAGTGTCTAGATTGAGAGTAGTACCATTCCTTTCTGCCTTGGTCAGACTTAATTGGAATACTTTGTATAATTCTGGATGCTATAATTAAAGAGATGTGGATGAGTTGGAGCATGTTGAGAGGAAGGTGACCAAAATGGTAAAAGGTCTGGAAACCATGTCCTGTGAGGAGCAACTTAGGGAGAGGGGTATGATTAGCCTGGGGAAGAGAAGGTTGAGGGATGACATGATAGCCATGTTTAAATATTTAAAGGAATGTCAAATTGAGGATGGAGCAAATTTATTTTCTGCTGCTCCAGAGACTAGGATATGGAGCAATGGACTCAAACTACAGGATAAGAGATTCCACCTAAACAGTAGTAAGAATTTCCTGACAATAAGGACTGTTCAGTTGTGGAACATGCTGATTCAGAGTGTGGTGGAGATTCCTTCTTTGGAGATTTTTATGTGAGGCTGGATGGCTATCTGTCAGGAGTGCTTTGATTGTGTATTCCTGCATAGCAGAGGAATGCAATGGACAGCTCTTTCAGTCTCTTCTAAATCTGTGATTTTTATGATTCTATAAATTATTACTCCAAAGGGTTTACTTCAATTGAGATATTGTAAGCCAGATGCTTTTAAGACTGTTTTTCAATATACTTTAAGGCAGTCTTATGAAATGTTGGCTTGTCAAACTATGCAATTCATGGTATTCCTTTTCAAAAGTTATCACTGTAGCAGTATCCCTCTCAAGTTAAATAATGACCAAGTTAAACAGGAATTATGTTGGGACACAAGAAAATATAATGACTGGAGTCCTACTGGCATCCTGCGTATGTGCAAGTTCCTTTACACACACACATCTGTACTTTTTTGGTGATTCTGTAATGGATATTTGAGTTCATAGTTGCATAAGTAGAGTTCCACAAGGGTAACATTTGCATAAGGGTGAAAATCCTATTGTTCATCCTATCTATAGTTGAGACATGTAGCCATGTTTCAATGGGACTATTCTAGATTGGATTAAGCAAAGGATTCCAGCCATGCAGTTACATATGCTTGGATTGCACATAGCTATTCATCAGTGCCTTCAATGTATCACTTGATTAACTGAGAGTTCAGAAAAAGTCACTGTGCATTCCCCATTGTACAAGAGGGCAATGAGAAGGTAGATTGGCAGATATACACAGTTAATTGTATAGTATCAACATTCACCAGAAGAATGCACAACAGTATTGATACCGAATCTATAGACAAGGTGTCCAGCAACTCCATTACTGAGATTTTACTGGATCAATTCCAATCAGTGAATACCGATGATGTGGACAAGCTCCTTGACAGAGTGAGGAAAACTACTTGCCCTCTAGATCCTTGCCTTTCATGGCTGGCCATCCAGGGTGGGGATGTGTTGAGGGTGTTCCTTAAGGACATCATCAATGTATCCCTTAAGGAGGGCTCTGTTTCATCCTGTTTAAAAGAAGTGGCAGTTAGGCTGCTCCTGAAAAAGCCCTCCCTAACCCCCTCCAAGCTGTCTTGGATGAAACCGATTATCTAGATCCATTTCAAACCAGCTTTAGGACTGGATTTGGAGTTGAGACCGCCATGGTTGCCTTGACTGATAACATGCATTTAAGCATCAACAGAGGTAGTGTAACCCTGCTGGTGCTTCTAGACCTCTCAATGACTTTTGATACAATCGATCACAACATCCTCTTGGATCGTCTGAGGGGGTTGGGAATCGGAGGCACTGCTTTGCAGTGGCTCCATTCCTTCCTCTTGGGTAGATCCCAGAGGATGCTGCTCAGGGACAGTAGCTCTATTAGAAAGGAGCTCAAGTGTTGCAGAAGGCATAACTAGCTACCCATGGTAGGGGATACCCAAGTCTGGGAGGATAAATGGTGGTCAGGATGCTTGAGTAGGGGTGGTGGTCAGGGCTTCCCGGACAGATTACACTCTTGTGTTTCACCAGGGAATGGTTTCTAGTTTTATGAGAGTTAAAGTACAGTACTTACATTGACCTGTGAATAAGTTGACTCAGATTTTTTGGGTCAATTTTTTTACTAATACTTTTAGACTTATACATGAGTATGTACAGTATTCCTTAAATTGCCAAACAAGACTTCAACTGTATCTTTTGGCTAGTGAGCATTCCTAATAATAGCCAAATAGGACAGGGCTTCATTGCTAGTTTCAACTAGAGCAAAACCAATAAATCAGTTAGATTTAACTGTTGACTTATTACTTAACTGTGGGTCTATTCAGGCTGAAACTAACCAAATGGACTCAAGATTAGATATATTAAGAGTGAGCTCATTCTCTGAATATAGTAATAGTAAAATTGCCTCACTTGTACAATGAAAATTATACTGTCTAGGATAGTTACCACCAACTTTGCAAAATTCCAAACTGTAGCTAAGATAACACTGGCAAAGCAAGAAACAACACCATTGTACTTTTGCTATATCTTAAGTTAGATTAGGAGAAAGATAGAAACATTCAGTAATGGCTAGAACAGTGGTGAAACTGGGAACTAAGGCAGTAAAAGAAATGCAGTACAATTATTTTGGATTTTTTTTAAATACACAATTTATTATATTTATTTTACTGACTTTCTCAACAAAAGCAGTAAAAAAGCTATACAATTTTCTTGGTCATGCAAAAAATGTTCCTTGGAAACGTTATTACATTTCTTTCATTGCCTTTGTACCTACTCTCCTCACAATTTCCTTTCTAAAGGAGAAGGAAATTTCACTGCATTCAAAATCTAGTATGATGTATTTTACACCTTTTGTTTGGCTGATAAAGGTATCACCACAACCTTTAGTCTGGATTTTACACAAGGAGGTATCTGATTGCACCTTGTGCCAGAGTTGAAAGATAGAGAACCACTTGTATACCCAGGAGCTACATAAATATGCTGCCACTATTGGTTCTTGGTCCATTTTAATAATTATTACTGAAAGGAGAAATTTCTAAACCTGGAATTCTGGATGAGTATTGGGAAAAGAAGAATTAAAAACAGTTGGGCTAGAAAATAGAATGGTGTGGAGAGAGAAGTCCTAAGAAAAGAGCTTGGGTGGCTGACAAGCTGGATTGCTGAGCAGAAGCATTACTTATGGTGTAATATTTTTGCTTGCCTCACTTGTTTAGCTAAATCCTGTGTTTATAAAGAGATCACCATGATGGTTAACGTATTAAAACACAGCTAGGGTGGCCACTTAGACATCATTAGAAAAAGATTAAAGAGCAAAAAGTTGAAGGAGATTGGTACTTGCTGATGTATACATACAGAATGAAGCAAATACAGTACATGTTTATATCACATATAACACAGATCAATAGATATTTAGAGTATATTTAATATATACAGATTAATAGATATTTAAAATAAAATATAGCTATATATTTAATATACATAGATTAATATATATTTATAATGTATGTATATATAATATATATTTAGAAATAATTATGTTATTTGAAAAGAAATGCAATACACTTTACCATATTGGGAAGACTGTGACCAGAGGATGTAGTGCCTAATCAGGTTCATACTGCTGATAGAAAGTGCATGACAGGATCTCTTTCACTCTCATTGTTTACTTTTACAAAGGACTTGGACTTCAAAAAGAGGACATTTCAAAAAGAAGATTGTGCTTTGATAGTTCTTCAAACAGACACATGGTTTACTTTAGAGTTAACTCTTTTTAGTAGCTACACCTCCAGCAGACAGTAGTACCTCCAGCAGACTGGAGGAGGGCAAATGTTGTCCCCATCTTCAAAAAAGG
>CM034707.1:17941441-17955293 GCA_020142125.1 Phrynosoma platyrhinos
TGGCCCTTGTGGTCTCTTTCAACTCTATGATTCTATGATTCTACACCAGTTGACCTTAAAATCCTCCATTTAAAATATATCAGTCACATGTATCTTGGTTTACATGTCCCATCTTTTAGAAAGAGCTGTATTTTGAATGTGCATCTGAAAGCTAAAAGAAAGATATTTCTCAGCTACCTCAGTTTTCATAGTCTGAATTCTTACCAGAATTACATCCCAGATCTCAACTCATCAAATGCTATTCCTCTGACAAAGAGGATTCAGAGAGTTCATCTTGTTTTTACATTCTGTCAATCCACAAATATTCTTTTTTCCCCTGTTCTTTCCAGTATGGGGACACCATTAATGTTGGTGATGGAGGCAGCCCTGTTATAGGAGGCAATGGCATTGGGGTAGGTATATAAAAGACTCCTTCCCATGATTTATGGTAATTGGCAATGCTTTTCTACAGATTTGTCTTTGATAGCCCATGCTCTAAATGTGAATCCCCCTCCCTGATCAAGCCATATACCACTGGTGGCATTTGGCTTCCTTCTGCAGAAGACATTGCACTGGAGTTCCTCCTCCTCCCTAAGCACTGAATCCAGTAGTTGTCACACTGCCCTACATCCCACCCCAGGTCATTCAATGGCCAGAGGAAGATGGAAGGTGTCCGGCCCACACCTGGCTACAGGAAGGTCCAGGAGGATACCTGTTCCTTCCTGTAGCCAGCTTCAAGACTGCAGCTAGTTGCTCCCTGACTGTCCTTCATCCTCCTTTCATCTTCCCTGGCCATTGAATGGCCTTGAAGGAGAGGTGTCCAGCTGACAACATGTAGGAGGCTCAGGGAGGGAGTCACTGTGGATGGAGATGGTGGAATCCTTCGTCCATCACAATGAAAAAGTACATATACTAGTGCAGTTGTCTATCACATCTGCATATGTCACTAACTGGATGCCAGCCATTGTTACACTGCAACATCAATATGTATGGTGCTTTCCTGAATGGATACCAATAAGAAGGAAGGACCTTGTCCAGAGCAGTTGGCTATCTAAAACTCAATCATTGGGAGAGAAAGTGTGTGTGTGTGTGTGTGTGTATGAAACACAGGAAAGAGGCAGGAATGTTGATAAATGACAAGAATATGCTTTCAGTTTTTAGACTATGGAACAGTTTATTAATGGAAAAGTTGTCGGACAGGATGGATAACTTTCATCATGCTTCTTTTGAGGAAAGATGGTATCCCCTTTTGAAGTATATTAACAGTTATTCAAATCAGCTAAAACCGCCAGATCAGCACTTGAGTTTCTGGAATGGGACTTTTACGAAAACCTAACGATACTTTTGGTTTATACTTATATGGCTATTTGTTGTAGACCTTTATGTATACCTCCCTACTGGTATTTGGTCTTTTATTTCAACTTTGTAAGTTTTATTGTGTTTTTTTTTAAAATAAATAAATTAAAAAAAAAACCAAACCCATAGATGTGGGATAAAAAAAAATATGCTTTCAGTTTTGAGAATATATTATATAGCTGAAACTGACAAATTGACCAGATGGATGAAAGAAAGATGTTGAAGAAGTTCAGATCAGATTAATAACAGTAGAGAACTGAGGAAGACATACTCAGTAATTGTAGAGGAACAAATAAATGAACATAAAAGAAATAGATGGAGTAGGAACTACTAAAATACCAAGAATTGTTATATTGGAAATTGATGAATGTGATTTGTGTTACATTTGGTATGTTATTATGTAATATGTCTTATGTTATAGGTTATATGTTCCATGGATGAGGAGTGAATGTATTTTTTAATATGAATGTTGTAAATACAAATAAATAAAGAAAAAAGAAAATTGCTTTCAGTTTTTATTTTAGTTATGCATACTTGCATTCAGTTTTTCACTGAGATAAAAAAAATCTTGAGGAAATTCTTAATTTATAACCCTCTTTTTTCTCTTTCATTGTAGAACAACTTTCAACCTTCTTCAGGAGTAAGTATGAACCAGTCAATCTATTAATCCCAAGGATGTTCTTCAAGAGAAGCCTTGCCAAAGAAGAAATGTTGTGGGCTTCTCTCTTTTGGGTTGGACAAGTAGTATCATCATTTTTAAGATAGCAGCATTTGGAGAATATACCCAGTTCACTGAGCAATGTGGAAATTATGTCAGGATGGAATAAGCAAATTCTTCTAGGAAGTTGCTCAAGGTGTGAATATCTTAGGGAAGTGGTGGGAATTCGGCAGCCCTTCACATATTGTGGAGCAGCAATTCCCAATAGCCTTAGGCAGCTCTAGACAGAATAAAGAATAATGAGAAATGCTTGGAATTGCATTTCATTAACTTCTGGAGGACCGTACAATTCCTACTCCATAATCTGAAGAATATTTTAGCTGGTAGCTACTATCTGTAACCACTTAAAATGCCTCTGGCTGCATCTGCACTGCAGAAATAATCCTGTTTGACACCACTTTAACTACTATAGCTCCATGCTATGGAATTCTGGGAACTATCATTTGTTATAGCACCAGAACATAGCTACAATTCCCAGAATTCTATCGCATGGAACCAGAATTCCCAGAATTCTATAGCATGGAACCATGGCAGTTAAAGTGGAGTCACACAGAATTATTTCTCCAGCGTGGATCCAGCCTCTGAGGTCTTCCTCTAAATTTTCAAGCTTCAGTTTCTCAAATGCATAAAATTAACATAAAACAATTGTTCTGTAGTGTGTATTTCAAATCAAACTCCCCAATGGATATGAGTGAGGGCTGTTGTGCTTCTAGAAGGCAGAAGTTTAGGTTTTTAGGAGGAACAGAATCAACCCCTTTAACAGGCACAATTGTTCTCCGATATGTTTTTCTTACTCCTCTCCAGGAGGAACACAACAGCATCAGTATTGGTGGTGGAGGCAGTCCTGTTATAGAAGGCAGTGGCATCGGTGTAAGTACTCAGAATCTCTTTCTGTTGTGCACTGACCAGCATTGTTCTTTCCTCTGCAGAACACAATTTAAAATTATGTCAGTCTTCTGAAAGATTTTGCTTTCTTTTCTTGGTGTCGTAAGGTTGCCAGGAGTCCCTTGTTATACGGAGCATCCCCTATTTGAGAGTTGGAAAGGTTTTCTTTTTCATACAGACTGGACAAGATGCAACCCCTCCACCCCTATATTTTGAGTGTGAGTCCTTCATAAAGACAGAAATGTGTGCATCATGTAGTTTAGAAGTGTTGACAGTGTGTTAATTTGACAGAGTAATACATGGCTAAGTTAATTGAAGTCAATGCTTTCATTTGGCATTTAGGTAGGCCATACATTTGATACTTGGTACTTCCTGACTGTCAAACTTGCATGCAATGAATTTGACTGTCCCTTACTGGCCTTCTGAAAACCTGTCAATACTATGGAATTTTATATTGAAATAATGTCTAGAGTACATTACTGAGTATGGATCAGAATGAAAGACACTGCCCAAAGGAATTTATTTTCTAACACTCACCACTGGGGAAAGTGACTAATAGTGTAAGAACAAACATTAACATTAACATTAACATTAACATTAATTTATTACTTCTCAAAGGTATGTGTGTGTATCCCTTCAAGTCAACTGTCAATTTATGGTGACCCAATGGATTACATAGGGTTTTCTTAGACAAGGTAGTTTTCCAGTTTCTTCCTCTGAAATGCAGCCTATAGCACCTAGTATTTGTTGGTGGTCTTCCATCTAAGTACTAACTAGACTGACCCTGCTTAGCTTCCAAAATCAGATAGGACCTAGTATCTTGAAGGGTATAAAGGTAACAATGAACAATTTCAGCAATTTTCTTCCCACTGTGAGAAAGTTTTGAAAAACCACTCAGTTTTCATAGGCTATTCACAATTCTAGACTTATTCTGTGCAATGTTTGCATGTAGCTGTTTTGCCCAGAAAAACAGCATTTTTCCCAGCACAAGAAACAGCCTTTTCTGTATGAAAAATTACATTCCAACACAGAAATATTAATTCATATGCAGAAAAATGCTGTGTCCTCTGCAGAAAATGCTGTTTCCCATGCAAATGAGCAATGTGTGAAATTTATGCAGAACAAATCTCCAATTAAAGCTTTTTTTCTGTATATAGCACAACATTTTCTGTACAAGAATTAATATTGCTACATTGAAATATTATTTTCTATGCATAAAATGCTGTTTTCTATTAATATTATCCATGTGTGGATTTTATGCAGAACAAATCTACAATTAAAGCTCTTTTCCTGCACAGAAGACAACATTTTCTGGAATTAATATTTCTGAATTGAAATATTATTTTCTATGCAGAAAATGTTGTTTCCTCCACAGAAAAAAGCTGTTTTCTGAGCTAAACAACAATATGTAAATTTGGCACAGAGTAAATCCCAGATTGCAAAGATTCTTATCACTCCAGGGTTCTCTTCATCAGGGTTCCTTGATTATTTTTGGAATATTTTTATTTTTTCCATCCCTACATTTAAGAGACAAGAGTAGACAAGGTTCTGGATGAATGGTGAACATATGCATTCAGTTGAGCTTACATTTTCTGGACCACAACTTTCAGAATCCCCTGGAGATATGAAAAGTTGTAGTTTAAAAAATAAGTATTTCCATCCTTTGGTTTAGCTATGCATAGTTGCACCTAATTTTTCAGTAGAGGACACCGCAATGTTTGAGAACATAGTAGTTTTGAAGAGGAATTTAAGAACTTTTTTTGTGTGTGTGATTATGCGTGTGACAAAAGGGGAAAGGAGGAGTGGTTGGATCACATGTTTGTAGGGGCAATCTCAATTCTAATGGGCTATGATATAGAAAAACCAAAGTCCTCAATGGCATCTGTAACAAAATAAGAGTTGTCATGCTGTACTGCAGTTGCAACTTTGTAACCAAGAGTTACAAACTTATAATTATGCCACTAATGCCACAATTGTAGATGCCCATTCTAACCTGCCTTAACGGTCAGAAGTTTTCTCATGTGATGGAGGTCTGTTCAACTTCAACTCAGAGTGCAGATGGATGGATTGGCATCACTAGGGATGTGTGGGAGATGTGGACCACACCGGGTGACACCTCAAAAGAGGGGTGACACCTGGTTGCCCACCCGCATCTCAATGCTGCTGCCTCATTCTCCTCATGGGGAGAACCAATGTGGTGGCACCAAGGAGCGCCAAGCCTTCCACCAAGGCTGAGAGTATGTGACTTGCCCAAGGTCACCCAGTGAGTTTCATGGCCAACCAGCAAATTGAACCCTGGTCTCCACATACATAACTAAGTAGGTACTGTTAAGATATTAGTGTTTGTTGTTCACAAAAAAAAAAGTTGGTATTCTCCCAATGTTTTTATAAAGAAACCTAGTATAATTAGGTTTATTCTTCACTTCTATTTTTTCCTCTTTTTAAATTGCAGAACAACTTTGTAGCTGCCCCAAGGGTAAGTATCAGGAAGCATACATTATTTTGTAGGCTAGAATTATATCTTCAAGGTTATGCCTCACTGTTGATGCTTGGATAACTATTTTTTTTTTTAAAAAATGAGTATTTTTGTTTATATGTAATATTAAAAGTTATAGAGGGTCTTTCATCTGCCTTTTATGAGTTTGGGTTGATATCACAAACGAGACCGTACCTGGACCAATGTAGCCTTGTTATTGTGTGTCTTCAAGTCATTTCCAAATCAAGATGACCCCAACAAAAACTATCAAGCAGCTTTATTAGCAGGATTTGTTCTGAGAGGGTTTGCCCTTGCCTTCTTCTGAGGCTGACAGAGTATTACTTGTCCAAGGCCATACAATGGGTGTCTATGACTGAGTAGGGATTTGAATCCTGGTCTCCAGAGCTATAGTCCAATACTTAAACCACTACACCACACCATACTGGATCTCTCAACATACAGTAGTCTCAACACTTCTTACTTGTGCTCTTGTAAGTTTTTCTTTGAGTTATATGTGGGGCATAGTTACATGGGGCTACCATTGAAAACTGGGGAAACCTCAGGGATTTCAAAGCAATTTCAGAGCAGGGCATCTAGACTAGGGATGTAAATTTCTACTTATTCTATTCCCATACATGACAGTGAAGCCTTTTCTTCCCATTAGAAAATGGATGGCTCCCCCTTCTCATGAGAATATGAAAGTTGCACAATTATACAATTCAACTTTCATGATTGTAGACAGTTTACCACAATGTAACTTCCCAACAGATTGTTGTTGATGATGTTAATTGCCCTCAAGTCAATCTCAACTCATGGCAACCCTGTGGATGAGACATCTCCAAGACCCTCTGTCCTCCACTGCTCTGCTTAATTCCTCCATCCCCTTAATGCCCGTGACCTTCTTGATAGAGTCCATCCATCTGGCATGTGGCCTTCCTCTCTTCCTAGTTCCCTCCACCTTCCCCAGCATTATTTTCTTTTCCAATGAGTCCCCTCTTCTCATGATATGTCTGAAGTATGATAGTGTATGGACAGAAGTATGGAGGCCGGCCATGAAAGCTTACGATTTCACTATGACAGTGTCAATTTGGTCATTTTGGTTCCAAGAAGGTTTCTAGCTTGATCTGCTCTAGGACCCATTGTTTGTCCTTTTGGCTGTCCATGGGATCCTCAAGACTCTTCTCCAGCACCACGTTCTCTCAAATGCATTGATTTTCTTCCTACCATCTTAACTGTCTAGCTCTCACATCCATACATGGTAATAGGGAATATGATGGCATGTGTGGTTCTGACTTTTGTGCTGAGTTGTATATATTTGCATTTAAGAATCTTTTCTAGTCCTTTCATAGCTGTCCTCCCCATTCTTAGTCTTCTTCTGATTTCCTGGCTGCAGTCCCCATTTCTATCAATGTTTAATCCCCAATATGGCAATTCTTATACTATTTCTATTTCTTCATTGTCTAGGTTGAACTTCTGAAAGTCCTCAGTGGTCATTATTTTTGTTTTCTTTATGTTCAGCATTAAGCCTGCCTTTGCACTTTCTTCTTGGATCTTCCTTAGTAGGGGTTCCAGGTCTACAAGGTTTTCTGCTAGTATTATGGTGTCATCTGCATACCTTAGATTGTTGATATTCCTTCCTCCTATTTGGGTCCAAGCCTGCTTTTCTTATAATATGTTCTGCATACAAGTTGAACAGATAGGGTGAGAGGATATTGGCTATTATATGTGGATGAAAAATAGCATAATTTGTCACATCTTCCCATTTTGTTGAACTATACTCAGTTCAGGCTACCTTAGATGATGAAAAACAGTAGGCAGGGATGGGAGAGATTTGTTGTTGTTGTTGTTCTGTATTTTTCAGCAAATTCACACTTCCCAGATGAATATACAGATTGGATTTCATTTATAATTTTTAATGTGATCATATACTGTTTCTGCTCTTTTTCAGAATGGAGACACCATTAATATTGGTGATGGGGGCAACCCTGTTATATCAGGCAATGGCATTGGGGTATGTATTCAGACTCCCTTTCTTCTCTGAGCTGATGAATATTTTGTTTTTCTTTCCTGTAAGCAACACTGTTGGAAGAAGTCTTGGTAAATTTACTTTCTCTCTTTCTCTTTAAAATGTTATACTACAGAGGTCATATGTACAGTGCTTTACACTGTGTACAGTGTAGCACCATTAAGATGAAATATCCCACTCAGTGAGGAGAAGGATCTGTACCTTTAATGGGTGTGTAGAAAAGGACATTTCAGCAGATGTCGCTTCTCAGGTAACAACACTTGCTGAAATTTCCTCTTCTGTACAACTTTTCAAGGAACAGGGTCCTTCAAGACTCAGACCAGAGGATTTTGGTATCTGAAGTACCAAAGCAGAGTGAGAAGTATGGCAAAACATACATGAGAGTACATTGTGTATACTGTCAGCTCGCCATATCCACAGATTCTGATTCGACCATCCATGATTTGAAAATAATCATTAAAATATTTCAAAAAGTAAACCTTGTTTTTGCCATGTTATATAAGACACACAATTTTGTTACTCCATTTTATATAGTGGGATTTGAGCATCAATCAATTTTGGTATCCATGGAGGGGTCTAGAACCAAACCCCAGCAGATACCAAGGGCCCACTGTTTTTGCCTTTATCAGTAGTGAACATCACAGAGGGTATAGATAAATTACTTAGGGATAGCTGAAAGAATATTTGAAGTGAGAGAAAAAAAATCTGTGCTGAGGAATTCAGTAAGGTAACTTCAGGTCTGAGGGACAGAACAAGAGGACAGAGTAATTTGATGGAGGAGACATTTTTATCAAGGAAACATACAACTGCTGTGAAGGAATTGAATTTAGTCCTTTGGGGCTTAATGACAAACAGGAACTTGTGTTCTTGTCTAATAAAATTTGATCTATTTGAGGACATTCTTACTTTCTAACCCTCTCCCTTTTAAATTTCAGAACAATTTTAAACCTGCTGCAGGGGTAAGTATCAGTGTTAAGAAGCCTGCATAATCCACTTAGCCTAGCAATGCCTTAAGATACAGGGTGATTAAAAAAGAATGGTCCAAAACCAAATAAGAAACGATTTACTTTTGCACCATTCCTTTTGAATCACATGGTATTTAATATCATTACCATCAACTTCTCGAGTTCTGATTCCAGTTTATCTGTTCTCTTTCAACAACTTCTGTTCATGACTCACTTGGTAGAAGAATGGTCAATACAGGGTCAACACTAGCAGAAGGAAATACACCTGGGATGTCCCTTTTCATTTTGAGAAGTGGTCAGTCCTGGGCACAAATTTCTCACAAGATATTTCTTTGAGAAAATGTTTAAGATTTGTTTTCTTCTTCTCATTTCAAAATACAAAACAAGGACATTTTGCTCAATTTCCCCCCTTAAGCTTGTGGAAGTGGTAGTTTGCAGCTGCCCTGCCAGTGGGGTAGTGATTCCACTCTGACTTTTAGTCCAAACTTTAAAGGCACAACCCAAGATATTGAACTTATTTTGGGGGTGTGGTTTTAACCCTTTGGATAGCTCTTTTAAAGATAGGACTAAAATCCAGATCTAATAAGTGTTAAAGACAGGATTGTCCATGACACTCTATTTCCAATTTCTATGTATGGGTATGGACACTGGACAGTGAAGAAAGCTGATAGGAAGAGAATCAACTCACATGAAATGTGGTGTTGGAGGAGAGTTCTATGGATAACATGCATTTCCAAAAAGATCAAGCAACCCCCCCCCCCAAAAAAAAACACACAATAAGTTGGGCCAGAAAGCAAATCAATTCTCCCTAAAAGCTAAAATGAGAAAAGTGTGGCTATTGTACTTCACCCATATCATGAGACAAAGGGATCATTCTAGGGAAGAGATGCAATCATGAAAGCCATAGTCCTGAAATTTCAGGACTATAGATGGTAGGGTGCCTTGAGGTCTCTCATTCATAGAGTTGCCCTACACTGAACGCAATTTGGATACTAGCTCTACATACATCAAATGAAACTAATTAATTATTTGTAATTAAAAGTAAATCTAATTACATAATGAAACTGCAATTGAGCTGACAGCCATTTTCCACATGCCCCAGAAGAACATATTGTCCACTGCATTGTGGAAAATTGAAAATGGAAGCTAAGCTGCCAGGCAGGGCTGGAGGACAATTTTATTTGGGATGCATATGGAAGCAAAATGTCTTTTTATGTATTTCTCAGACTAATGTATGGATTGGATTGGGATGCATTTGTTTTCATAGATGAGACAATTAGTTCTTTCTCCTCCTTTCTAGAATGATGACAACACCATTAGTATTGGCGGTGGAGGCAGCCCTACTATAGAAGGCAATGGCATTGGGGTAAGTACCCAGAGTCATTTTATGTTGTGGATTCATTGGCATTGCTTTCATCACTGAAAGACATAAGTCTCCTTGAAACTATGGGAGACCTTTCAGAACATTCTGCTTCCTGCTTTTGGACGTATGGTAGAACAGCCAGAGCTTGGGATGTATGTTTTCCAACAAGAAAAAATAAAAGAATTGATTACAGTCATACTTCCAAGTTTGGAAAATTCAGATATACAATGTGAAAAAGAATGCACAATGTATAGAAGAAAATATAATTATACTGGGAATAATAGATGGCAGAAGGAAAAGATAAAGATGACATTATACATCCAGCAGCAACAAAAACATTTATTTCTTACCCTTCTCTCCCTGTGGATTGAGGTGGGGAACAACAACAGATAACACCACACATATAAACCATATAAATCTGTATAAATATAAGACACACATAAAAGCATTTTAAACCAATACACATTAAAATCAATTGATAAATACTTAAAATTCATAATTTAAAATAATTTGGATAGACCTTCCCCCACCCAATTTTTTTTTTGTAGCTATCTGGAAACAGGGGACAATGGGAAGGGTTGTATGTATAAAAAGTCTTTTGCCCAGATTTCATTATTTTATATAAAAAGAAATACCACATTTATTTATGTTCAGAATAATTTTATTAAACACTTTGGGATGTTTGAATACCAGGCAAAAATTCTCATGAGCTGGAAAATTAATATTCCTTCCATCCTTATTCAACACATAGGCAAATCTCATTGATTCAAACTATCTATTCTAGTTGCAGTTAACAACAGATTTTACATTCATATTTCTCAAGAGTAATTAAAATAGTTTATTTTTTATATGTGAGTTAAAAAATAAAATTCCTGAATGCTCCAAGCCCTTGGATCAGATGCAAAACTATTATGCTTCTATTCACCTTGCCATTAGCTCAGTGTTCATGGCAGTTTGAGAAAGAGCATGAGCTAGGACTTAAGATATGCAATATTCCTCCTTTACCACACCCTTCTAACTACAAAAGTAACACAAGGGTAATTGTCACTGTTTACAATTCTACATTTAAAATTTCTCTCACTTCAATGTCTACATCCCTCTCTCAGCCATATGTGAGGCCACAAGACTGCACTCCATGCACACCACCATTTTAAATGTATCTACTTTAAAAAAAAAGAATTTCAAGAAAGAGAGAGAGAGAGAGAATATATTACAAAGGTATTCAAAGTGATAGATACAAGCACAAAGTCCAAAGTAAAGGCAAAGGGAACAGGAGAGGGCAGCATGAGATAGTCACTAGAAGGCAGAATGAAATTTGATTTCTGTTGTTTGCTGCCTTAATAAAAATAAAACAGAAAATGTGTGTTCATTGAGCAAACTTGTTTATTGCTAATGCCTATTCCCCCTTTTTATTTATTTTATTAAATTGCAGAACAATTTTGCAGCTGCTCCAGGAGTAAGTATCAGCTCCATGATGCATTAAGCCTAGCATTGCCTTAAAATATTCTGTATCACCAATCATTAATTGGGTACAAATAGCCTTATTTCTTCTTCTTCCTCTTCCTCTTGATTCAAGATGTTGTTTAAACAGGAGCCTAAATCCAACTGTTACTTCCAAATCAACTTGGTAACTCAACACTGCAACTGTTAGCAACCCTAGCCAGCCTAGTTTGGGAACTGCAGTCCAACAACATCTGGAGGGCCATAATGAATACATGATGAAGGGAAAGAGTTTCACTCCTCCTAACCTTTTCCAGGAATTGTTTTTCCTTCCCTTCCCCATTGGTGGAAGAAGACATCAGGACACCATTTGATGGTATGACTGCATATTGTGCACAGTCACACCAGCCCATTTAAGGTGATACAAACTGGATCTCAGCCTCTTTCTCATTGCCAGCCTCCACTCATCCTCACACGTACAACATGGGTTTTGCCAGTTGCCTTTGGGAAAGAGTAGGAATTTCTGGCTATGCCCTGATTGGCTGTGGCTACAACTTTTTTTGCCTTCTCCATGCTGTATCTTACTTATTATGTTTGCCTATTTGGCAATTTCTAGTCATAACTGGTGGATTGTGAACATTCAGGTTGGTGATAAGCTCCCTTGGTGAGCCTCTTGAGGCATTTCTGATGAAGAAGAGCAAACCTTGTGTCTCTCATTGCAAGGGTGAAACTGGGTGGTTTGTCCCCAGGTGGTATTTCCCTATTGGAATGCTAGCCAGCATTGCTTTGGAAACTCATTGAAGCCCCTCCATCCCACCTTTTATGGGGAATGGGTTATGATGACCCACGGAACCTTGTTAGTCTTAGTTCCAGATTGTTACATCAATTCTGTTGTCTGATGTCCTCTTTCTGTGGGGAAGATAAATAATCTGGGCTGCTTTTTAAGGTAACATGGAGATTAGAATGCCATTTTCAAAGTTATGACATTTATTGATTCATTCTGATCCTTTCCAGTATGGAGACACTATTAATGTCGGTGATGGAGGTAGCCCAGTTATAGAAGGCAATGGCATTGGGGTAAGTATCCAGAACACCTTCATGTTTTGACGAGATTCCTGTTTCTCTAATCTTGCCTGAATATACAATTATATTGAAAGATTTTTTTAAAAAAAATTACAGCAAGATTTTATACAAATTCTCCTGCATTCTCTTCAAGAAAGAGCAGTTACTACTTCAGATAAAGAAGAAAAGTCCCTTCTTTATCTTTATCCTTGCTTTATATCAAGAATTTGCTTGGTGACATTCAACACACCACTGGGAGAGGATGCTAAATGGAAAGAAATAACACATAGCAGATTTAGCTAGGCCTATTTGTACCACTTTTTCAGTAGAATATGCCACATGATTTGTGGAAAATATGTTATTTTGATATGTGATTTCAAGACACAGTCTGGCCTATTTGAGGCTGGCAAAGCATAACATTCCAGGAGGCTATTTGCGCATGGTTCAAAGGTGATTGAACATGGCCAGTTGGATAGTGAACAACTTTGAGCAGGGTGGACCAGCACATTGTGCCATAACCATTACAGGGCTTGTGAAACCATTGTGCAAGAAGGTACAGGATACCTCCTTGTGCAACATTCCTCAAAGTATGAACATTGAAATAACTCCCAGTTACTGCTACCATGAGGTGTCTGTGTGTAAATGTGTATGTTGTGCATGTGGGAAAGAGGAAGGGAGAGGTAGTATCACAAAATTGTTCAGAGATTTCCTTTTAGGAATCATTTCAGGGATCAGAAGACCTTAGTTTAGTCATGCATGAGTACTATAGAAGCAAGTAGTTTTGGTTTAAACAACATAAAAGGACAATATGTGTTCCACTCAAAAAATGTTATTTATCAGATGACATTCTTAACTCTGCCCTCTCTTTCTTTTAAATTACAGAACAATTTTAAACCATCTTCAGGAGTAAGTATCAGTCAGCATGTTTGACCCATAAAACCTAGCATCATCTTAAGCTATTCAATAAAACATCTTTGCTTTTAATTGCCTTCCAAATAAATAATTTCCCAAGGTGTTATTCAGAATGGGGCATCATTAGCAGAAGGGAAGACAACTTTTGGATTGGCAAGCTGGACAAAAGTCCAGCTCAACTGAAATTTCTCAGATGACCATTTCATCAGAAAATATTTTTGGGATATTTTCTTTTTGAAAACCAAAAATAAGGCAAGTGGTAGAATTTCCCATTCCGCGGCTTGAATCCTATATGCTCAGTCTGGCATAGTACTTCCACATGAGGAACTATCCCACAGCTGGCCATTCCCCACCTCTGAGATTTTTCATAGAGTCACTGCAGTCTCCCTACATTCATTCCATGCCTGATCGAAAACAGGTTTGAAGAAGCATCTGGCTATATTCTGTAGTCAAATGCTAAATGATCACATCATCCACTGAAACCTCCACAGCACCCCAGCAGACTTCAGTGAATGGTGTAATCATTTTGTGTCTAGCGAAGGGAGTCAGATACTTCTCCATTCTTCCCCCGCTCTCTACCAGAGTAAGTCAGAGGTAGGAGCTGGTCATTGTAAAGCTGTGGTTCCCAGAGTTTGGTCCCCCAGATGTTTTGGATTTCAGCACCCAGCAT